>VYZV01014356.1:28614-102866 GCA_013401275.1 Pandion haliaetus | reverse complement strand
TTCACCTCCCTGGGCTGCAGGGGGACAGCCTGCCTTCTCACTACGGGCTGCAGAGCCATCAGCCTCCTCAGGCGCCCCCTCCTCCCCCTCCACTTCCATGACTCCAGTGTCGGCAGCGATGTTCCTCTCAGGTTTCCCAACCCCCACACTACCGGTTCCCCTTCTTAAATATGTTTCCCAGAGGCGTTACCACCGTCAATCCCCGCCTAGAGGCGGGTCCGACATTTTGGCACGCGGGTCCGACATTTTGGGGCGGTGAATTCTTCCAGCAACTTTTTAAAGGGGCCGCCTCTGCAGCCCCCCTCCCCTGCCACCAAGGAAAACCGTGCCACACAAACCCATAACAGACACTGACAAGGACACCAAGGAGGGCAATTCCTCACAGCACTGAGGATTGCTGGTTGTTTTGGGTTTGGTTTTTTTTTGTAAGGATGCTTGCACATGGAGAACAAATGGTCATATACCATCATATTCCAGTCCCCAGCTGCAGCATGTAAGACAGACACAGGCACTACAAACTCAAGAGAGTGATTTCGTGCTCCTTTAGTTGTCCATCCTTCCTTAGAATATGGATTTAGAGTTGACTCCCAAAAGGACCATCAAAGCCCTTTATTAGGTGTCATATACACCATGCCTAATTGAACATAAGGTCTTTCTCCAACCATTTTAACCCTGTAAGAAGCACCTACCACACCATTTTCTGGCTAGGGAGTGAGAGGACACACCAATGCTTCCTGCTTCCACACTATGAATTCTACAGCTAGTATCTTCAGTGGGTCAGCCAAATTCAGAGAAGTACTCTTTCCACATGGGTCACCGCAGAGGGATGACATGGCATCAGTGGTCAGGCTGATTAGGTTTCTGTTTCCACCAGTACTGAAAAACATGGAGGAACAGCAGGTCTTTGATGAACTCCTTGAACATTTAATATCAGGCCATGCTCATGCATTTCCATGAGAGCTGAGAGTGAAATTGCAGTCTTCACCATGGGGGAAGGATTAAATGTGCCTGTTACTCAATTTGGGAAGTGGGCATTTTAGTCGTGACTAATATTTTTTCTTTTCTCTGCTTCCTGTCTCCTAACCTCAAGAGCATCAACCTTTTTACTCACCACTTGCCTGTGGAAAGAGCTGAAAACCCATTTGTCCTAGATAACATACTTTGGATTGTTTGATACTACATTGCTGTGTTTCCAATTAGGTTTCCTTGCTTTTATCTTCTCTGTGTAATCTATTCAGTCCCGCCCACTAATTAGAACCTTATTTGCCTTTTTTTCCCCTTTCAACAGTGTTTATCCTTCGCATTGTTCCTTGCATCTCTGCCTAGAAAGATGGACTTCTGTTATCTTTGTTTTTTAAATATATGTTTAGATTTTATTGGCACAGATGCTAGTTAAAGCGATCCAACTATTCATTACAGACCTCATGATTTTCCATAGTAAATTTTCTAGACAATCAACTCAGATCAACATTATTTTTTGTCTCGTTCTACATTCTTTTAGAGAGCTATGTTTTATGAAAAGCCCAATACTTCAGATTATTACCTTTCATACATAACATTCCCTCAGAATCAGTGGATATCTGATGATATTCTGATGGCTAGACCTCCAGATGTTTCATTTTATTTATCGTACTTGGCTTGTTTTCTAGGACCAAGTCCAAAACAGCCTCTAATCTAAGGGGTTGCTCAACAAATTCTGTGAGGGGCTGTGAAAAGTTATTAAGGGGGAAAAAAGTCTTTATACAACAAATAATTCTGCAAATCCTAGTGTTGTCCTTATGTATTCAAAATATATATTGATCAATAATGACCTTGTAAGAAGATTAATAAGGAATTTTAACATGTACATTTGGGAGGGCATGGAAATTCTCAGACTAAACTAATTTCTTGCTAACACAAGTCAGGAAGAAACTTTCCAAGGGCAGCTTTCCATAATTTTTGATGAGGAGGTTTTTGTGCTTTTTTTCTGTAGCAGACGGCACTTGCCACAGCTTGAGAGTCAGGACAGGTTCTGGATCTGTAGTTTGGGCCAGGATAGCAGTTGCCGTGTCCAGAAAACAAATGGAACAAAGATGAGAGGAACCAAATGTGTAACACACAATGCCCTCCTACCCTTGAGGAGCCTGGCAGGGCTCAGAACCGAAAAGCACCATTCTGGAAGGCCAGAGCATGGCCACCTGAGCTAAGGGGCATAGCTAGAGGTAAACAAAGAAGTAGGTGAAGATCAAGGGACCCAAAATTAGACATAATAAATGAGCCGGTAAGTTTGCAATTAACAGCTTCAGTTCAGTGAGTAAAGACAGATTTAACTTATTGATAGGCAAGAGGTATATTTCCATAATAAAATGGTCTCTGGGAAGCAGCCATTTTCAGTCCATCCTATTTTCCTTGTAGTTCTAGCCTGGTTTTGGTACCAGAGACAGACGAGAGAACCCAGAAGCTAGGAATTAAGCATTTGCAGTTAGGTGGAGGGCTTTCACGTCCAGAAGGTCAAGCCTTCTTCCACCAGACAAATCACCTTACTAATAACTGGCATCATTGAAAGAACTTACTGGTGTCCTTATCCTGAGCGGACCTACATTGCTTGGCAGTGCTATCGAGGCATGATGCCATTCCCTTGAGCTAATGCTACCTGCACCATGGGCTGTGAACATCCCCAGGTAGTGCCTGTCCTTCTCCTGCCCATGACAGTACCTGAAGAGGGTATCTGCAGCCAGTTCAGGGCTAGGAGGAAAGTCTGTGGTGGTGCTGGGTTACCAGTTGTCCAGGCCCAGGTAGGAGGGAAAGAAAAAGGGGTCTTATAGCTCACCACCCAATCTCTCACCAATGCCATCACTGTGAGATGAAAGCTCCTCTGAACAGGTCCCATACTCCAGATGAGGTCAGAGAAAAGAGAGAGCAAAAAAGAGGGTTTTCCCACTCTAATGTCACTCAAGCATTGTGTTAAACTTCAGCTTTCATGAGACCTCTAGGTTAGTGAAGCGAATAAGGAGTTTTGTAGCATCATGCATTGAGTAGCAGAATGGCCATTTGCTATTCTGTTCAATCCACTTTACGCAAAGTTTTATCAGGAGAAACAGATGAGATTCACTTTTCCAGTTCTTAATACAATCTTTTGTTAGACTCAGTTAAGCCACTATTTTTCTTATTTGTCTTCTCTTCTACTCTGTTTCCTTCAGTAATTGATACTTTGGTGGAAATCACAAGGTCAGTGT
This sequence comes from Pandion haliaetus, assembly GCA_013401275.1. NCBI lineage: Eukaryota > Metazoa > Chordata > Aves > Accipitriformes > Pandionidae > Pandion > Pandion haliaetus. Next base: position 99,651 of record VYZV01014356.1, on the reverse strand, counting down.
TACAGGCAACCCTCAGGTCACCTGCAGGTATATAGCTGCAGCTCCCTTCTTGATTCCTATAGGTCTTCACCTGAAGTCCCAAAGCATGAAAACAAGCTGAACTAACCGCATAACTAAGCACACAGTCTCGTCGTGTCAAGTTGTTCTGAAATGCCGCTCGTCAGGTTTTGTATCCTTGATTTCTTGTAGTCAGTATCTCCAATATCAGCAGTGTTCTTGGGAAAGGCAGCAATGGGACAAATGAGGCAAAACCAAAAAGAATTTCTTTGAGTTTTCAAGGAAGTTTTGAAACCCTTTTTTTTGTCTTAAGGCTCCCCTCCAATTTCATGTAAACTTCTTTTTCTTTCAACCATAGTTCAAAACTGACATGCTGAAATTCAGAATACAAAAAAAAAAAAAAGGTAGGAAATTTGAGGATTTTCCCACCCCACCCCACTTTCAACAGTTTCCAAACCTTTTTACTACGATGGTCTGAGAGGGCCCTTTATTTTTACAGCTGCTGCATACCTAGTTCTCCTTGCTGGAAGACGCACACGGAGCTCCAGCGATTCTAATCTTTTCATTCCAGGAAAGGAACCAGCTGTAAATCCACTGAAGCAAGATCAGGATACAGCACCAGGACTGTTGTTCTGGCCTCCCGCTGGTTAAGACTTCCCTTGAACTGCTCTCACACTCAGTCCTGTTGTGGGTCCTGGAGCCTCTGTTTTAAGAATCCCTTCCCATCTCCCAGTTCAGACCACAGTAAGCCTCTAAAGACAGTGGTATTATGATTCGCATGATCTGGTGAGACACCCCTACAAAGCAACAGTTGAGTCAGATTTGGAGGAGCGGGGGGTGTTTGGTTTCTTCCATCCTGAAAGCACCCAAGAGAGGTGCTATGTTTGCATCCACTCCCAATGTCCAAATAAATGGTAGGGATAAAGTTACTCCATGCACACTCCCTGTCCCTGGGTGATGCCGTAAATGAATTTGTGTAATGATGTTGTAGCACTCAACAGCACAGCTCCTTCCCTCTTTTGCTCCAATCAGGGCTCCCACTATCCCTGCTGATACCATATCAGCTTTCCATTATGTGGTAGGCTATAAAAACAACAAAAATTTTGGCACTGTTTAAATAAAAATCAGATCGATGTTTACAAAGAGTGACAATTTCCCCACACCAGTGGAAAACTGCTCAGGGAGTCACCTCGTGGTGGTGAGAACATCACCTCCAGGGTGGGTCTTTCCCAAATTTTCACTGTAACTTGGTGCCGAGTGTATACAAACACTCACAATGACTGCTTAGCAACACCTCCTGCCAACCCAGGCAGTGGCAGCGCGAACAAAAATGTGCGCCGCGCTCTCCAGCTATTCCTGCAATGAAAATATATCATCAAGGAACAGTAAAACCTGTGTTGGGCTGATGGGGATGAGGTGGAGCAGGACCTCCCGCCCCTCTTTCCACACCACTAACACAAGTCTGACTTTGTCTTCTTGGACTTGGCAAGTCTCATTTGGGCTCCAGCGAGCCTCATGTCATCAGTAAAAGCTGGCACATGTGAAAGCTATATCTATATATATATATGTATATATATATATGTATATATCTGTTGTGTGAGGGGATGGGGGAGGAGGAGGCAGCTCTGCAGCAGAAGCCAGCAGCCATTCCTACAGCCCAAAGGTCAAGAGATCTGCAGGATTTTTCCAGACGTGTGCTGTCATTTCTTATCCTGTCTAGATCAAGGGTGGCTCAGCAAGGGAGAATGTGGCCATTTGGCATGGAAAGAGACTATTGATCTCAGGGCCAGGGAATGAATAGATCCTGAAACCAAAGGCCACATACACCCCCCACAGCAGCCTGTGACGTTCTGCAGGGTGTCCTTCAGTACTCTTCAGCATATGGCAGGACCGGTCCGCACTGAAGGCTGGACATAACTTAGTTCAGGCTTTCCACCTTTGGGGCATCCATTTTGATTGATTTGGTGACAGTTTTGGAGGTGAGGGTGCCTATACCAACCAGGGGAAAACATCCCAGAGGCCTGAGCTAACATGGGGGGTGAGCTAGTGCAGCCACCCTATATAACCCCTTGCTATACAAAGGTATGCAAAGGTACTGGCTCCAGTCTAACAGCTTACTGGCCACTTTGTGGGTAGGAGGGATGCTCCTAATCAACCGCATTGAAAGGAAATAAAGTGTCTTGTTCCAAACCCTGTTGACATTGTCACATCATTGCTGGCTTGGGGGCAACTCTGTGCATTGCTGAATCTTTCATCCTCACACCATACCTTACAATAAAAAGCTGTTTCTTTGGTTTTCTGAGAGGCTAGGCAGAAGACTTTCCTCACTGAAGGACAGTTACAGAAGATGGGCATGTGTGTCTCTAGGATAGTGTCCATTTACCACCAGCTTAGCTGACAGCAGGCTGCAGGTCTGCTCTTCCCTAGACTCTCCTGAATATATTAAACTGGCTTAAAATCCAGGGCTTGGTATGTGAAACCCTACTGAGTGGGTGTTAATGATTCCTAGTCAAAACTCAAAGACAAGGCACCGTGTAGTTTCTTAACAAGCATTTAATAAGCATAGAAAACCTTGTAAATCATGTCTGGAAAAACCCCTCAAATATTTGGGACTTGCAATAAATTTTAAATGACTACTATTGAGTAGCTCCTCCTACAGACATCCTTCTTTCTATTACTGTTAATTATATACCACTGGTGTTCCTTCACAGGTAACTTCTCCAGGTCGAGAGTGTGACTGTACAACACCCTTAGAGCTGGAGAAGAGTGGCAGGATCCCCGATGTTTACCAGTTGAAAGCTGAACACCTCTGGCAGAGCCTGTAATAGTGTCCTTTTGAACAATAGTTCAGCTGAAGACATTTAAATTTACTCCTATACCCAGCAGCATTTCAACCTTGGGATTAATACCTGCCTTAGCTTCGTGTAGATTGCATGACATAAATCTATAAAAAGGCAACCTGGACCACACAACACATGTTTCCTGGTCCTGCATCCACCAAACCTTTGTCCATAATTTGTATTTCCTGCTCCTGCCTGGGCTGTGTGTGTGTTTCAGCTGTATGAGTGTCAGCTGAAAGGGATACCAATGCTCTACAAGCTTCAGAGGCAATTTCTAAGCACAGCTCATAAATACCATTTCTTACGTTTGGCTACGTCTGAGCCGTTCTAGCCATGCTATGCTGCCCTGCTCTCCACGTCTGCAAGAATTAAAGTTCCCCCAAACCCCTGCCCCTCCCTGGCTTTGATCCTTTTGTCTGGACTAAAGAAATCCAAGCTGACATATAAAGCATGTGTGATACATCAGCCTGGTAGAAAGCTCCTTCGTGTATTAGCCCTCTTCTGGAGGAGTGAGATTTTTGTGGTATGATGCACAAAGCCAAACCTGCCAGCATTCCCTGGAAAGCAAGAATAAGGGGGAAAAAATCTGAGCTCATTATTTGAGACCTGATCATATTATTATACATATATATCTTAATTACGAAGCAAAACATCCACCCAGCTAATTTCCCAATTGCCACTCTGGCAAAGGGGCCCTGGGAACCGAGCATTCGAGTCGGGGAATATTGATCCATTGGGTTGGTAAGGGCTGGGTTTGTCCGTGCCGGTGAGCAGGAACATCTGGAGGGAAAGGAGGGTGCGTTCCCCAGCAGAGCAACAGCTGGCTGCCCCCTGCATCCACCCCAGCCACAGCTGGCACGGGCACAGCAGCACCAGCACAGAGCTTCAGCCTCCCTCCACCGGCACTGCTTCCGCACAATATTGCCCTCGCATCATATCCTCAGCCGCTCCGTGTGCTGCTTGTCACTTAGACCGTCCCCACATGGCAGTGGCACAGCACGGTCCTGGCCTCTGGCCCTATGCAGCGTAAGGATACGGGGTGACAGAGGAGCCAGGAGTTGTATCATTTGCATCCCGGAGGCATGAGTAAGACCGTTTCCAAATACAGCAGCAACTTGCTGTCAAGGGTTGCAGGACCATTCATACCAGCAGCAGATGATTTGTGTATACTGTCATACGACATTACTAATGCCGTTGGGTTCCCTCCCAAGTGGAATACCTCCCCCTTTGAGGCAAAGCCCGGCTGGTATTTAACTGCACAAAGGATCCCTATCAACTATCCGTTCTGCTAAAGCTCTGACAAATCACTTTCTGCTCCCCATGCAAGTCACAGCGGGCTTGTCAACCTCCCCCTCCTGACACCATCCCAGAAACCCTTGTCCCCCCAGTCAACCGCTGGTGGTCAGAGCCAGCCCATAAAACCAGCTCCCCTGGGAAGTGCAGATGACTTCTCTCTGAAAGAATCCCCACCCCACCACCATGTCACAGAGGACGGGGTCAGGTCTCCAACCCATGAATCAAGAGCCTCCTGTACTAGCTACAAAGCCACAGGGATGTTTGACGATCCAAAGATTTCCTTAATTAAAACTAGAAATCAAACTCTCAAAATAGATATGATTCTATTTTGGACTGGGTCCTGGGTTTGATTTTGATCTTCCTAGTCAAACTGTCTCCTTTCCTTTCATTGGAAATCACTGGCTGGAAGCTTTTGGCAACCAGTGGAGCAGTCTTATTGTAAAAGTGCTTAACAGCAGACCAATAATTCCTGAAATCTGAAATGACGGGAGAGGAATCGGCTACATTGCTGGCATCTTAGTGCTCTTGCGCAACTTGCTAGATGTATTTGTCACCATGAAGTGTAGAGTGCTGAGATGCTAAAGCACTTTGTGCCCTCTGCCACACAATGCAAGCTGCTAAGGACAATAAAGACACCTTTAAAGCCATGGACAATATTACAAAAGAAGGATGATAGCACATGCCTTTTTTTTCATGTTGGGGAAACTGAGGCAAGACAACTGACTTATCAGAAGGATGTGGTGCCAGTTTGAGACGCTAAAAATCTCTCCAGTGCACTACATCCTTCATCTTCATTATAAACCAAATGATAAATGGATGAGAAGGGATATTACTAACATTTCCTTCTAATTTAACCATTGAAAAAGCCCCTGGGAAAATTTGGGCCAAAGAAAAGATATTCCCAACCTCTGCCTTTACAAGGCAGTAGGTTGAGGAGTACAAAGCCCTCCAAGATGAATGCAATGCAGACAGGTCATCTAAACCTTATGGTTGCTTTAATAACTGACCATAATCTGGGAGTGGCCTGAGCATATCAGCTGTGAACTACATCACCCGTCCAAAGAACCAGGGGCTAAAATCTAATCATCTCAGCTGTCTTGGGGCCAAATCTAGGGCAAATCTTGCTGATGACAAAAGACTTACACCAGGCGGCCTGAGAACCAAAACAGGGCTTGAACCCTGATCCACCTCTACCCAGCCACCCTATCGTTAGGGTGGAAGAGTCAAGGAAGAACTCAGAAGCTGCTGGCCATCTTTCAGCATGATGTCCAGGCAGGTAGCTCCCCACTCCACCGTCCCATTAACAGTGTTTGATTCAGCCCATGACTCAGACTTGTACCAGATCAGCATTTGGCTCCTAGGTGACCTCAGTAGTTTGGAGAACTATTTTCAAAAGCAGATGTTGGTCCCTCTTGCTCCAGTTAATGATCAAAGTTGTGACAAAACTGTCACATGTCTGGGTTGATCAGTAAATGGGGATGGGACGAAGGGAAAAGAAAGGTACTTAGGCACTGATGTAGGTATAAAGAAGACAGCACAAGACAATAAACATCTTTTTCCATTGTTTGTGTTGACTCTCAAGTCCCCTTAAAGCCTTATGGAGCACACACCAAAGGAGCTCTTCTTGCCTGGGGCTCCTAAGCCATAGATGGCTCTCTGCCTCCACAGCCTTTGACATATCTGGAGAACTGCTCATTGACTTCACCAAGCTTTATGTAAGACTTAAAGTACTGAGTGTCCATGGGCATCAATGGATATAACACACAGGTTGAGCTGAGGACTGACAGACAAGCAGAAATTCACTTTCTGCTGGTTCTGGGTTAGATCGCCTTATCTTGGGAAGCGTTTTCAGGTTCTGATGGTAAATTCTGCATTCTACTCATTTTTTTTACAGAGATTATTTTCTTTTTTAAAGCAGTGACTTTCCCCATGGTTTCTCACAGCATTCTCCTGGAGAAACTGGCTGCTTATGGCTTGGACAGGTGTACTCTTCTCTGAGTAAAAAAACTGGTTGGATGGCTGGAGCCAAAGTGTTGTGGTGAATTGAGTTAAATCTGGTTGGTGACCAGTCACAAGTGGTGTTCCCCAGGGCTCACTATTGGGGCCAGTTCTGTTTAATACCTTTATCAATGATGTGCATGAGGGGATCGAGTGCACCCTCAGTAAGTTTGCAGATGACACCAAGCTGGGAGGGAGGGTTGGTCTGCTCAAAGGTAGGAAGACTCTACAGAGGGATCTGGACAGGCTGGATCATTGGGCCAAGGCCAACTGTATGAGGTTCAACAAGGCCAAGTGCCGGGTCCTGCACTTTGGTCACAACAACCCCATGCAATGCTACAGGCTTGGGGAAGAGTGGCTGGAAAGCTGCCCGGCGGAAAAGGACCTGGGGGTGCTGGTTGACAGACAGCTGAATATGAGCCAGCAGTGTGCCCAGGTGGCCAAGAAGGCCAACGGCATCCTGGCTTGTATCAGAAACAGCGTGGCCAGCAGGAGCAGGGCAGTGATCGTCCCCCTGTACTCGGCACTGGTGAGGCCGCACCTTGAGTACTGTGTTCAGTTTTGGGCCCCTCACTACAAGAAAGACATGGAGGTGCTGGAGCTTGTCCAGAGAAGGGCAATGAAGCTGGTGAGGGGCCTGGAGCACAAGTCTGATGAGGAGCAGCTGGGGTTGTTTAGCCTGGAGAAACGCAGGCTGAGGGGAGACCTTATCTCTCTCTACAACTACCTGAAAGGAGATTGTAGCGAGGTGTCCATCTCTTCCTCCAAGTAACAAGTAAAAGGACAAGAGAAAATGGCCTCAAATTGTGCCAGCAGAGGTTTAGATTGGATATTAGGAAAAAATTCTTCACCTAAAGGGTTGTCAAGCACTGTTACAGGCTGCCCAGGGAAGTGGTTGAGTCACCATCCCTGGAGGTATTTAAAAGATGTGTAGATGTGGCACTTAGGGACATGGGTTAGTGGTGGACTTGGCAGTGTTCGGTTAATGGTTGGACTGGACGATCTTAAGGGTCTTTTCCAACCTAAATGATTCTATGATTCTCTTTGCTTTCTTTTATTTGGTTTGCTTTGGTTTTCCTAGAGGTTCAGAAATGGAGATTGCTTTATCCACAAACCCACACTTAATCAGGGTAAGAGCATCATACCTCTTCCCACTTCCCAACCACTGCATCTTGCTTTGCAAAGACCGTTAATTTACCCCCTACAGAGAGCAAGGTTTGGCTTCTCTGTTGAATACCCTGACAATTAGTGCCAGCTGTTAAGGATGACACAGCCCCTCAATGTAGTGAGAAGTGGGCTGAGAGCACAAATTCATCTCATGGCAGTCACCGCTAACACACTAGAGCCTTTGCCCAACCCAGCCAAAATAGACTACTCTCAAACTAGCCATCTAGAACAAATAGGAGAGGGGTATTTTACATTACGTTTTCCATAAGACAAGTGGATCCAACTTCTTAGGCGGTACAGGTTGGATGTCAATAGTGGGACCCTTTCTCAGAAGCTCTACAGATGGGATAACAGCAAATGCTGACCTTTATTTTCTGGCCAGTTATAATCCAGACAAATGATAGAATGTATTTAGCTGCTGGACTCCATGCACTGCCTTCAGAGCCATCTCTCCAAGGTAAATGCAGCAGGTTAGAGTGAATTGTCCTGGTGCCCAGATCCAACCCTTGAATCCCCAGCTGGGTTCCCGGCTCACTGGCACTGCATGTGTGATAAAGCCAGTTTATCCAAGGTCCAGTCCTCAGGAGCTGTGCAAAGAAACCTAAAGGTGATCCTTTCTGGATGGAAACAGTGGGCTGGAACAAAAATACAACAAAGGAGCAAAATGACAAATCCAAAAGAAAGGCTAAGACTAGACTTGGAGCTGGTTCTTGAGAGCCAGTCCTTAAATTCCATGTTTTATGGGAAGCGTGGGACCAATTGGGATGAAAGCAAAGGTTTCACCTCACTCTTTCCATTATCCACAATGACACTGCTAGGCTTCTGGTAAGTTCCACGTAAAGTGATCAGAGAATGCCATAACTTAATTCATTCGATTGCTTTGTGCTATGTGTGTTGATGTACTCAGCTGCACTTGGGAATTGCAGTAATAGCAAAGATACATGGAGTTTGGAGTGGAAGAGGCCCTTGATGGAAGCTGTGCCTGATGAGCCATTTCTGCTCACATTCTTGGGCATTTCATTTTGACCCTCCTTTCCATATGCATTCTGGATCTTTCCATAACCTTTCTCTTTAAATACAAACATTCCATCCCTAAAATCATCCCATACAAAGTGTATCCATCATCTCCAGAATGTATTGCACAAAGTCATCCTTTCCTAAGATCTCCTGGTGCTGCTAACGTCCTAACACCTTCACTATACCCTCTCCTCTTCTTTACACTCCTATAAAATTCCTATATGCTGCAGTTTTACGAGAATCGATTCCAGATTCACAAATGTCCCCTTAAAATACAAGAGCCACGTTCTGAAAAAAACACTGCACAATTTGCTGCAAAGACAAAACGTGGTGTATTCTGTTTTCTTCCTTTTCAGGACTCACTTTGGTCCATCACAGCTGAAACTATTTGTACTTGACTTCAGTAGCCCTGTCAAATGAACTAGTAAAATCTCAAGGAGAAAACCAGTCAATAACCTACATCAGATCTTATGTCAAAACCAGGACCTAGATAGATGAAGTATAGGGGGAAAACTTCTGCTCTCTGTAGATGAGTAATAACTTTTTAGTTACTAGTAACCCAATTAGTAACCCTGACAGGAATTGTCTAGCGCCCTTGCCAGGGAATCCAAGTAGACAGGTAATACCAGAGCAAACGAAGAAAAACAACATGGGTTTTCGCCTGCAGTTCGGGTCCCCCTGCAGCAGGAGTGAATTAGCCGCAGTGAGGGAGGATGGAGGAGAGCTCCTTTGCTGTTGCTATAGTCTATTAGTCCTGTGGCTAATCAGAGGGTTTAAGGTCTCCCAGCCATCAACGCAGGACTATAATCTCACATTACGAATAGCATCAAACTCATAAATGTACCCTGTACACAACATTCATGGAAACAAGTAATTCTCCCAGACTAATAACCACTCCGTCATTCCTTCGGGTCTTGACATGCCATGGCCTCAGGCTCAGGTTATTTCATGTTCATTTGGCTTCTTTGTGGCCCCGTGTGAGGTCTTTCTGGAGTTTAAGCTGGAGGACAGCCAAGGTGTCAAAGGGACACCTTTCCTCTGAGCTGTTGAGTGGAATGTCCTAAGTTTATGAACACTGGAGTAATTCTAGGTATATGGCACTCGTGAGCACCATCAATCACAGATTTTCATTTCAAACTCTCCCTACTTTTTATGGCACTTCCCATGGCTGGGTAGGAGAAATGCTGTCACTCCCACCAGATCACTGCAGCTTACTGACGTTGCTGAGCTGGGTGCTAACTTATTTTTAATACCCAGAGTAGAGTCTCCAGCAGATTCCTGATGAGGATTGTGGAAATCTGAGAATGAAAAAAAACCCTCTCAAATATTCCAAGTCAATCCACCTTTAGTGTAAAACTAACTGTCCTGGTGCCTGCTGGGACAGGACTCGTGTAACTAAGTGTGACTGTGGACTGTTTCCCATGGAGAAATGTATGTACATATTCCACAAAAACCTAGGGCAGTGATAGATGGGAGTCTGAGGGACATGGTACTAACATGCCAGGCACTTTTAAGCATGTCAATTGATCTGTCTAATGATTTATCTATCACTTACACAGCTCTAGAAATGAGTATTGAGGTTACTGATTATAATCTCAGGGAATATTCTCCATGCTAAAATGCTGTAACCAAGAAAAGAAACAAGCAAAATGCCTGGAATATCAGTTTAAGACTTTTCCAAACACCTACAGTTACTCATTCTCACACTTTACTGGACATATTTGGATACATGTGGATCATTTAGACCTATCTTTCTGAGACTGTTATGGGAATTCAACTCACCAAACAGGCACAAGGGCTATCTGGTCTAGAGCAGGAGTAAGGTCTGCTCTTATTTTATGAAATTACTCAGGAAATAACCAGAGCAGACTGAAGTATTATGCTTTGGAGATATTATTGTTTGTTGGAGATTTTCCCCTTAAAATTTTCTGACCTGGCAGAATCAAAACTTCTTAGCAGAGCATGACAATCCTGCTCAATTAACCTGTAAATGCTTTCTCCTGTCTGCCACTCAGATAGGGCTGTTTGGAAATTTGCTGTTGGGACACCTCTTAGATTCTAAGGGCTTCTTGATTATTTGTTTTTAATGGGAAAATATCATTTCATTGCAGAAAAACTCTTCGGTTTCCAGGCAGATACTGCCTAAGAGTCTGTTAGGTTCATGGTAAAATTTCCCATCAGAGCCTGAGAAAGCTTCCCAAGAAGTTAGCTGTAGGTTGGTGCTTGGGAAAACAGACTGGGTGAGAAAACCAGAGTCAGTGACCAATTTCTGAGATTTATCACGAAGCACAGTTTTTCTTCTATAGCCGTCCCTCCTTCCTACCTTCTGGCCTGTGCAGCTCTTTGGTTTCCTGCAAGATTCAGCTGACCAGCTCCTTAGACAAAAAACCCTGTAATTTCTCAATTTTACAGGTAGGAAACAAAACCACACCGAAAGCATCTATTTGACAGCTATGTACTTGAAGGAAAAAGCTGAACTCAGACCTCTATTTCCTATGGTTCAGACCAGCACGCTAACTCCAAATTCAACCTGCTTCATTTTAACGTGCGGCTCAGACAAGGTTATGAAGCATGCTGCTTTCCAACGGGCACAAGCAACTGTTGTCCTCAGTCCTAAGAGAGGGCTGCATTACGGAGGTGGGGATGACTTAGCAGAACAAGGCTAAGGAGCCATTCCACTCTTGGGTGCTATAAACTGCATCAGCAGCAGGGAAGCATGAGACCACACATCCCTCCTAGGTGCTCTGGAGAGCCTTAGCCTTCCCAGGGCCCCCAGGGAACAGGAAAACCAACCTCACTGGCTTAGACTCACCTCCCCATGCCAACACGTATCCTTGGCAGCCCAGAGCTGTCCAGAATCAAGACCCTGAGTTACAGTGCAAGGTGGCTTCAACAGTGTGGCATCTCAGGCTTTGCCACCCTCTTTTTTTTGCAATCTCCTTCCTCCCCCCAGCCTTCTGCTTAAGCCTGCCTTGAGCCATGGCCAATGACAGATGAAATCACAGAGGATTAGTTTCCCCTGACGGGGGGTTTGGGGGGGGGGGGTGGCAATGCAGCACCCAGGTGCAGACAGGAATTTTCCCCAAAAGCACTGCTGCTCCTCCAGCCTTCCCAGACGTCCAGAGGCTCAGCAGCCTCCATCTCCCAAGGCTACAGCCCAAGGAGCCACCGGCTTTGTCCAGCTACTCTGCTGCCTTGAGGGAAACAAGGAGGGTATTTTCTTTGCTTGTTCCTTAATTCAGTCAGCAAACATTCCCCACACAAAAAAACTGGGCTGGGAAGAATTGATCTATGCACCATCTTGCATTTGCCAGATGGATTAGCTAGTAATTGCAGGGTGTCTCAGATGCAAAAGGGCTCCTGACTCCTATGTATGGCAGGACAGGGCTTGGTCTTTATTTAATTTATTTATCATTATTATTTCCCTCCTCCTTTCTCACCCTTGACAAGACAAGACCCTGACCTGTTTCCTAAATCCTTTTTTTTTGGGGGGGAGGAGGGGGAAAGCATGGGAAGGGTATGGGGTTTTTTCATTAGCAAAGCCTGTGAGCCTAAGAGTGACTTTGGAAGGCAGGATATTAACCTTTACGGCTCCTAATGCCGCATTACAACATCTAATCCTGCATTCCAGGGCAGGCTGAAAAATGAGGAAAGGATGAGTAGAAGAGAAATTATCACTCATTGTGCAAAATGCATTCACTCCAAAGGAAACAGTGGTCATTGCAAGGGAGGTAAAGAGACAGGCCAAAAAAAAAAAAAAAAAGGGAACCAAAATAGATTCAAAATAGATTTAGGAGGATTTTTCTGGAGATGTGCAGACATTTCCAAAGAGCAAGGGGGCTGTGGAGTGATTTATTGAAATAATAATTTCATCTCCTCTCCTTGGCTTCACACCGTTCCTCATGCCCTCCCAAAAGTTACCTGCTTATGACTGTTATCAAGCATTTATCACCCGCGGGGTGGGAGGTGGAGTGGTGGTGTCAGGGCAACAGCTGTCCCCACCAGAACCACGGAGGACCTGGAAACAAGGTGGGAAGCAATATGGTTGCCTGGTGGGGTGGGAAAGTCCCACAGAACAGAGGGAGCAATGGGGTTTCACAATGGCTCCAGCAGCCCTCCCCTCTGGATGAAGTGTGGGGTGACCAAAACTATTTTTCCCTCTGGGATGACTGGTAATGCTGTAAGACAGTTAAAGCTCTCCCTCTGTCCATGTTACCTTGCCAGCAGGCTCAACCCACCGGTCCCTCTCAAAGGGTGACAGTGTCTAGGACAAGTCAGCTCTGTCCTGATAATCTCCCTGCTGAAGTATTTCACTCTGAACATTGTATGGATGTTACAGTCTGATTTCATGAGCCATACGTGCCTGAGCCATAAATGTCAGTAGACAATATAAGTCTTACTTCAAGGTACTGCTATGCATGCATGCAATGAAGTGGGAAGAAGAGGGATTTGGGCAGAGGAAGGAGAAACAGGCAACCCTGAGTAAGCAATAAAACATCAGCCACAAAAGAAAAAAAGGGAGAAGAAAGGAGGGTCAGCACTTGAAAACACCTGCATTTGAAAGTCAACATGGATAGCCACAACCTGAAGAACATCTCAAGATTTTGGTGTGTACCAAAAAAGAACCTGAGCTTGAGTCAGTAATGTCTTCAGCACAGTCTTTTCTTTTCCAGTGGTGCAGAGTGGGGCACTACAACACTGTCTGACAATGGTTTGGCTGGTTTTATCAGGGTTTTTTAACCAGCAGCAGTGACAAAGCAAGGAAGAGTGCCAAAACTTTGTCAGGATCTAGATAGCTGTTGAGCCTCTGGAAGGCTTTAATCTGGAATATTGTTTTTCAGGAAAAGAGATGGAAATATCACATGGGAAGAAATTGATTTTAATAACATTTTGTTCCAGGAAAAAAAAAAGAAAATTAATGTTTAAGATGAAAAATTTTTTCTCTGACATGTACAGGGTGGAATGATTCATGTTGTTTGAGCAAACCGGAGGAGAGAAGGTAAGGAAGGGGATTAGCTTCTTGGTAAAGTTTACAGTGTTTTTTAAGTTACAGAATTCTCTTCAAAGCCAAAGTCAGATCCCACACATTTTGCATGCCTTCCAGTCTGCCTCTCTGTAGATGAGTGCACTGATACATACCCACCTATAAACCCAGACATCTAACTAGTAGTTAGATCTCATTACTGCAGTCTCAAGAAAGCTCCTCGCATCTTACTTAGAGTCCTGACTCCCGATCAAGTCTGATGGCAAATGAGAAAACAGAGGTCCTGGCTCAAGATCTGAGAGCTGGGTACAAACACATACTGAACGATCACCACCAGCTGCTGTAAAATTATTCTCTATTCACGTTCCTTTATCACATTCTTGTTTCTCTGCTCAGACACCTCACTTTTAAACCATTCTTCTCGTGGTTTATGTTCATATAAATTAAATAAATAAATAAATAAACCTAAATCAGCCCTGACTAGCTTTGGGTTTGCTTCCTTTCTGCAAGACACACACCAGGGCTTTGCTTACAGCATAGCCAAACCCAAGGACAATTAGACTCCAGGTTCCCTTTTAAACTAAACATTCCCGTCCAGGTTGTGGGTTCTGCTCCAAACCAGACAGCAAAGCCACCAAAGGGTAGCTAAAAGAGTTCAGTGTTGTGGCACTCAGTTGCACAGCTCCTTGCAAATCACCATCGTGCTACAGACTTGGTGCTGACCTGGTGAACTTCTAGTTCAGGATCTGAACATCTTACTTTTTCACGTAGGACTGCAGACAGAGGAAGCATGTTTGTTATTCTTGAAGACAGATTTTTTTTTTTTTCTCCTTTTCCTGGATTCACAACAGCTAGCAAGGAGCAAAGAGGATTGGAGAAGCTCATTGCCTTTCTAATGTGTGGTTTGCAACAAGAGCTGCGGAAAGGCTTCTTGAAGGAAAACCAAACTGGCTTCAGGAACGAGCCAAACCCAAGTGTTTGGGAGGAATCCGGGGGAGAGGATGAAGAGTGGGGAGGGGGAGAGGTACAGGAGGGTAATAAGAGCTGTGTGTGGTACTTCCAAATAAAAAAAAAAAAGCCTTGAGGAACAGATTTGGGATTCCTCCCTTTGGAAACCGTTGAAAAAAAGGAGCAGAAGCCTGCATTTAAGTAGAGGTTAGAAATGTTTAAAAAACAAATAGACCAAAAAAACCCAAACCCATGTCTTTGAGGGTTTCTCTCCCATCAGCACTCCCATTCCAGGAGAGCACACTGGGTAAGGCTACGTGACCAATGAATGCATCCTGACCCCAAAGGCACCACAAGAATAATAGATCTTATATTGTGCTTTCCTTTGGTAGAGTTCAGAATACTTTATGGGAAAAGTTGTGTTTTCCACAAAAAGTGTTTTCCAACAGGAACCGGAAATAAAAAACAACAAAACCCCTAACTTTTATAAATTTTCCAGCTAAAATATAAAATCTAGAGGGAAAAACAATTTAGTTTTGTTTAAAACCAAAACATTTCACTTCTGAGAAGAAAGCCAAGGCATGGGGAGGTTAAAGTGGCTTGTCCAGAAACCCACTCGGGACTTGCACCTCGATCTCCTAAGCCACAAGCCAGTCTGTCTTCAGTTAAACTGTAATGTCAACAGAGATTTCAGGCAAACATCGAAAACAGAGTGCAGTATTACTGGTAAAGTCACCGGGCTATAAACCAGCCTCTTTAAGAGATCTCCATGCCCACACACGTACTATTCATCACTGGCGTATAACAGAAAAGTAAGGCAGGCTGTTCCCAGAGAGACCATTTACCCCTCTTATCCCCCTGTAATAACCAACCCACTAAAAGTGCGTAAAGCATTCCTTGCGCAATCCGCTCATCTGCTGTGTATAATATCACACGTACTATGTACATAAGGTCAAGCTGTACATGCACAAGCCATTCCCAAGGCTCTGAAATTCCTGCGTGCTCCACTCGGGCAACTTCTGCGAGTGAATTCCCCTGAATGACACTGAGTTCCAGTCTCTCCAAGACCTCAAGATTTTCTCCTAAGCAAACAGCACGTTAATCCTGCATGGAGTTTTTACAGAGCACACGGATCATGTCACGTATGGAGACTCTCAAGATGTCATCTGCCACTTAAGAGGTACTAAGAGAGCCAAGAATAGCAGAAACCCAAAGCAGTGCATACCCTTGGGTGCTCTACAGCTGTGCTTAAATCTGGAAGACATGTAATTTTCACACCATTTCTCACCAACATACATTCAGTCAACTCCATTTTCCCAGCTCTGTGGTCTAAACACACAGATCTCCAATTTTCACTTTGTCTTCTCATTCAAGAGTTGGCAGTGCCTGTAGGCAAAATGCTTTCAGCCCACTGTGTTTCTGTGCTCTGATTTACATTGGCTTCTGGAATTGGCTTCTCTATTTAATGACTCTTTCATTAAGCGGAGAGTGGTGAAAAAAAAAACAAACAACCAAACCCACCTGGATGAATTGATCAACATTGGTTGATGGTTTTACTGCACAACATCTGGGAGTGAGAATGAGGTGGGATGCTGAGAACTGGAGATGAAAGAAACCACAGCATGGTGAAGCAGAAAATGTGCCACTCTACCTTCTTCTGTGGGTGAAGAAGTCTTCACAACTTTCAGCCCTAGCCTTATCCATCACTTCAAGCTAACCATACACATTCCTCTAGCCAATAGAGGTAGAGAGACTTTACCAAGGAGGTCACTCACATCACCAAAAAAAGGAGGAATTCATTATTTGGGAGGTAAATTTGTAAATTGGTTATTGTCAGTCATTAGTCATCATATGCACCGTGACTTGTGTAACAAGCTCTTCTCGCAGCTGGAACTAGTCACATACAATCAATGCCCTCTCCATAAATGAAGCAAATCTGTTCCAGATGAATGGAGAGATTTTCATGAATTTTACACCTAAAACCAGCGTTAGGTGTAACCAATCTAACTATCGTCAAATTTGACAGTAGAGGATACAGAAAAACACTTTGCAAGGTTGATTTCTTTTCCTGACTTTGTGGGAAATGGAACAGAAAAGTTGAATCTGCAATAAGACCTAGACACAAATCCAAGACTTGGTCTCCCCAGGAGCATATCATTGCATTGGGTTGAGGGTGTATTGTACAGCCATACCACCATTGTGTGCTCCTGCTGGTAGGTCCAGTCTCCAAGGCTTTCAAACCAAACTGGGCTTAAATATTTAGGCTTGACTTTTTTTCCTGGGACCTAGGAGGGTTAGGCACTGAGCTCTCACTGAATGCCCTTTCTACACCTTTCGTGGACCTCTGGAAGCCCTAGCTTTCCACTGGTGCTGTGCTCTCCAACTAGCTGGCATCCAGCTTCACAGGCAGTGCTGAAATACAGCCTGACAACAAAAGGGTTAACAGGATACCCAAGGCATGCTTTCAACATACAAAGACATTAAAAGTTAGACTTCTGTGTGATTTACTGGCAGATGCAGTACTCAGAGAAATATCATCCTTTACCAGTCCCAATGGCCAATAACTCATTACACTCAAATCCTCTCAGGTTCATGAATTTCATAGATCAGATTCTTGGTGCATTTATCTGCTTCTTTTAAAGGATGGGCCTACCATATAAGCCTTAAAACAAACTCCATATGAGGAAGAAACCTGTCAGCAACTGACAGCAAAGAGATAAACTGCAGATTAGTCCCTGAGAGTCACCATGTCTGTCAGACATGCCTTCTCCAAACACCAGGGGATCAGGGTCAAGAGAATCCCTGGCTCCCATGATAAAACTGGTGTAGAACAGAGCGGCCCATCCAAATCCATCCTCTGGCTAACAGCTCCTGTGAGGCATGAGGGATGAAGGTCAAGTCCAAGGACCCCTATATCAGAGGAGAAACATATTGTTGATGCCACTCTGGCAGCCAAAATGCCTACTGCTGCTGAAGCCCTCTGTGCAGACATGGGGCAGGGATTTGCTGTCTCCTGCCTTTCTTCTACTTTTGGAGTAGGAGAGCTGGGTGAGAGGGACTGCATACCCAGCATTGTGTCTGTCTCAGCAAGGCACTTCACAAAAGGGCTTTTGCTTGCCACCCTATAGATGCCCATTGAAGTCAGTGCAAGAGCATTTGTTGAGCCAATAGATGTTGGGTCAAGTTCTAAAACAACTGGACTTCACTCTTCAAGATCCTGTATTTATCCATGAAGCACTGTGGCATGTGTCAGCTACGAACAGAATACATGGGGTAGATGTGAAGAATAACATCTTGTGAGAGAGGGTCCCGTCCCAGTGATTCGAATTAAAAAAAAAAAAAAAAGCACTAATTGAAATTAGGATCAGACTTGCTCAGAAAATTAAAGAAACAACAAAATCAATCTATCCGCATATGTACTTTTTCTCTAAACCTTAAAAAAAAAAAAAAAAAAAAAAAAATAATAAAATCCCAGTTTGGCTTGGATTGAACTAAGTATGAAGACCATACCAGTCACTAATTAATGGTGTCTGGTTTTCTGGTATTTATGCACCATAAAAATTAATAAGGGGCTTCTCTGGGAAAATAAATGGTTTGCTGGAAAGCCAGTTTTGGCCTTTGTTTTTTTCTGTTAGTCATAGCCTCTCACTGAGTTTCCTTGAAACTTTGAGCTGGTTACTTCCCAGGAACTTTTAGTGATTTCCCAAAGCCAACATTTCAAATGAGGAATTGATGCAGTGTCCCCTATATCAGCATACAGAGTCTGGGTGGAAAATTTAACTGTTCATGCTGATTCCCAGACTTCATGTTCTCAAGGTACACATGCAGGAAGAGCAGGCACAAAATTTTAAAAAGCTGCATGTATTTTAAGATGCATCTACATATATATCATTTCCTGCATGTCAAGATTTAGGAACCAAAGCCTCTTATTCTTAACAGGCCTAATCACCTGTAATGGTCATATGGAGGCCAGCAGGTTTTTTCTTTTTTATGTGAGAAGCTCCAAAGCTAGGGAACATTTTGACTGAGCAGTGGAGCATGGGGCAGAGTCTTGCACTGATGCTTAGTTCCAGCCAGTCTCCTCATATAATCCAGCCTGGCACCATGTAGAGATACCAGCTTAGTCTTTTAAACAACATAGTGCATGAGTATGATATTAAATATTGTACCTGAGCTGAAAATTTCTGCTTTCCAGTAGGTTTAGCTGGTGCAAAGCTGTGGAAGCGATAGGAGAAAGCTACTCAGACAGCAAACAGCAGATTTTGAGCACAGCAAATTTTGCTTGGGCCTCACCAAAGCCTCAGATACCCGATACTACCCACCTTCCTGGTGGAGCTCCCATACACCTCATCAGTCTCTCAAGAGGCAAATCCATTGCACCACCACCATCCCCACCTGTGGAAGCAACATATAGCAACCTAGGTGAGCTGGCAAAGGAGCGAGCGAAGGCATCGCTTTCTGCTGAGCAGACCTTGGTGCAGATCACCAAAGCATAGTGGACGTGGAGAAAATGAACCCAGGAGCCCGTTTTTAGGTCTTCATGAGAAAAAGCAGTGCTGACACCACATACTTGCATAGCAACTGGAGGCCTCAGATTGAAGATCTGGGGTCAAATCTTCAGCTGGAGTAAATCGGGATGGCTTTTGCCATTGACAGAGCTCTCCTAATTGACATCAGATGAGGATCTGGCCCTCCTCTGACTTTTGTTGTGGGTTTGGTTTTTTTCCTCTTTGCAGTTCTCCTGGAATCTGTGACTTGAGCTTTTCCCCTTAATGAATCCACTTCTTGCAACAGCACAGCATTGGAGAAGTAGTCCTGTTCGGGCATTTCTAGGCAGCAAGGTCTTCTTTGAGGCCTGTGGAGAGCTGCAGGTGTTTGGCTTTGGATGAAAGGAGGAACTAACAATGCTGGTTTATTCCTGACATTAGTCCTGATATTTTGCTGAAGTATTTCAGTGATGTCAGAGCCAAACCTTGGGAAAAACATATATATGTAGTACACAGGCTTGGGACCAGTGGATGGATTAAAAGAACATGATTATTTTGATTACCTTGATTTAGAGCACCAGTGGTGCTGAATCATGTTGAGCCAAAGAAATATCATGGAGACAAAATTTACTTCTCTATATGCAGAAAAGCAGAAGAGGAGGAAGGCAGGGAGGAAAGAAAAATTACTCTGAGTCAAAAGATGAAAATATACACCAGTTCAACATTTTCTTCTTGTAATGATTTTCTTTCTTACGAAGGCAACCACAAAACACAGAGATGTTTAATCCATTAAAAGTGTAGTTTTCCGGACAGAATAATCTGAGTTTAGTCAACCCACCAGCTTGCTTCTTACTGGGTGGGCTCTGGCTTGGGAGGGGATAGGCTTTCACTTGATTCCCTCAGAACAGGTCAATGTGCCACAGGCTTCAGGGATGGTATCTAATAACCTTTGCTGGCAGGTTGTCAACATGAGCACTATGGGAAAATGGATTTTCATCAGAGTAGCACAGACCTAAATGTCATCTGGTGCCATGGTGGCAAGGGGGAGAATGACTTTGGTGAGAGCATGTACCTTGAGGAATAATGAAATTCTGCTTCTCTATTGATGGTTTCTTTCACCAGTCATTCAGCTCGTCCCATTTTCCTCAAAGGTTGGAAAAGCAGAAAGATCTCCCACTTTTTGCAATGCATGGATGGATGGAGAGAGGTTTGGAAAGCCTGGCTTGAGCCAGAGCAGTTTAAAGCATCTCTGCAGAAAGAGTGACATTCCGTAAGTATTAGCACAAGCAAAGGCAAGGACTGGATGCAGATCTCTCCTGTCCCTTGCTCCTCCTCTCTGACCCAGAGAGGACGATACCACGACCATTATGTTACAGCATTTACATACAAACACTGAGGGCCTATTCTGAAGATAACTTGGGAAAATGAAGCAAAGGCTCAGCTGTCATGGCATGAGCACCATCAAACCATCACCCTTCCTCCAGCAGCTGTCATCTGTGGGGCTGCACCTTGTCTTGGACATGGGAGGTCTAAATTCAAATTTCAGCACATTCTTGGTCACTCTTAAATGTACCAGGCCTTTGGCTGTTCTGCCATGGGTTTACATGTCTCTGTTATTTTATGACAAGTGCTCAGGGAGCTCAGCTTTGTCTTGATATAAGAAAAATACATGAAAGCTCACAAAAAAGTAGCACACCTATGGTACTTAAAAAAAAAAAATATCCTGCTCATTATTTATACTCACTCTCTGCTTTCATTTGCACACAGGCTCACACAAACATGCGGGCCACGTCTTGATGGCACAGAGCTCCAAGAAAGGTTGTCTGTGCTTCTGTTTCTGCTGAGTTTTCTGTGCGCTGAGCAGAGCTCAGTCTGTACAGGTTATTTTCACATCAGAAAGCTGAGCTACTGTAGTATCACTGTAAGAATGGAGCCACAGGAAAAATATGCACACTCTCTTTTTAATTCGTTCAGTTACAGAAATGATGGGAGTAGGTCTTTACAAAAGCAAAGAGGTTTTGCCCCTCTCTCCTCTGGCAAAAAAACCCAGGAAATATATTTTTTTTATATCTTCAGTTAAAACTTCAGTTAAAGATGCTTTCCACATTAAAAATTATTTTGTTCTCATTATAAAGATCATTTGTATTCGAACAAACATTAAAAGCAACCCTTATATCCAACGAGCCCTGAATACAGCAGATAGGTGAGGAAATGTGGCCCAGTATCGAAATACTACATCTATAGGTCCTAAGTGGTGTCCACACTGAATCCAGTCCTGACATCCCCACATCTCTGGAGTGAGCAGACACCCAGCAAAGCCCTACGCTGCTGCATCCCACTCTGGCAAAGGTGATGCATTAAGGGGGAAGGTAGAAATTATCAACTTACAGAGGCTGAAGGTTGGGATTGCGTGGAAGGAAAGTCAAGGAAAATCCCTTGCCTGAAGCTCACCCTGGTCCCAGGCATCTGGCTGCAGGTCATTCCTCACCAAAGTCATCCTAACCCTCTTCCCTGCATTTCTACCTGTCTTTGGGCATGGAAGGGACCAGGCTTGTCCCACCCTTGAATGAACATAGAAAACCAGCTAGTTCCTCCTGTTTTCAAGGGTTTGAGGTTCAACGTTGTCCCTCACCTTAGCTGCACTAATGCTCGGAATGAATGGGCACCTTCATGGACTTAGTAAGCCATCACTGGTGGGTAAAATACATGCAGGCTTGGAACCACCACGTATAGGCACAAACCTTGTGAGGTGGTCCCAAAACCACAGCTGAACACGGGGCTTTTAGGAGATAGAGTACATCTTGCAACGTCCATTTGGTACCATGGGAAAGAGGTCTTCTTCACTGAGCATTTTCCCAGAAAGGCTACAACTGCCCCAAAAGCCCTGTGCATTACCCAGGCACTAAACCACCCACAAACTGAGCCCCAGAGGACATGGAGTTAACTGCTCATTTCCCAGAACCCTTAGGCAGTTTGTCACAGGCTAATAAAAAGAATAATGGATCATGGGGGAAAATCATAATTAGGCTTACAAAACATACCCTAGGCTTCTGGTTTTGATCCAAATATCAGTCCCACCAAAGAAGGAGTATTTTGTGCTTCTACTATTTCCTGAGTAAAAGTGGGAGGAAATCGTAAAATGCAAAAAACACCCACAAATGAAAAGTCCTTATCTTGACATGAAAATATTATTCAGAATCTCTGCGGATTGTTTTGCTAATTTCCAAAATGGATGATCAAATACTGAGTGATCCTTCTTTGACTGCCAATATTTTTAATAGGCATCTTAGTCAATGTTAGTACAGCTGTCCTTTCAAATCAACTCTTCTGATGACTCACACTTGGATTCAGAGATTTCCCGAGGTTTTATCTGCTCTCCTAATGCTCTTGGTGGACCCGTCCTTGAATCCCATCACATGAGAGAGCAGGAGGTGCCTCCTCATCCAAAACACACAACCCACTGGGCAGTGAAAAGGACACACACAATTAAAAGAGGTAGGAAAGGAATGGAAGGGGAAAAAAAAGAGGGAAACAAAAAAAAAAAAGACCAGCAGGGTCATTTCATGCTCCAGCAGATCGGCATTTATATATAAAGCTCTTGGAACGCTGTACTTCTGCAGCCACCCTCCAGCCTTACTCATGGTGAGTTCACATCACCTGTTTCCCCTCTGAGTCGACATTTCCAAGGACTTTGGCTTCCTGACATGCAGTTGGAAAACTGAAAGGCAAGAAAGTCTTCACATTCTGAAGAAAACACTGCTCCTTGCAAAGCCCCAGGGAAATGTCAACAGCCAACAGAAATGAAGAAGAGGTAGCCCTACTCTAGAAAACAATCAATGAATTAATATTCATTTGAGGAATTTTATTTCTCCCTGATTAAACTTTTCCCGTGTCAATTTGACTGAAGATTGAAGGAGATTCAATAGTGCAGTTGGGGAGGGGAGAAAACATTCCCCTCTAAAAGCTCATTCTTCAGGTGGAAAAGTGCTTTGTGGCCCAAAGTGTAACATGAGAAAGGTTTTGTGTAGATAACTGTAGGTTTTTACTGCCCAGATTGCTCTTGGTCCTCCTGAAAAAAAAAAAAATTAAAAAAATGGAGAAGTCTCTGGGCTGAATACTTTAATTTTGAAGACTCCAGTAGCTTGAAATATCTCCAAACCTATTAAACTCTGAAACCAAAATAAACATTTTGTCCTCCCTTCATGGAAGCATAAAGAATGTCTTAAGTCAACCCGTCCACTTGCCTGCCAATACCAAATTGCCCTCAAGAACATATTCTCCAGGGCTTTGTCAAATCAGCTTTAGCATTCCTCAAGCAACAGGGGTTCTACCACGTTCCTGGAAAGTCTATTCCACAATCTGTTCCCGTATCCTTTTTAAAAAGCACCATAAAGTTCCTGTTACCTGCAAGCACCATAGCTGGAGAGAAAACGAATTTTCCATTCTGTGGTAAATCCCATGCTTTCAAATATCTTTCCAGTCTGGACCCAAAGGAAAGCAAAATATTTTCAAAATTTCCTACTAAACACAATTCTGAGAGAAAAGGACACTTGCAGTTGATAAAAATGTTCATGTCAATAAAGACAAATTTTTGGACTGAGTTCGAGGTTTATTGCTTCTATACAACCAATATGATACAGCACTTAAAATAAAAAATAGAAATGAAAACACATTCTGAAACTGAAAACCAAAACTTTTTTTTTAATCAAAGTTCATCAGAATTAACATTTGAAAACCATTTCAGTTTTATCAAATTGCCTTTTTCCAACAGGGAAACATTCGTTCAGAAAATTTCCCATTGGCTTTCAGACAGGTCTTAGCAAAACCAAGGTCAGAAAGAGTGCTTTTTGTTTCTGCTCTCCAAGAATTTAAACTGCCCAACTATTTCTTTCTCAGAAGATGCATTTCACAGAAAATTAGTATAGTGCAATCAAAGGATTCCTTTTAAATTGGAGGAGCTTTTAAATATTTTAATCAGTGCGTTCAGGAGCAGTACAGATCCTATGGCTAAATTCAAACAGTGCTTAGGTAGAGCCAATTCTTTTTATTTTCTCAGAATTTTAATTCTTGTACCCTTTGTTTTCTAAATATATTTATCCAGTTAAGAACCTAAATGTTCCTTAAATTAAGGAAAGTGTCAGTACACAACTTGTGCTACTCCAGAATTTAAAATTAAGTCTGGGCTTGATGAGGATTGTCAAATATTGGAGAAGGGAAAAAAAGAAGAAAAAAAAGAACAAAACAAAACAAAAGAAACCAAACAAAAACATGCAAGCCACCAGCCCACCAAAACAGCAGGAACCTTCCGCATTCAACATTGGCACAAGTGACACCAGGTCCTGGCTACCAACACAGGGAAGCAGGCATCCCTTTGCTTTCGAGATCGTGTGACCATATACCTGACATAAACACATATCCCCACAGCCAAAACCCAATTCATGCAACCTCCCATTCACTCCCATCTTAAAGGCTTATTGCATACCCTTCGCCACTAAAGCTCCCCAACATTGATTAATAATTGTTTGCACAGGGAAGCTGCTTGCACTGTCAGCCCATTTAGTATTGATTAAGAAGCACTCTGCAAGGAAAGACTGGGTGGCTCCAGCTCTGGAAAGTGCCAACGAAAATAAAGCTGGTATTAGTGGTCCTCAGCTTCTTTGCTGGGGCTGAGAAAAAGGCAGTATTGTGGGCTGGGAGACTGCTCACCAAGATGTCGATCTTTCCTAGTTACCTAAGAACAATAATAAGCATTGGTTAAATAGGTGGGATACACACAAGGGGAACCAACAGAGAGGGAATTAAAAATGAGTAAAAGAAGAAAAAGGAGAGGAAAAAAAAGGAAGGCGTTAGACTTTCCAGCATTCTGAGAGAACAAGGTTTTATCCTCAGTCGGGGGAAAAACAGATTTACTAAACACGGTGACCTCACTTGTTTGCATAGCATTCGGTAACATGTATTTTATTACCTATGATACCTCCATGCTAGCTTGCAAAGCCTTTCCAGCAGCCCTCTGAAGGATGCCGAGCGTATGGAAAAGAAATAAACCAGCTTGAGGAAGGAATGGCACAGCTGGGTGAAACAAAAAAATACAGGCTAGAAGCACACTGGTGGGTGTAAATAAAACTGAGTGAGCGAACACCCTGGGAGAAAACGTTTCTCTCCTCTGCCCCATGTCAGCTCACCAGTGAGGGTCATTTGAACTGGTGATGGGGAGATGCAGATAGTGGTGAGAAGAGACCTCCCACTTCTCCTCCCTTACAATGCGAGCACCATGGACTTGTTGGGTATTGGCAAATGGAGGGGATGTGTTATTGGGAAGGGGCCTGGGACCAGGCTGCAGGGTGAGAAGGTGCCACCTAGAAAGGCTCTTCTGAGCAATCAGCCTCTGCCAGCAGCACAACGTCTGCTCCAGCAGCAATCACGACAGGCACTGCCGGCACTGGGCGTGGGTGAAGGTGATCAGCCCTGCTTGATGTGCTGTCGTGGTTTAACCCCAGCCAGCAACTAAGCACCACGCAGCCGCTCACTCACTTCCCCCCCACACCCAGTGGGATGGGGGAGAAAATCGGGAAAAGAACTAAAACTCGTGGGTTGAGATAAGAACGGTTCAATAGAACAGAAAAGAAGAAACTAATAATGATAATAATAACACTGATGAAATTACAACAGTAATAATAAAAGAATTGGAATATACAAGTGATGCACAACGCAATTGCTCACCACCCGCTGACTGACGCACCCAGAAGTCCCCCAGCGGCGATGCCCCCCCCCAGTTCCTAAAACGTCACATGGTATGGAATACTCCGTTGGCCACTTTGGGTCAGCTGCCCTGACTGTGTTCCCTCACAGCTTCTTGTGCCCCTGAAGCTTTCTTGCTGGCTGGGCATCAGAAGCCGAAAATCCTTGACTTTAGACTAAACATTACTGAGCAATAACTGAAAACATCGGTGTGTTATCAACATTCTTCTCAAACCTAACTCAAAAACATAGCACTGTACCAGTTACTAGGAAGACAATTAACTCTATCCCAGCTGAAACCAGGACATGTGTGAGCACCAAAATACTGGGGGGGGGAGGGAGGGGGGGGGGGTCAGACCATTGCACTGCACTGCAAATGTGAAGCAGAGCCTCTCTGCTAGCTCACGTGAAATACGCTGGTTATTTTTGGCGAAGGAAGTACCATCCTTATATGCAATCAGAGGAGACAGTCCCCCAAATGTGATTTACTCGAAATCAAAGTTGAGCGTTTTTATTACTGCAAAATTTGGACCGTTGGCTCTGGCCACAAGACATGACCATAACGTGTGAAACAGGAAAACTGGTGGTCTGCAGCCCAGAGGCAAAGCCCCAACAGCCCCTTCCTAGAGCCCAGCTCCACCTTAGAGGTCTCCTTTCCATCTCTTTGCACTAAGAGCATCTGTGAGCTGGATGGAAGCAAATGAGAGCCTGTGAACTGAGTACTAAATTTCAACAGCACTAAAAAATATAATAAAAGGAAAGCAAATCCAGCTGGAATAAAAGTAATAATAATTTTTTAAAAAAACAGGGAGGGGAACGGACTAGTACAAGGTGAAGTCAAGAGATCTCAGGGTCAGTCCAGTTTAAAAAAATAAAAACAAGCCATCAAATGACTTGTTTCATTCCATTCATTACAAAAGCAGAGGCACTGTCTGCTCCTGGAGCAAGGACCACAGGAATCAGTTCAGGCAAGAAGTCACCTACGCTGTTATTTCATATTGAGCCCAAAGTCAAAACAGGAGATGCAGATGAGTAGCAGGTGGGCTGTTGGACCCCGTGTGCCGGACAAAAGGCATTTGGTCAGGGTGGGGTTTCCCCTGTCTAAGCACATGGCCCCAAATTATCCAGGACCTGTGCAGACCCGACCCATGCAACCGTCTGTGCATCACTTCTCCACCAGCTGATGAACCTGCCACTGTTTTACTCAGACAGGAATGGAGGTTTGCCTGGGCAGAACATGGCTGAGAGAAGAGTGGCTCTTTGAGTGATCTCCAATACCCGACCTTGCCTCAGCCACGCTTGCTCCATTTCCTGGTCCTGACCTTGGGTCATGTATTTTCTGACCTTTGGTCCGTCCCAGAACCATGCTTTTTCTTTGCCTTCCCTTTTATTATCTCCTTCCCTTATTTCATGGGGTTTAGTTTAACGTGAGAGCCGTCCTCCTGCCCTGAACCTTAGTTTCGTTTCACCCTCAGTTTCTCCAGCTCCTGACCATGAATGAACACACCACCACAATCCTGGCTCCAAACGGTAGTCCAACCTGCCAGACTGCTTGCCCTCATCCGTCCAATGAACCCCTAACAACACATACAAGCAATGGACCCACGATCTGACCTGCTGCAGGTGAATCGTGTCCTTTCTGGGCCCCAAACAATCATGTTGCAACAGATGTGACTCTCATGGGATAAGCCTCATTCAGAGGCAGTAGATATTAGTACAGATACAGCATTATGCTCACCCATTCAAATGGCTTTCAGCTCACAGCCCATTGAGATCTGACCTCCCCAGCATGTTGCTGGAGCAGACAGATACGAGATTACTTCATCTGTGGAGACATGGCAAACCTTGTGCAATATATCTCCGCTGCCAATAATGCATATTACTATTAAGTCTCATTAAGGTTCCTCAACACCAGGGTGGAAGTCACAAAGCAGCAGCTCACGAGGCCAACAGAGAATGGCCACACCTGATTTTATTCATGCAGATTGGGTATGTGTGTGACCTTCAGACTGGACACAAGCACTGCGGTGTAGGCAGGGGTGGAGGGCAAAACATACAGCCCAGAGAAAGGAGAGGCACGGCAGGGCACTTTAAGTGGCTCCTATAAGCTGTTAAGTGGGAGAAGCTGTCTCAGTGTCTACTGTGGTTAAGAGCCTCTTATAGATGGGAGAAGTGCGTCAGCAGAGCATTTCCACGCACTTTGGCTCAGGGCTGAAATAACAGAAGTGGTCGACAACGCTGCAGCCGTCACCCAAGAAGCTACCGTGGGACGAGGGTAGAAGCTCCGTGAGACCAGCTCGAATCCAGCCTTGTCCCCAGCAAGCCTGGGTGGGCAGTCCCAAGCCGTAAGGTGACCTCAGGCAGGGGCAAGGAGCCGACCTAGCAGTCGTGCATGAGAAAAATAGCAACAACAGCGTCTGCATTGGCTGTTCCTCCCAGCCAATGGTCAGCCATGCCAAGGAACGGTTGCAATGGCCAGAGTTAGATCTCGGCAGGGGTTTATTCTTTGAAAAGGAAACTTTGATTTTCGGGAGGAAATTTCTCAGTAAGAAAAAGATGCATTTCCTGGGCTGGGAGGAGGTGTGGGGGGAAAGAACCAAACAAAAATTCCTCTTTTCGGTTAGCCACCGGGATTGTGCAATCGTCCCAGGGTGTTGTCAGCTGGCCCGTCCCAAGGAGCTCTCTCCCAGCTCCACCTGGTGGCAAAAAGGACGTTCGGGCTGTTGCCATGGGCATCAGGTTGGGCTCCAAAGGGCCAGAGATTCAGTTTCTGCTGCTGCCATTTTGCATGAGTGCCCCCCCCCCATTCTGCGTGGCATTGGCTTGCCTCCTTTCGCACGATGGGAACAGCCCTTCACTGCATAGGTAAGTAGACTCAGTGTCCTGCATGTGCACGTAGTGCATGGGCGGTGTGGTGGGGAAATCACGGCTGGGAGGAAGGCACTTCGCAGGAAAGCAAAGGGAGCCTTGGGCTGGCAGCCAGGCAGAGCTGACAGCTGATTTGCCTTGGGGCTGAATCACTCCTGACCGTCAAAGAACACGAAAGACCATCAAGAGTCTTCTCTGAGCGTGGTTAGAGCGGTGATTTCTTCTAGCTTGGCATTTAGGAGGTCTAAGGCTAAACTCAATTGCCCAGACACAGGCTTCTCATGTCCTTTGAGATGACCTGAGTAAGTGTCTCACCTGTCCTGCTTTCCTTCTCCCATGAAGGACTGGAAGTTGCACCTCTACCTCATGCTGGTGAAGATACCATCAGCTCCATCAGTATATTTGATATGACAGCAATGATAAGGAGTTGCAAAATCATAAGATACAGATATAGACATCCCACACTAGCACTATATTAGTCCAGGACCTTTTAAAGCCTTGACCCTTTGAATGAGTCAGGTAACAAATCTTGATCAAGATCGCTCCTGGATTTGGTAACCTCCTGGTCCACAATACAGCTCGGGCCAGGCCTTACCCCAAATTTCTCCATCTACAACAATCAGAACAGCAACAGCAACATCATTGTCTGGTTTGGGTTTTTTTTTTGCTATGTTACCTTCTGAGAGAAGGAAAGAAAAAGAGAACAAAAAAGAGAAACAAAGAGAAAGGAAGAAACCAAGATGAAAGGAAGAAGAAAGCAAAGAAAATCCCAGTATTTCCAGACCAAATGCAGAGCATTGCTCCCCTAAAAGCAGGAATTAATTACATCTCTTTTTTGAATGCTAGAAATTTGATATTTAAAAACATATAACAGAATATATTTCCTGAGAAAACAGAGAGAAAACAGAATCATGAAAAAGTCTCCACTTTTTTCCTAAATATTAAATACCTAATTTCTAAACATAAAAAATTATAAAAAAAATCATGAACTGGCAAAAAGTCCTGGGACTGGCTCATAGCTATTTAAGAAGCTACAGACCCAAGCATGTAATACTTCGACTTCTAACATAAAGCTGATTGCAAACACTGTTATTTATGGTTGCTGAAAATACTCTTGGGAAGGTTGCCTGTATCCTTTGGGGATCTTCCCCTAGCTTACAAGTAACAGGCCTGGCTTATACATGCCAGGAGCTGAGGTCACTGGTATGAGACACATCAGGGTGTGAGAAGTGAAGTTTGTAGGAACTTATAGGGGCTATAGAGGGCTAACACTGGATTAAGAAACACAGATGAAGCTGTATAGAGACAATACAGCATAAGGAAGGGGGAAAAAAAGGGGAGGCAAAGCCATGCTGCCAAAGCATCCAAAAAGGCTGCATCCCACTGGAATCCTAGTTATTCTGTATGCCGCCTAAGTATATATTAAGCTAAAGCCATATGGAGACCAGCAAAGCAGATGTCCCAGTCTAACCTCCGCCCATGGGGATCTGAAGGGTAGTTTGCTGCGGCTTAGTGTCCTCCACCCACTCGGGCAGATCCCTTTGGGAAGGGAGAGGTGCCGATGTGAGCAGCAGCAAGGCACTGAGGATGCAGCACAAAATCCGCATTTGGTTCTCTCTTAGGGCAGAAGACAGCATAGAGGGCATTTCCAACCCAAAAAAAGGAAGTACGAGAGCCACACTGTCTCCCCTAACTCCAGAATCAACCTGTACGTTTGGAAATAACCAAGGTGAAGTCAGTAATTGCTCATTAATTCCAAAGCATCTTTGGCAGTTGTCACAATAATTCCCATAAACTCTAGTTGAAGTACTCAGCTGAGGTGGGAGACAGGCTTGACAGAGCATTTTGGGGCAGGGAGCAGCATTTAGCAAAAGGTTTGCATTTTGTTACCTACTCAGATTTTATGTTTTTCACAAGGGCAGAATTTTTTCCACAAAGTGATCAGGACTAACTGTATATCACAGCATCCGTTTCCTTCCATTAGTGATTCCTACAACAAATGTACCAGACAGATGCTTTTAAATAGTGAACTGAGAGCCCTGTAAAAAGCAAGAATGTTCCAAAATGCTTATTTGGGAAGAAAGGAACAGGAAAAAAAAAAAAAAAAGATTATGCTTTTTAAGCCAGTTAAATATCTGATTAAAAATAAATAATTCATAAAATATAGAACATATCTTCAGTTCTATAACTCTTGAATACTTAAATTGTAGGGCCTTTCACACAGCTGATTGTTTTGCATTCTAAATTAGTATAACCTGATAGCATGGGCTCTGGATTTCTGCCAGGATTCAGCAATAAAGAATCCCAAACTAAAATTGAAATACGGATTCATATGTAAACCACCCTCACTTTCTGAGAGTGCTCTAGCACATCCCGTATGTTAAGTGATATCAGGTGAGTGAGATGTAAAACTGAGGTGGGGTGGGTAAGGTTGGCCTCCGGTTGATCTTGGCAAGAGGAGCCAAGAGACGAAATCAGGAGACTTCAGTAGTATACTGATGATCTCCTCTGAGGACCCTCTTGTCTGCAGATAACCATGGGTGAAATAGTCCCGTAAATACTTGCTTTCAGTAGAGAATTTCGGTTTCAATTCAGTTACCTTTTTCACAAAATATGCTCTGATTTCCATGGAAAATATTGCTATTTTCTTCAAATATCCACCCTGCCATCCCTTCCTTTGTACTTCCATGCACCGAATATATTTTTCCCCCCCCACACTAGCTTATGAGATTTACAGCTCAAATGCCTCCTGTCACCGCTCTGAGATGCAGACCAAGCTCCCCGGCCAATTCATCTCCCACAGTGCCCGCAGAGGGGACGTGCTGTGCATCAGGGCAGTCTGGTGTCACCAGGCCAGTCTATAGGGGCGAGCAGGAATAGAAGCAACGGAACTTTGATTTTCACTAGGCATCACAGCTGCATTTTTTTAATTTTAAAAATTACCTTTTTTCAGTTTTCAAGCAAAAACCTGCTTTTTGCACAGATGAAAAAGAAACAAAACAAAGCATTATCCAATCAGCTGTAGTCACTAGCACCAGTGGCCTCTTTATGCTGTTGAAATAACCCATTGTAGCTCATATTCTGTCAACAAAGCTTGCTGAAGCTTCAGAAAAGGCTTTTTCTCCCCACCTTTGTAGCTTTAAGCCATGACTGAAAGCAGAAGCCTTCCCTCCATCAGGTAATGCAAAGCTCAGTTGGTACCACCAGGTTCTCCACAGCAAAGCACTCACACTGCAAATCACTCCACTGCAGCACTTTCTATTAACAATGCGATTTACTGCCGCAATAAAACAACAGCTGACTTCCCTGCGTGGAACCAACCGGATCCGCACAAAGCAGATGTTTGCCATCTTTCCTTTCACTTGTCCAGTATTTATAATCATTTCCATTTCTCTGAGAGGCATCACTAACTATCCTTGAGGGAATCACCAGCATGAAACACCCACCGGAGTTCCCAGGATTGCTTGATTGAAGATTTCCACCACCTCTAATGTGGTGACCCATGAAAGAGAAGCAATTTAGGACAAGCATCTTCATGCTAGGTCCATCATGTATGCTTTTATGTGCTGCATGCAGCCACCATGAACACTTTGCTGTGACCTGGAAATTAGGAAAAAAATTATTTGACTGTCTGTAAAGTAATTTCTCTTGATGGTAGATGACTAATAACATTTTAGTGCCATTACAACTGTAGTAACTGAGATAAGCCAGCCCAGCAGAGAGAGGGAATCACGGAAGACTCAACCAAGCATGGTTTGGACAAGACCACAATCAGCCCAGGGCTTTGAGATGGACTGCCCAGAGCATCCAAAAAAGCTAAGAAGGGCTTCTTCATGTTTTTTTCCTAATGTCAGCTGGTAGAGGTATGTTTTTTAAAAGAGGACAAATTCAAAGTTAATAGCCAATGTGATGCAGAAATAAAACTCAGTTATAAATACATACCCTCCTCACTGTGTCCTTGTGCAGCCAGCCTGGGCTTCTGAGCTGGGTACCTATCCCAGTGACCTGTCACAAGGAAAAAAGAAAGGCTAACAGGCCCTAGTGAGGTCATTCACACCTGGGGAAGGGAAAACTTTGGTTTTGATGAGGTTTCCTTGCCTCAGGAGACAATAAACAGAAGAACAGTGATTCGATCTAAAAAAAAAAACACGATAGAGGTCACTGATGGAAAACACGATAGCAGACCAGTCTCGGTGCTTGGGACATTTTGCCAGTCTGTAAAATTATCCAAGACACCAAATCAGGTAAAGGATACCCACTAGTGCCTCAAATGTCTTTTTTATGTTTGGGTTTTTTTTTTTTAAGCTGTGTCCAATACTTCAATTTAAGTGCCACCTTGTTAGAAACAACTAACCCCGTTTTTTCATCTTTAATCTTTCCAAAAAGCAGTGAAATCTCAGACACACAGAGTCTTCTGTCCTTCTGTCTGAATCGTTGAGTAGGGTTAGCTGGTAGACTTTCCCAGCAGATGTTGGGGGATTCCCTACGGCTGGAGGTCCCTCCAGTTTACACCTTGGTGCCCAAACACCTTTGCTTTCTTTTTATTCCCTCAGGCCTCCCAGCAGGCTGCCTGGTTCTCCTGGGACATCGCTCACAGAGAGCCTGGTCCTGCTTTAACAAGCATAATCCCTTGAGGGATTCTTCTGTGCAAGTGAGGGGGAGAAATTAGTGATAATTTATGATGAGTGCCCTTGTAATTAGCAACTTGGAAAATAACACTGCCCAGGGAAGCTGAGAAGGCTGTAAATGAAAGTGTAGCCAGGACAGAAGTGTCATTCTGATGCTAAGTCTAAATTCTTATTAAAGTCAGCGGGAGCTGGAGGTGGTGGAAGACAGGGATTGCATAGCCTAGAGATGGGGGCACAGTCCCAGGCAACCAGAGCTTTGAAACTCTTCCCCCTTTGCCTTACCTGATGCATTATCAAGCTCTTTAAAGCAGGAGCTATTGGCCAGAGTCCACTTAGCAAACTGGGGCTTCTACCAGAGACTTTGATAGTTCATCGTCAAAGGAGAGGTGGAGAATGGACTGAAACACTGGCTCTGGACTTGAATCCTAATATTTATAACTGATGTTCTAATAGTATTTATGGGATTTCACACTCTGATCGGAGCCCATTAGGGTCTTCCTATTGGATGCTGAAGGTTTTGTACCAGTCGCTGGGTTTGGCATTCT
Source organism: Pandion haliaetus (assembly GCA_013401275.1). NCBI lineage: Eukaryota > Metazoa > Chordata > Aves > Accipitriformes > Pandionidae > Pandion > Pandion haliaetus. The sequence continues at coordinate 66,138 of VYZV01014356.1, read as the reverse complement.
TGCAGCAAATGCTGCCCGCCATTAAATTTATAGGATATGTGAATGTATATATATGGACACAAGCACAGGCACCTATACATACAGATAACCCAAGGCATGAAGAGTTGATGGAGAAAGAGGCGTATGACAGGCACCACTTACACCCTCTGTTATTGTCTAGGTTTGATTACCTCTCCATTAACTACAGGTGAAGGTTACACTACCTGCATTCCTTATATACATACTTCAGTTAAATAATAAAAGGAAGCTGTGGCTGTTCAGTCCTTGAGCATGTTGAATGAAGCAGTGGAAGGCTACACAGGGTCTACAAACGGTGATAAGCACATAAATGGATTACCCTCACTTTGGTTGTCTTTTGGCATGAGGTCTTTTTCAAGATCTGTCCATGTCTTATCCAAAAAGTGATGAGTTCTGTGAGGTTAGTTATAGTTACTTAACATTACAGAAATCACTTCAGGGGTACCCGGAGGCTAATGTTCTGGAGCAGCTGTGATGGACTTGTTTCTTGCTTTAGCCCTGGCCACCCAGGAAGGCCAGCCTTCCCCGAGATGTGGTTTCCCCACTAGCAGAATGAAAGAACTGACCAACAAATACTTCAGGCTTAGTTTGTAAGGATTATTTGTAGAGCACTCAAATTTCTGCATCTATTTTAGCAGATTTAAAGAGTGGCAAGAAACATTCCTGGGCACTGGAACTTGTTTGAATATATTGTTAAAATATTAGTAAGTCCCTGGTGTGCTTTTGGCTCAGGTAAAAGCACACTCCCAAGGAATTCCTGGGCATGGTTCAAGAGTTAGCATGGGCCAAGGGCCATTCCCAGGAAACATTTGCATAGAGCCACCTTGTTCTGGAAGGCAAGAGTATTTAATAGGTTAGATGTGGGCTGTTTTATGTCAGGTGGCATCAGCATGAGAACTACGTTTAATTAACAAGTGGAGATGTAGCCAGAAAGTCTAATCCAGTCCCTATACTGACACTGTGACTCTTGGAAGTAGAAGCAGAGATGACCTGGGAGAGGATGTAGAAAGTGAAATGACTCCTCCTCTTTTCCAAGCAACTGGCAGCATCTCCTCTCACTATCTCTACATCCTAGGTCCTGAGGGAAAGGCTCCATTTTGCATTTGACAGCAGCTATACCCTTTATTGGCCTGGCTACAGCCCACCAGTACTGTAGCCAACAGCGTAGAAGGCAGTCATATGTTTAGCATCATCTCCAGCCAGCTTTGATTCCCACTGCAGGACTGGTAATTGGCAGAAGTGGAGGAGACGGCTTCTAGCATAAGCCTGGAGAGCCAGGCTTGAAGCAAATCCATAGGGAAGCACATGAATCATGCTGCTATCCATCTGCTTCCCATTGCAGAAAGGCAGGATATGAATATGGAAGTGTAGCATGATTTGTGTCTCTTTCTTGACCCCTGTGGTACCCCGACATCTTGAATGGTGTTGAGGGCACTTACCACTACCCGGTTCTAGGCCCAGTTCTCAAAATGACCAAGGTATTAGTTTGGACAAGTCATATCTCCTTTCTAGCCCTCTCTTACCTCTCTGTGTCTGTACTTCTATTTAGACTGAAAGACAGGAGGCATTGCATTTGTCTCAGATAACTCAGTTCGGACTTCTACAATGACACGTCCAAAAGCACCTACATACTTGGAGTTACGTTAATGATGATGATGAATCAATATCTGGGACCGGACTCTCATCTCCCATCTCATCTCTTGGTGATGACTTTATTTTTGTCCAAGTAGAAGTCAGATTTTTATCTTTCATGCCTATTTAAGAGGAAGCTCTTTATAAAACTTGTCCACTTATTATTCTTTCTCTCTTTCTCCTAATTCTGGTTTGGTTTTTTTTTCTCACAAATACACATGCTCCTCTACATTCATCTGTGCTCAGTCATTAGTTTCCTAGCTGGACTACACACACAGTTCCACACAGAACACATTCCTCAAATGTGCAGCTAGAAGTTTGTAAGAGGTTCAGGCAAGTCCTTACTTCTTTTTAACCTAAAGGCACCTCTATTGTTTATTGGTTTTTACTTAGTTCTCTCATGCTCCCCTGCTGCTCAGCACACCCACAGATGCAGGCTGAAACCACCTTCCTGCAAAGACCTAGCAGTGGCCCTAAGGAAAGCAATGGCAGAGAAGGGGGAAGAAAACCTATTTTATTTTTCTGGAGGTAAAGTCTCTCATTTGATTCTTTTTTTTTTCCCCCCCCTTTGTTTAATCCCAAATTCTTACAATACACATTCTAGCTTCACCCACTTCCTCTGCGGGAACAGCTGTCAAAACGCTGTTACATCCTAGGCTACTGTGGCTTTACGACTCACATTAGCAGCTCTTTAAGGGTCTGGCGGAGGCTGGCTGTGAGGTTTCAAGCCTGCGATTTCTCATTACCCAACTGCCAGGAAGTGTAATGCAAGGTCAGTTGGGAAGCTGAAGAAGGCAGGGAGGTATGCTGCCCAGGGATTGATGGGAGGTAGACCAGAGGTAGCTCCATGGATCCCCATCTCCAATCCCATCATCTCCAATCATCCACTCTTCTTGCTTAAAACTGCCTGGACCAAACATCAGCCAAAGTATCTGCCTGGTTCCCCAGAGCGTGGTGCTGATATTTCTCATCACAAGAAGGGGCAAAGCGAAACAAAAGCAGAAGGTGCATTGATTGTGCAGGGTTCTCACTGATTTAGTAAACATTTCCTTGGGTGGATGCTGCAGATGATAAGCTCTGAGGAGTGCAACAGTGCTGTATGATACCAACATCAGCATGATACTGGATAAAGATACCATCATCTCTATTTGAAGATGGACCATGCTGATTCTGCATGAAGTACTGAGGAGCCATCCCTTAAAGGGTTGGTTAAAGGCCTGGATGCGATTGCTGCACGACAATGGAAAATGAGATTGGAAGGTAAAATAAATGCAAGAACTATGCATGCATGGGAAGGAGAGAATTGGATAACCAACTCTGACTTTGTGAAGCACTTTGGAAACACAAGCCAGAGTTTTCAAAGTCCTCCAGTACACCATCAAGAACACAGTAGCCCTTGTTTAACAGTCTAACCTGGGGTGTACGAAGTCTATCAAGGGTACACTGAAAGGACAGTTGTGGCTAAGGCTCTTTCCAAGCTCAGTTTTTCTATCACATACCCAGTCAGCCTGCCAAGCAACTTGGGTTGACTGTCTGCTTTTTTGAATCATTTGGACCACACTTAGCTGTCTCGACAGGGTGCCAAACTGTTGAGAAGGAGTACCTGGACACGTGTGAAAGCCATTAAGTTACTGCAGGGTAGGAAGTTACCTTCTGCCCGCTGAACTACCATTATTGGTTATGTGCTTTTTCTTACCCCCCGCTATGAAGATGCTTTATGTTAATATGATTATCTGACCATTAAAGGAGATGACAAGGATGCCTGTGTGTGGTTGCCCATCCCACAGACAGTAGCCCAGTAATGTAAACAGCCTCTTACTCAATGGTCCACCACCTGCTATCTCAGTAAGATCTTTTCTGCCACAAGTTTTGTCTACTCCAGGTTTTGGGTTGGGTTGTTTCTTCGTTTGTTAAACACCTTGAGCAGCTGGACCTCAGGTCGCTGCTGGTTGATTTCTAAGCTTTCTTCTCATCCACATGAAAAAGCAGCATCTCCAAACCGTCCCACAGCTGTGGTCCAGAGAAGCAGCATCTCATTACATGCACCCACATATGGGGGGACTGTGTTGTTTCTCAGAGGATTTGCAAGCCCAAATCACCCACGTTTGAGTCATTAGTAGGGTGTAAGATGAACAGCAACAGGCTCCGGTTATTTAAAGCTCAGTTGAAATGAATTTTAGGTACTAAATAACTCCAGGGGGCCATTGTGAAGAAAAAGACATTTGATCCAGCAAGACAATATATAGCCTGGGATAATGACAATTTTTTTAATTGTCATCATTCAGCTAGACTAAATTTGGCCACATCCTCCCTATTCTGAGCTCCTGCCAGTTACTCTTATCAAAGTAACTTTGCAATCACATAATGACAGTGACATTCTGCCAAGGTATCATTACTTCTCCACAACGTATGATGACGAATGCAATCCCATGAAAATCTGATGGAGTCCATCAACCCCCTGAGTTTGTTTAACATTGTATCGCTCAAAACAGTGGCACAGTAACTGGCCCAAACCAGAGCACTCTAACAGTCCTGAATCAGATCATACTTTGTGAGCTGTTTCACTGGGAGAGTAGACGATCGGGGCAGGGGGAGAGCAGGAATCTGGGGGTTTTGGCTTTGCTGTAGACAGGTCACTCCATTGTCACGCAAAATTGGCATAGAGGTAATTCTCCAGGTCACAGTAACACTACAAGGACAACTACATTTAAACTTCTGAGGCACTACATTGGCTGTGGCCAGAGAGCCATCTCAAGGTCTTAAGATGGACAGATCTCAGAGTTCCCTTGGCCAGGGTTAATTGTTGCTAAGGCTGGGCTTGTTAAGGACCTGTTTCCTGAGATGTTGACTCTGCTTTCTGCAGGCATAATTACTGCAGAGAGAAAAGGAGAACACCTTCTCCTATGAAGGTTGTGAGCATCCCTTCCCCTAAAAGCCTGGGGGCTTTCAAAGGCGGAGAAGACAGCAATGACACCAATACTGCAATGAGTCATAGATGAGGTTCTCCACCACCCAACCAATTAATGGGGATCATTTCACCTCTTCCAAAGCATAAAATCATAGAACCATTTAGGTTGGAAAAGACCTTTAAGATCATCGAGTCCAACCATCAACCATGCTCACTAACCCATGTCCTGAAGTGCTCTGTCTACATGCTTTTTTAGTACCTCCAGGGATGATGACTCCACCACTTCCCTGGGCAGCCTGCTCCAATGCCTGACAACCCCTTCAGTCAAGAATTTTTTCCTAATATCCAATCTATATCCACACTGCGACCTCAGGCTGGAAATACTCATCTAGGCAATATGCTTGCCACCCTACTAGGCTTTACGGTCTTTTCAGGCTTACATTAGCCACAGGGACAGGCTGGCTCCAGGGCCAGAGGTCAGGAGTAGTCTTGAGGGAGGCAAAGGGGCTCCCACAACCACTGAACATAGACCTTTTTCAACAGATGTGAAGAAAGAGGAGCACGCTTCAGGTATAATTTAAAATACATTTATTGTTTCATTTGTTCTGGCTTTTTTTTTTGTTATACAAAGATGTTAAATAACTTAAATACATTCTCAACAGTCACTCAGAATCAGATTTATACCTACAAGCTGTACATATGAGGTAGAGAAAAATAACTTAGGCTCCCATAAGACATTGGAAAAAAACCAAAACAGAACAAAAAAAAAAAAAACAAAACAAAAAAAAACAAAAGAAAAATACTAATCCTTCATGTCAGTATTCCCACCTCCCTTTAAAAGGAAATGCCATCCCAAATGTGCAAAACAAATCCTAGACGTTACATTCAGGCCTCAAAGGGCATTGTTAGAGACTGGGGTGGGGTGGAACAAGGGAAAATTCCTGTGCTGGTTTGGTGATCACTGTTTCCAATGGGTCCATGCCCAAGGGGAGCTGGCAGGGTTACCCACACATACCTTGATTAGTCCTGAATTCATCCCCACCTCTATTAACTTGGGTGTCTATGTCTTTGTCCCCTTCTGTTGTCAGCAGGGAGAAACTGGCACCTCCACATGGGCCAAAACACCTTCTAGAGGTGCTTAAACTGATTGCAGACCACAGGATCCTTATTTAAGGGGGGATGACTCCAGGCCCATGGCAAAAGCCCTACTACAGCAAGCATGTCAGCACCTCTCCCCACTTTCCTGAGCAACCCTGTGCTGAAAGGGAGGAATCTCCTGTCCCTTTGGGTCACCTTGCTCAATGCTGCTGAGGAGGGTTTTGCCCATTTCTGAAAACGTTCAGCAACAACTGAAAAAAATGCATTATTCAGACACGCCCCGATAGCCTGCTGAATTTTACGTGTCTGAATCATTTATGGTCTTAACTTACACGCTACTCACTCCCTGCACCTGAATAAATGTAGTTACAGGAAGACTACCATGATGCCAGAGCTAAACTGTGCTTGCAATATCCATTTGCTTTTCCTCCCTGCCCACAAATACTAGAGATTCCCTTTTGGGTTTGTTTAGAAATATTCCGTTTCCTGGAACATGTGAATAGCTTGGTCAAATCCAATGTTCATCAGTAAAAAATATATCTAAAAACTATTCAATGGTAATATCCATGGCCCTAAGCTTAACTGCTTTAGCAATGACCAGATTTCTACCGGCCTGATCCTGTGCCATACTGAGCCTCCTTCAAGTTACACGAGCAGTAATGGTCATAAAAGGCACTATTTCTCTTGCAGGAAAATGTTGCTCTCCAAAAGTCATCACCTAGTTAGCATCCTGAAAACTGAAAGCCAGGACGAGCTGACCACAGAAGCCAGACTCAACCCAACAGATGTGCACACAGAGCTGAATAAACTGGGAACACAGAGCTTTGCTGCACCTGTTTTATCGAGTACAGAACAGACCTAATTTTACTGCAACATCAACTGAGGAATTTTTCACAGGCACCATAATCCACCAGAAAATTACCTTAAGCAGCATCTACTCCATGAAAGTACCCTTGAGAAATCTGTCCCTTCATCTGGGTTCTCATCCAACCCTACTACAGCCAAACCAACCTAATATATGTTGGCTAAAATAGGGCAGCTGAAAAACAATTAACAAAGAAATTCAAGACCTGGGCTGAAGAAAGGCAGATGTGTACGAGCTGGCCGACCACAAAAAATCCTCAGAAATTATTTTGCCCCTGCTCAGGTCTCCAAGCCAGCAATCCCAACAGCTCTTTTGAAAACAGATGGGCCATAACTCATCCCCCACTTCCAAAGGTGAACAACAGGCTTCCTAAACCACAACAGACCAAGTTCCCAGCTCCCCAGTTTTACACTGCCCCATTCAAACAGATAAAAATTGCTTGTGTTAGATCAAGCCTGGAATTTGGTCCTCTTCATTTAACCTTCCCATGTACTTAGATTCCCCCCCTCCCAACCTTTTTAAAAGTCATTCTTCCCAGGCCAACTGAGAGCAACGGCAAATATCTAGTTATTGTAAATAGGTTTCAGTTTTCCTCCTCCCACAGCCATCTGAAGACCAGGATGCACAACTAAAAAAGGGTAAGCTTGAAGTTTCAGGGTAGATTTTGTATTTTAATTACAAGCTACTCATTCTTCAGAACTCATTTTTAGTGTCAAGACTCAAAAAAAAAAGCGCCCCTTTGATTAAACACTGCTTGTTTTGCCAACTGGAGTGTTTTGAGAGCTGGAAGACAATGAGAACGTAATGTTTAGGACTTGTTTTGCATGTCTCCTCATCCGGCATATATGAGTCAGTCACACAGAATAGAAGCTTGTTAAAAAACAGATGACGGGTGCAACAATTATTTGTGTGGGTTTTTATTTCTTTTAATAGAAAATTCTAATATAAAACAGCAAACATTTTCAGTTTGCCTTGTTTACAAAAATATTATATATATTTTTTTATATTTCTGACATAACTAAATGCACTATTCAATAAAAATATTCTTCCATCAGCTAACTTCTCTTTTAAAAAAAATTAATAAAAAAGTTATATAAATAATGGTTGCACCCCCCCACCCTAAAACTGATCTTGCAAGTCTTGCTGGATCAGCTTAGGAGAACCAACACTTTGACACTTTTGGGGGACAGAGCGAAAGGGGATCGGAAACCAGAGTCCTCCCCTACACCCATCCATCCTTCTCCAGTTACATCTGCTGCAAAAACCTGTTTCTCTGAGGGTAAGATAAAGGGAAAAAGCTGCTTTGCACTTTTTTTTTTAATATGAAATGACACCATGAAAGATTCAGGGACCCAAATCCACTCTGTAGTAGTTTTACAAAAATGAGCAATTTCATTGAATTGCACTGGAGATCCAATGGCGCGGTGGTAGAATTATCCTCTCTGGAAAAATCCAATTTCATACAGCTGGAACAAAAAAGGTTTTATGGGAGACTACCCAATGATTTCTAGAGGACTTCAGGTTCCCTTATCTAGGGTTTTCCAAACTTGTATATGGAGTAGCACAAGCAGAAGCTCCTGCTCCATGGGTTAATTCAATTCCAACAGACATTATCACCAGCAGAAAACACAGGTCAAGCACTTGAGAGGGTTTGACATCTTTTCTACCAGCTGCTACTTGTTTCATCCTACTCAAGCTCCACTGGATTTTTCCGAAACGAGGCTTTTCCCCCCATTCTTTCTTCAAAGATAAGGCAAACATTGGAAAACGCTGGAACTAAACACCACCACCACCCCCCCCAAAAAACACACACAATGCAGTGGGGGCAAGAAGAAAAATAACCCACATATGTTTTACCACCCTAGGTCAAAAGGCCAAGAAGACAAGTTCTCCTGATTTGAGAGTGTTAGTATATTTTATACACTGCCTATACATTTAACACATGTGCCTCGCTACTATTTAGTTATTTATAATTTTTTTTAACCACAGGAGAATAAACCTTGCTATTTACAATATATAACAGGCAAGTAATATATCCACATTAACATAAATACAATTTGTTTTTTGTGGTTTTTTTTGTTTTTTCTTTTTTTTTTAAATACTTACAGAAAGCATCCAGGCTTCAGTGCGTGAGTTATAATACACAGAAGAGCTCTTTCACTCAGTAGTTCATTCACTCTTTGCCGCTTTCTTCTAGCCAAGCTCTGACAGTTTGCCTTATTGCCCACTCATCTCTCTCTCCCCCCCGCTGCCAAACACACCAAGCTACCCCATCCCATCCGACCCAGGCATTTTCTCTGCAATGATATCTATGGCAACACTACCCTCTCTTCTGTATCTAGGGACTCATTCTCCTCTCACACCAGTGCAATGTGGAGTTACTCCAGCGAGGTCAACGGAGACAGAGACACCAGTGAAAAGAAAGAAAATGAGGCCCATGGTTTAAATATAACAATAATAATAATAATTAATAATAATAATAATGCACATAAATTGCAGCCCATTCTTTAATTAAGAACAAATATTTTTTAAAAAGAATGGAGCCAGAAATAGTAATTCAGACCCAAAAATCCTCACGTTTTGAGCGGGTTTGGATCCAGCCTTACTTTGGAGGGGAAGAGCTATTCTAGCACACACACAAAAATGTAACAGTGAGTTTGCACATATGTGTGAGACAGAGAGAGACAGAGGGAGAAAAGAAAATTAACATACCACATTGAAACCATAAGGTCCTTCTGAAGGGCTTTACAATAAATAAATGTTCGTTCAATATTTATATATATATATTTATGTGTCAGCGTGTGTGTATATGTATACACACATGCACACACTGAATAATAGGTTTCTAGTCAGTTTATTTTTTAAACCATTAGATAAACTGCTAGTGGGTGACTTTCAAGGCGGTGCATCTCCCAGAAGGTGCAAGACCTTCCTGCAAACTTCCTGCATCAAATGCACCACTGCGCATTTGCCATGGTGGAAAGGACAAACACCGTGTGTGGATTCCTCCTTCTACAGCACTACCCCAACCTCCAGAATTGTACAGCAAATAAGCAAACATCAAAAAGAGACAGTACTCTTCACTTTGCAGGACCATAGCGCTATTAACAGTAACATCCTGTCCCTCCCCATGCCCCAACCTCAAGATCTGATGCCAACAAGCCAGGCTGGACTGCAGGTATTTGTTAGCAAGAAAAAAAAAATTAAAATCTTTTCTCCTCCCAGTAGATGCACATGAACAGCTTAAATATTAGTGGCTACTATTTGGGGGGGAAAAAAAAAAAAAGAAAAAAAAAGAAAAACGCCTTGAAAAATAATGGTCCATCTTGGAAAACTGCTCTTTTTTTTGCTTGGCTAACATCTACTACTGCTTGGAAAACTCCAGCCAGCTTTCCTCTTTTGAGAATCAGATCAATGGCTTATATAAAATTGGTGGAAATTCCTACTACCGGACAATCCAAAATCGCTACCAAAAATAAAATAAAATGCTCTCTGCTCTCCAGTGTTTCCTTAGAAAGCTTCGTTGAGGCATTCACTGGCTGCTTCCAATCCACTTTTACATGACTGAAGGATATTGCCACATCAAGTCCTGGATTGTAAGTATCCTCTTCAAAGGAAAAAAGAAATGCTGAAGGTTGTCATCTCTTTCACAGCATCAGAACAATCTACCACTGCAGTCAATTTCTGGCTTCTCTGGCCACTTGATAGTTTGTCTCTGCATCAACTGGTTGTTCCAAATCCAATAGTTGGTTACCATTTAGCAGTTGTATTTTAAAAATACAGTTCTTGATCTAGTGGTTAAAAAAAAAAAATCTTAAGGTCATAGGGTTTACATACAGCTTGTGTCATGTACCACTGCCATGGTTTAGAGTAAATGGAATGATGACCTAGTAAAAGAAAAGTCAACTCCTCCAGAGGTCTGATCCAGTCCAAAACGGCTGCTATACAATGCAAGACAGCACTGCGTTCCAAGATGCACTCGAATTTCTGTTGTCCTACTCAGAAACACACGTCCAAATTCAGCTGGCATAAGACTACAAAGTTCCAGTTCAGATTTCTGAAGCAGTTACCACAGGGTGAATTCGATCAACAAGAGGTGGGAAGAGGAGAGAAAAATAAATCATGCACAAAGTGAAAATAAAACAAAAGTATCTAGTGGTTTTAAAAAAAAAAAAAAAAAAAAAGAAGACAGCAATAGTGCTAAAGAAACTACATTCGAAGAAATTGTTTTAAAAAAAAAAGAACATGTGATTGGACTGAAGGGGACAGGCACGTCTGGTTTTCTACTGTCTTCCCAACCTCTTTCTTGGACATATTTCTGTCTGCAACATGGTGGACCCAACATTTTTTGAGCTGTATTTGGTGATCAAAGCATGCGGATACAGAGCTGTTGTTGAAAAGCTTATCCTCCCTGTGGGTCTCTTTGTCAGAGCCTTGTTTGCTCGATGTGCAGAAACTCCACTGGAGGAACCATCAGGGCTGTTCCTGCTTACCCTACACACCTCTCTCCAGTTTTAGAAGGGGAAATAAATGACCACTTCCCGTACCATCACATTCGAAGCAGAAAGATCTTTCTTTCATATCTGCTTAACTCTCTAAGCAGTTGGGTAAGCTTCAGCAATAAGTATAGGTTATTGATGCTAAAGAGAATATATTATAGCCCAGGAGTTCATGGAGAATTGGTGAAACGATCAAGATGTTCCAAGGATAAATGATCCGTCAAACTGCGTAGACAGCTAAGGTGAAAGTCAACTGGTGTCTAACCCCAGTGTGACAGGCACTTACTTCCACATGGTTGGACCTCATTAAAATTCAGTCTACAGGAAAACAAAACAAAATAAAAACAAAACAGCAACGCAGCTGGGTCACCTGTACCCTACAAAGTGCTTATGTCTCAACATAGCTTTCAGATCCCAGAAGGTCAATCAAACCCTGTTTGTCTCCATATGTAGTTCTCATAGATCGCCACCGCCCGTCACCAAGAGTTGCCATCAAGCAGAAGATGTGTCAGTCCTTGCAGGTGTAAACCTCTTCTCTCTGGGTACATTGCTTGCATTCCACATAGCAGCACCAACGGACCTGGCATTGGCACGGACGGGTGACCACCCGGCTCTGCGTATTGTGCCCTCGCCCGCAGCAGATGCTGTCGCAGTTCTTGTCTTTGTAACATTTCCTTCCCGAAGTCCCAGGTGAGTATCTACTCATCATACAGAAGCTTGGGGAATCATCAATGTAGACAAGATCCGTAGTCCTTGGGATTTGATCACTGTGACCAGGGATGGACTTCTTGGGTGGGGAGATGTCTCCTTCCCCTGTGGCCTCGTTGGTAGTGCTGCCCACTTTGAGCGATGTCTCATACTTCTGCTTCAGCTGCTTCCCTATTTCATGGAATGGAGAAAGCTGCCTCCAGCACGTTCGGACAGTACAGGATCCAGATACGCCGTGGCATTTACAGGTTGTCTCCACTCCAGCTTTGATGACCTGCAGACACACACGGCCCCAAAAGAAAATCAGTTATGGGGGAAGAAATCAAGACACAGAGCAAAAGAAAACGCTTGCTAGAAGACACTTCTGGAACACAAAGTTGATGACGATACAAAAACTACCTGTTGGAAAAGGACAGAAAATACATACTACAGGAAATACTTGTTTTAGAAAGGTCCCAGTTTCCAGGAATATGACATTTACCTGCCAAAATATTGCTTTATTAGCTAGTTAATGATATTAGTAAGGTGTACAAAGGCTATCCAGTGCTGGCACTCATCTACGTAGACAGAGATGTGAAGCTGTGATACAACTAGGAAATTAATATATGTTTTAACACCTATTTATCTATTTTAATAAGAACAAGGAGATAAGATATAACAAAAGTGGAAGGAGTTGGTTTAGTGGAGAGAAGAGGGAGAGTGCTGCTGTTACACACACAAACACACAGGTAGCGTGGCACATTCTCCAGCACATGAGCATGGACAGTAGGAACCTTCTTTGTACCACAGCACACAGGGTATCACCTTAAAGCATACAGCTTCCAATTAGTGGCACAGGCTCAGTGGAAACATGGCTAAGCTCTGCTGTTTCCACCAGCAGTGACTAAGCATAGCATCCCACTCAGTTCACTTTGTGACTGTGGAAAAAACTTTGTGTAGCTGAAATATATTTAAGCCTGCAAGAACAACAGCCTGAATCACCATCACCAAAACCAGCAGCTCCAAAAACATCCAGGTAGCTTCCACCTCTCCAACCTGTGTTCAGGATCCTATTCTGGAATATGGTAGCATGTTCAAAAGGACCTGCCAATTTTTTTCTGCTAGCAATGAAGATGACTGCATGTGCTCTTAAAAACAAAGAGCACCATTACTTGCTGGCCAAATGCATGTTTAACGAAGGACGTTTTCATGAAGGGTGAAGCCCAAGGCTGCCTTGGTCTCCTCTGTGCCCTCCCTTCCTCTGAAAAATTAAGTTGTGAAGAAAAGGAAAACAGACCTCTGTATGACGGGTTCAGCAATTCCAGGTGCTTTAATGTAGCCCATAGGATTTACTCTGCCTGTGTCACCAGCTGTAGGTAGCTTGGAAGGGGAAGCTGGATTCTCACACTGATTTCAAGGGGAAAACATGAAATCTGGGTTGATGCTACAGTGAGAAGAGTCCATCCCAGTGGGTTTAGTCCTCAGCCCATCAGGCAGTGACCACTGGGGCAGGTGGCTGCAGGGAGGACTAGGGGAGCAGTCTTCAATTTTCAACCAGAGAAAGGATATGGGGCAGTCACTCTGCAAGGAAATAAGGGGACTTTATATTTTCAGTTCTGGCCATGGGAACAGACTCCCTGCCCTAAAGGCTGCATCATCTGCCCCATCATGAGCAAACAGGAGCTGCCCCATGTCAGGGTGAGGAACCTCAACTCCTGCCTTGATGCTTCAGCAGCACCTCAGGGTGAGTGGGTCCTGAGGTTTGACCAGGCAACACAGTGAGCAAGGCCACAAGTGTTTACAAAGAACTTGACCCGGGGTGGAAAAGCCACTTAGACAAATGCTGTGTTGTCAGGCTTCTAGTGAGGGGAATAAAGGGAAATGGCATCACACAGGCATTCAGGGGCTGCTGTGCCCAAGTGTGGTCTACATAAAGCCACTGTCCAGGGAGGAACAGGCTGCAAGGTTCAAGTCCCAGGCTGGCATAACTTCTATAAGGTAGTGGCAGAACCTTGTATAACGTTTTTTCAACTAGGACGGAAATGCATATTTTATTCTCTCCACAAAAAAAGCAGAGCACGTATGACCAAGGTCTTCAAAGTCAAGGTGGAAAAGAAAAGGAAAGCATTTAAACCCTTGGAAACTGAAGCAGATTCTATCCCCTCCATGTCAGGATTCTCATGTTAAAAACTTTGTTCCTGCTTATGCCTCTGGACTGTAACTATCAAGGGCAAAGCTTGGTTTCTTGGTTACAAGACCTTTCTTAATTACTTCTTTTTAATTTTAAAATTCAAACACTTGAAGCAGGTGTTGTAATGAGAAATAAGACTCAACTCACAGATCCCTAAAGGAAGCAAATAACTTGTTCAAGACAATAGAAAGTAAATGTGTATGATTTATTCCCAAAGCAAAAGAAAGTCAGTTTCCATATAGAAAGGTGTCCAGGCCTTGCTTGGGGATAGCTTGCATGGCTATAGCCCTCTTCAGACCACCGCAAAACATAGACACAGAAGGAAGAACAGAGCCAGTGGAACCACAGTGTTCACATACAAGATGCAGGGAATGGAAAGAGAAGGTTATTTTCAACAGGAAAAGCAGCATGGGAAGGAGAAGCAGTAGCAGGAAGGGAAGAGAAGAATGCAAAGAGAGAGTCAATGGTTATTCATCTTGGAGAGAGACAAAGGTGGCAACAGCCCCCTGGGTCCTGTAGAGGACCCCATGCCCGTAAATTGACTGATGCTAAACAAAGCATACCATCCCATTTGAATCAAGCTGCAATAAAGATGCTTCATGGCACAAAAGCACATCCTTCTCCTTATAAATAGCATCTGAATGTTCTCCCCATCTTCTCTAGAGATAGATTTATGCCTGGGACTCCTCCGCAGGCAACATGAGAGCAGACACGTTATTTGGACAGTCACAGGTAACCTGCATTTTGTCCACAGATTATAAACAAATATGCATAGTTCTAGTTCTCCCTCCCCACCACTACCCCAAAAATAGGCTATATTTTTACTTTAAATGGCTAAGGTATAACCAACCCTTAAAGTGAGTTTGAATAGAGTTTTATAGAGCTGTCTCGTGTCAAGGTACTACTGAAAGTGCCCTTCCTTTGGGCATCTACGTTATCTAAAAAGGAAAAAAAAAATATCTCCCCCCTCTGCCCATTATGGCATCTGCCTACCTTATGGCCTCATGACAGCAGAGGGCTGGCCCCAGGCCATTTCCTGACCATCCGGTTCTTAATTATTTGGCTGCATGAGTCCTGCTGAGCACCATGTGCAAATGTGCAATAGGTCATGGACTCAGAATTGGGGTCTGGCCCAATCCTGATATTACAGAGACATTTTTAGAGAGACACTATGCATAATACGGCCTTCAGCAAAGCCTGGCCAATGGTCACACTTCATTCCTGCGACAGCCAAGACCTTTTCAAATGCAATCCAATAATACACAGTAGCATTCAAACAAGTGACGGGTTACAGAGAGAGATGTGTTACTGCTTATAGTACTCAGCTGGGCCGGCTTGGTTAGGGGCTGTCACGCTTTGTGTGCCAAAGCGTCTAGCCAACTCTGCAAGAAATCCCACAATGTTAGACAAGAGCGTACAGAACACGTTTCAACACTGAGAAAAAAAACCCTCACCCATACCGTCCCTCATGTAAAGTCACATTTCACTGCTTGTCCAGAAGTGAGAGCTGAGTTCATGTGAAACAAAGCTCCAACACCTGATTTCACGCCCAGACCATCAGCAAACTGGGCAAAATTGCTGAGATGCAGAAGAGCTGCACACTGCAGCCATTCATCGGTTCAGGCTTTTCTCAACCTTCCACCTCCCCCAAGCCGTTCGCATCTGCTCCACCTGGAAAAGGAGATGACCACCATTTTACAGGAGATGCAAAAGCAAGAAGCCAACAGGAGTTGGCGCAGCTGGTAGACATGCTCCAGTGCACAGGCTTGGCTGGAGTTAGAGCTGGTTGAACAAGGCATGGTCATGAAATGCAGGAAGGGAACCTGGAGACAGGGCTGTTCTTGTCAGGAACCACCTCTCCAGAGCTCAGCAGGAGAGCTGAAATTGCAGGTGCAGTATATCCAAGGCATCCACATGGGGCTGGTAGATAAGGCACAACACGTGTTGAAAATCCCAATACTGATGGATTGGCAGCTAGCAGATGGCAGCAGACCTTCAGTCAGGAATAGGCATGTAGATTTAGGCACTTGAATCACACCATCCAGCCAGGGTTGACCTCACTGAAGCAGACATTTGAGTTTAAATGCCTGCAATTGAGAAACACCTCTCAACTCCCATCTGACTCAGTGGAGCCAAAGCAGGCAGAGGAACCTGCAGCAAAGCAAACACCTGCACATGCTCTGCTGAACAGGTCTCCAGGCTCCATCAACTGTGCTCACCACATCTCTACTCACTAGCCTCAGGTCCCAGCTCACATGCAGGCACCTCAGTTCAGACATCTTAGCCTATGAGCAGAATCCCACCCTCTGGGACAAATTCAGGTGTCTAAATATCAACATCTAGCGTTATTTGAGGTGCTATAAAACATTACTCTTCACCACCAGCTGCCCCTCCAGGAACATAAAGGTCTCAAAGGGTACTACTGCATATATTTAGGTAGATGAATCCTACTCTCCTTATCTGGGCTTAAACAGTGATGAACAAAGCACCTGCTGAATCCCAGTCTTTTTTCCTGAGCCGCTTTTAGCTCCTTGTTAAGCAGTGGCTAGGACAGCTTAGATGTCATGCACTGGTGGACCAAAGCATAAAAGGTTTCCATCAGCCCATTCTCATGAAAGCTCCAGTTCATGAAATCCAACATGTGGATTCATATCACCACTGTGCAAGCATGGTGCATCCCAACTGCCCCATAAACCTTCTCCTTGAAGGACCAGGAAGGGCTCAAGAATGTTACAAGGCAGCTAGTGAGAATCCTAGAAAAATTTCTTCCCCAGCCAGCCTCCCCTGCTGCTGTCAGTCACGATGCAGCTACTCGAGGTGATGCGTGATGGAGAACTGCTGCCTATGGGCCCCTAACCACCCACGAGCCAAAATGAATCTTGGCAAAGCCCTTCTGTTTCTTGCCTTGTTCCCCAGCTTCCACAAAGACCTTCCTGCTCTTGTTGCAGGCTCCTGTCAGAGACATTTAAATCCACCTCATTCTTCCACGAAGCAGAGCAAGACTTATCCAAGTTAGCAGGTTGCTTGGAGCAGTGTTGAAGAAACCTTTCCTGGCTGGGCCCCGAGACAAATGAGTAAACGTCTAGATCATGCTTTCAAACCTGGAGGGACTTCCAGGCAAGAATAACTTAGATTTTATTACCAAAAAAGAATAAGACTTTTAACACAAGCTTATCATTTCAAGAGCCAGAGGTAGCTCCCGTTTGCTTTTGAAGGTACATCACACAGTTCAGAGCCTGATCTGCCTCCATCCTACAGACACTTGAACCTCTCTTGAATGCACACAGCCTCACCACTCATTTAATCATCGTATTTCATCTACACCATGGTAACTCACCACATGCATGCTTTCATCTTGTCACAAATGTGAAGCAAAGCAGCAAAGTATATTAGCTTAAATCCAAAGCACAAAACATTTCATGCTCACCATGGGCTAAACACCATAGCTACCACACATCAGGGTCATAGTAACTCAGGAGTAACGCCACAAGTGTGCACCTGAATCCTCATTGTGTTATATGCCATAGAGAGCTTCTACCATGAAAGCAAAGTCGAACAAAGACCATCGGTGGATCAGGGATAGCATCAAACATTGAAATTATGTCCTCCTACTCTCCTCTGAACAACCACCTGGTCTTGTACTCTCACAAGTAGGAGAGCAGTTTTAGACAAAAGTAAAGCACTTTGAGCAAATAAGTTCCTTTGACTTTGGAACACAAACTCCCATTGATCTTGTCACGAGAATACCAAATACTGACAAAGGCACAATGAGGAAAACAATTATGATAGAGCAAGACTGAACTGTCTGTATTGGTGCTTGCTGCTAAGAGGAAATTAGATAGCACTGCAGGACCGCCTGCCCAAATGGCTTTACAAGAGCCATAGGGAAAAGGGATCACAGCAGAGCATTGCTATGCAACATGTAATCCTTCCTCACAACAATGGTTTGCTACGAAGCTCAGACTAAGTGCCCCCATAATGATCAGTCTCAGACATGCTGCAACACACAATTTCTCAGTGTTTTAGCTGAAATGCTGAGGACAGATTCCCATTCATTCCCAGCTGGGTCACGGGGCTCTGGCAGTGGTTTTCAGACAACTCTTGTCTGGGCAGCAGCAGTCCGAAGCGGACACGCAGCCGTGGGAATTCCTCGGTTATAGCTCCAATGTCGTCATGGCTGGTCTGCGGCTCCAAGGCTTCAAACCATTCGCTATGGTTTGGGGGAGAGGAGGGAGCAGATGAACCTCCTTAGAGTCAGCTCATCCAGCAAAAAGCCTGCCCTCGTCTTGTCTTACTTCAGAAAGGACTTTGGGATGCTTCTTTACAAATCAAATCTCTTCCATCCTCTATATACTTATCCTCCTTCAATTTGAACAGGCTTAGTTATTCTCTCAGCTCAAGTATTCGTGTTTGTTTGGACAGCAGCCACAGTCCCCATTTCTTCACAGTACCCAAACAACTAGAAGACCAGACTTGTCCCTTAACACTGGCCATTGCCATTGGTTGATTTAGAAAAGTTTCACAGGCTGTTAGAAGTTTTCTTTTCCCTTCCTTTTTGTCTTCTATCTTGTTAAAAAAAGCCCTTCTTTTGAGCCTGTCCTCAAACTGTTTTTTCAGAACAGTTTTCCCTTTACACTACCCTTCCTTCTTTAAAAATATGAACACTCATATTTTAGTGAAATATGCATTAAAATACAAAACACTGCAACATAGAATAACATAACCCTACTTTGAGAACTTTAAAAGCTTTTTTTTCCCCCTTCAGTATTCCTAGTGTGCTTCACATGCAAAGAAAGCTCTACATAAACAACTAACTGCAATTACTTATGGGACACAGCAAGCAATTTTTTCCAGAGTGTTGATTTCCAGGCCTTAGAAAGACTTTGGCTGAGCCAATCTCAGCCTGAAAGAAGGAGGGGAAAAATGCAGAGAGCATGCTTATACATTCCTACCTGTCATAACCTGGAGCAATTAATACCAGTGGTGGCCCTGCAAACTGATCTGTACATACAAAGTCAAGAGCTAGTCTCAGAGAGGCTGCTAGTTTTGATTTGTACCTCAGTAAAAGTGTGACGCTAGATTCCTCACTGCAAACACACCCCTAAAGAAACTGCCTAAAGGATGTGTTATGTCTCCTCTTCTTTTTTCCATGCACCAACTGTATTCATAAGCTCATACGAATTTGTCTCATCAAAAAGAGCAATTATTACACTTTTTGAGGGTGCAGAAAAACAGAGGGATTAGCATTTAAGCTTGCCTGTTCAACAGACTCTGGAGTTTGACTGGAATCATGTTTGCTAGTAGGAGCTGTATGAGACAGGATGGGCAGTGCTTGTAAACACTGTCTCTGCAACAGGAGACCAGGCTGAAAGTCTCTGCTTTGCTACGCCTGTGTGTGACCTTTAGTAAGTCACTTAATCTTTCTGGGTCTCAATTTCCCCTCTGTAAAACAGAGATACAGAAATGACGAGGGTGGTATGCTCTGATAACACGTTATATGATAGCTCGTGAAGTTCCTCAGACAGATGATAGCTGGGCAAACATCTACCTGATATGGAGAGTCCATCTCCAGCACAGGAGGCACGCTCAGCCCTTGAGATAGATCCCCGCCAGCACTGCCTAAGGAGAAAAGCCATTCCTTGCATGGCCTTCCAAAACAAGCAAGTCAACAGCGAGAAAAAGTCCATGCACCTCCCACTGTCCTCTCCAGAGCATCCCATATGGTTTCAGAGATGCAGGCTAACGCGTCTCAGGATGGGTCTGGACTTGAACCCTACAGCGACAAGGGTGACAAGGGTCCTTCAGAAATACACATATAGTCTGCGCAGACCAAAACACATGGGTTCATATTGTACAAAAACCATTAAGGAAGCCTCATGAAGTGAACCAGTTTCAAAGGGGGATATTGCCTAAAGAGACACCTTTTGTGGTGTTGGGGGGGAAGAATTTTCTTGTTCTCTGTTTCTGCCTTCTGATAGTTTTGCACTAAACACTCTTGACTCTCAAGCAGACTGTGGTTATACCCGACTTCAGGGTCCCAAGAGCAAAGACTTCCTTATGTCCCTCCTTCTGGAAGGATAAAGGGAAAAGAGAATGAGAACATGACTATTTTTTTTCTTGGGTAACAGCAACCCCTTTAATAGTGCCCCTTGGATCTGTAAGACATGCTTGACCAGACATACCTCTGGAAGAGGTCAGCACTCCTGGGATTAAGAAACTTAGCAACGCTCCAGAGAGGGAGTTGGAAAGTCATGTTTAATGATACTTTGCTGAGAAACTGGGCAAATTTAATTAAAACATCACTTACTCAAGCCCAGTGGAACTAATTGAGTGCTCTAATATTCCGACTTTTCATTAATGGGTTACAAAAGAGGGCTGCACTTGTGTGTACAAGGGGGGAAAAAGGGGAGAGGATATAGAGAAGAAGAGAGCTTTAGCAAGGCTGCCTGTGCTTCATTTAATATAACCAAGAAACTGCATTGCTGGCAATGGACTTTTAATACAGTTGACTTCTCTCACCACCACCACCCCCCATCCCCTTGACACATACACACATCTCCCCCCAACACACACCCCTTCCACCCAGGACCCCTCTGAAAGAATAGCTGAATGAGCAAGAGTAGATTTGGCAAAGGAAGGGAAATTGCTTTTTTAATAAGTGGTCTATTCAGGGCTCTTACTTTTCAATAAAGAGAAGGCTGGAGAAGTCCTGGTCTAATTACCTCATCCTCACACTAGACAAGCTTGCTCTTTCATTAGCAATTGAGGTCATATCATATAACTTTGTGAGCCATCACAGGCACAACATGTTCAGTGATTAGTTCATTGGTGGTGGCAAAATTACAGTCGGCCCATCAAGGTTGTAAAAAACAAGTAAAATAATAATTAAATGAGAACGTCTACCAAGAGACACTAAAACTAGGCGGGATAGGATAATGTCACCCCTGCAGAAATACGCAGATTGTTTGCTAGTGTGACACCATGGAGAAAGTGCTGCATTGATGAGAAGGGTATTGGGTTGGTTGCCAAATCAGTCAATTAACCACAGGTCCTTTTTTTGCCGGGTCTCAAGGGACTATTTATATGTTATGCCATGGCTGGGAGTAATTAGATGGGAAGGATTATATGTTAAGAATCAGTTAGAGACCACCAAGCTTGTGCTACATCTTTAATAGATATTCCTCCACTCCCTCAGCGAACTCACACATGCACATCCATACATACACTGTAAGTGCACCAACATAGGCTGGCACTGCAGCAAGCTCCTGTAGCAAAACAACAAAGCACTGGAAAAGAAAGTCTTTGCCTATTCTCAGCCCAGTCCAAAGCAGTCTGTAGTGCAAAGATTTTGGTTCATGCATGTATGGCTTCACTAATAGACATAAAATCTGCGGTTATGTTAGAGGAAAAAATGCAGTGGGTGCTGAGCAGGAATTCAGGAGAGCTGGCTTCAGTCTCCTGCTCCACCATCAGCTTGCCACATAACCTTGGGAAAGCCATTCAGTTTGCATCTCAGCTCCTGCTTCAAATGGCCATAATCATCTTTTTGGAACTCACAGGGACATTTAACACATTAGAGGCCATAAGAACATCTTAGTGTTATAATGAGCGCTCTAGTTCAAAATTGTTCTGTTCCAAAATAGCCTTGATTTGTGTCATCTGCACTCCTCCTATATTGCCTTTGATTCACATCAAATCAAATGCATATGAGTTCTTGTTCAAATAACAAAACTAGGTTAGTTCAAAGTGGTTTCACACTGCTATAGCCACTAGGTTAGCATCTCCTGCTACTCAATGGTTGGAAAGTCTACACAGCAGCAGTTAGTTGATGGGCAACTTCTTTGAAGAAAGAGTAGAGAAAACATGCTGAGTTTCATATTTAACCCACTACCTTCAAGGAAAGTATCAATAAATTCAGCAAGTTCAACCTAGAACTAGTTACTGAGCAACTCTCGTCCTCCACCAATGCTGCACTTGCAGTGGGACTGGGAGGAAGGAAGCAGATTGAACCTAATATTAATCTACTCCCAAGTGTAAGCAACGTCAGAGACAATCCATCAACCACACCAAGAAGGTCAATACTCAGGCTTCAAATCTGTTTCAATATTTTGAAATCGGAAGCAAGTGCTACAAGTTTTGGCCTTGCAATTACAAAGCGAGCCTGGATCCTCATCTCCAACTCAGACATCCCTAGTCATCATCTTAATGACATCATATTGTGCCAGTGGTTTAGGATGGCATATCCTGACTATATAGACATATGTTCTCCTGATCTTGAACCACCATCCTCCTAAAAGCTTCCTTCTCAACATGCAGTTCGCTTGTTCTCTGCCTGCCTTCAGGGTGGTGTGAATGTGGTGGGTTGCTTGGCTTGCCTTTCAACCAGACTATGGTACAATTATTCCAGGAGCATAAACAGAGAAATCATTTCAAGTGCTGCTGCAAATAGGCAAGGAAAGCTGTCAGACAGCAATACCAACTCGACAGACACGGCGTGGGTGGACGAAAATAGGAACACCGGATCACTGACCTGCAGCAAAGGTCTTTGACTTGGATTGCCGTGAGGGCTCTCAGTGTCTGGACAACAGTCACAACTGTTACTCAGCTGTTTAGCTGCAGATACTACACTAGTGCTTAGAAACTACTGCCAATGACCAGAGCCTGACTGTGCCAAGTAAAGTGGAGGCAGAGGATGCAAGAGAGTCCCTGACATCTCCCCTTCCTCTGGGAAATAACTCACAGTGGGACCAGGACAAGAAAGGGCAAGAAGAAAGAGGAGATTCACTCCCTTCAGCTCATCCTTGGGGGTTGTTTAGCTCAAAGTCACATGGACAGTGTAGAGCAGAGATGACAAATAAGGACACCTAACCTAGATCCAAGACTGGGTCTCAGCCATATGGGCAACCTGACTGCAGCTACTGGGGTGGAGACCACTGGGACTTAGATCAAATCCCTTGGGCAAGATTTTTTTAGCCCCACCACTGTTGGGAGATATTAATGGAGTAACAAGAACATGTTAATGGCACCTACAGGCACAGCCTTGTAGGTTTTGGTGAGACTGTATTATATGACTCTGGAAAGGAAGGAGAGCTGGGACATCTCACAGCAATCTCCAGAATGAAATCACAGCCACCATGGACCACCTTCTCCATTTTCAGTCCCATCTGCTACACAGCCAACTCCAAAGAGTTGGGACAGGCCCTTGGGAACAACCAACCACAAGGATTAAAACAAATTTCATCACCCTGCAAAGCCTGTTTCACACACCAAAGAGCTGCAACAGGAGTTCAGAGGCACTGAGCCTTTTAATCCAGAGGCAGAAAAGCTGTCAGCCAAAGCCAGACACCAGCTAAATCCAGGATATTTCTAATCCTGATCTCAGCGTTGTCTAGGAGCATCTGGTGGTGGGGAGACGGGGCGACTTTTTGCTGGCCAGCACTCACTGGTGGCGTTCTCTGATGCCCCAACTCTATCACGAGGAATGACATTTTATGCATACACACAGGAACAACTGAGCTGGGATGGCGATTCCTAGAATGCACAACTGGCTGGGCTGCATTTGCCTGGGAAACTGGAGACCCAGGTCCCCCATCTCAGCCCCAACCCTCCATCCAATCACATGAACAATAACAAGGCTTGGAGGCTATTTATAGCCTTACAGTATGTCCCCCTCTGAGGTTGGCGCAATGAAACACTGATCCTAGGCACCTGTGCTGGCCAATCTGAGGGATTTTAGTGTTAGAGCAACTCTAGGCTAGGTACAGCCAAGAAGATTACAGGAGAAGGTGGAAAGCCCCTTCCTTTCCCCTCCCTTGCTGGGATGACACAGCAACTGCAGACACTCTGTCCTTTACATCAGTCCTGCAGGGAGGCCCCCAGGAAGGAGGGTAAAGCCTCGTGGGAAGAACAAGGGGTAAACAGCAGAAAGTCCTCCAGCAGAGAGGATAAGGATGGGAAAAGAAAAAAGAAAAAAAAAAAGGATCTCTACACCCAAGCACTGTCAGCTGCACACCCATCAGCTCTAGGCTACATGGAAGGCTTCTGCCAGAAAACAAGGCTGAAGGGACTTTTAGGACTGAGGTCAGTCAGAGAGTAATATCTGAACCCTGGTTCCCTGCCAGGTGTTTGTCCAGCCACTTTTAAAGAAACCTAAGACGAGCTAGACTGTCCATGCAGCAAGAAAAGCATCCCTCAACCTGTGCTGTAGCAGCATAAACCCCTTCCTCCTTGTCCTACCTCACATAAGCCTGAGGAACCTGTCTTTCCATCGCTTTGTAGTGCAAGACCCTCTCTTCCCTGTGGAAAGTCAGCAATCTTTGCCCCCACCTCATGTTTTCTAGACCTGGACAGTCCTGTTTCTTTCCCTCTGGTCCCCCTCCAGTGGTTTTGCGCAACTCTTGAAGCACAGTGACAAAACCAGGGCATAGTCCCGTAACTAAGAGTTCACCCCTCCAGCAGAAGGATCGCTCCATGCTTTTTGCATCCAACACTCCTGTTTCCACACCCAAGTGCTGCACCTTATTGACCCCACAACGGCATGAACCTCCGCCCCGAGCAGTCTGCCACGCACCTTCATGCCCACGAGGTTGTTGTGGAAGTCCACCCTGGCTCTCAGGTCCTTGTTGGGCTTCCTCCCCAGGAACTCCTTGACGAACTTGTTGCTGTATTTCAGGTTGTCGCCGCAGCCGCCCCACTGCCAAGCCTCACGGTTCTCCAGGTCGGGGGCCTCGTCGCAGGTGCAACGCTCCATCCGCCCCGCACTGCACGCTTTGGCCATGGCGTGCGTCAGCCCCGCGGAGGAGATGGCGTACAAGAAGGCTGTCTCCTTAAAACCTGCAGGAGAGAGGAGGCAGCAGCTTTAATTGCAGCTGGAGCAAGGGGTAAAAAGAAGAAAAAAGTAATATGAGGAGACAGAGGCAAACCCATTATGAAAAGAGCTTGAGCGATGTCAAAGCATGCCAAGCTCTACGCGCATCACTGATGGTGGAGGAGACACAGTAGAGGTGGCACGAGCCAAGGTTCAGGAATGCACATGAAATCTGGCCAGCTCTGTGGCTGTTGCTCTGCAGACGGTCTCTGCCTAAAAGCAGGAAGAGGTGAGCAACAGTTGGATAGGCCATGGAGGTACCATCACCATGGTATAGCAATACTACTACCACCAAGGGGACACACCAAGTAGCAGGAACCCAGCATAGACTTCCAGTCTGATGGTTGGGGTAGAAACCATGAGCACTCATTCTTCCATCTCACCCTGGGGAAAAAGAAAAATTACTGGGTCCTACTCCAGTCCAACAACATTGTTAACAGGAGGCACCTGAAGGCTGGGAAGCACACAGTAGCCAGCCTGTCACCCAACGTAGCACCTCACTCAAACGTCTCAAAAAGCAGTTTAAACCTGAAACCTTTCATGCACAACCCTTTTTTACACCTCCATGGTCAGCTGCGGGGATGTGACAGCACCCACTCCCCCCAGTAGGTAAACTGAGGCCCAGAGACCCATGATTTCAATCTGTATGATAAAAGCCAGAAATAAAAAGCAAACATGCCAGTATTTATAGCTCCTCATTCTCCAGCTATGGAAGCTGTAAACGACTGCATATTTGAGATGCAATCCCAGAACAGCATTGGATCAGACTCAAGAAATCCCCCACTCAAAAATAACACAAGTGGATGGTGACAGTAGTGGATATATCTGTAAACTGGTGTGTCAACCAAGGACATGCAGAGACACTGCCAGGTCATTTTTGGAACTGTTCCTTGGGAGGTTCGTGGTAGTCCAAGCAAGCTCATGGGGTGCTACCCTGGCCCATCCCCAGAGCCTGCCTTCCCAAAGCACTCCCAAGTG
This sequence comes from Pandion haliaetus, assembly GCA_013401275.1. NCBI lineage: Eukaryota > Metazoa > Chordata > Aves > Accipitriformes > Pandionidae > Pandion > Pandion haliaetus. Next base: position 40,395 of record VYZV01014356.1, on the reverse strand, counting down.
TCCAATGCTGAACTTCAACAGAACACAGATGAAAATCCAGCCCAGAAGACTGAGGTTTGGTCCTCCCAAGCGGGCTGACTCAAACCAGATCTTGGTAGGAATTGTTCAACCATTCTACTGCTGGAAAAGAAAAGCAAGAACCTTTCCCTCACTGAAAGGAAGCTTAAAATAAAAAAAGCTCAGCACCACACTCACTGAGGACACTGTAAAGAGTGGTCAGGGTTAAGAAACAAAATTTGGAGTTTTTCCCTCTTTGTTTTCTCCCTAAAGTTAGACCATGTCCTCTGGCACCCCAGAAACATCTTCAGCATTGCAAACACCCTCATTGGGAGCAGTGGGAGAATTCTTTACTTAATTCACCCAAGAAAAACTCATGGGTATGCAGACCACCGAACTCCTCTGGGTAGAAAATGCCTTCTAAGCAGTTTTCACCTTTTGTAGGCTAGTTCATCTTTTTCTAGGTTATGCCCTAGGTCAGACTGCCAACACGCCTGTCAGAGGGATGCCACTGCTAGAGACAGATGCTCCCAGATTGTAGAACTGGCCCCTTGCCACCGCTATGACTTGTGCTATGAAATGGAGAGGTACCAGTGCGGTAACAAAGTCCTAGATGGAATAGGGCATGTAAACCCTCCTCCGAGAGCGAGACACTGCAATTAGCAGCGAACAGCCTGGATGTGGTCCGATTTAGTAGATAGCCCAGATCTACAACCTGCTTGACGGCTTCCAGGTTTGAAGCACTGAATTCAGAGAGGTTGTGAAACCTCAGCAGAAAGTCAGTGCCGTGCAACCACAATGCATACTAGGTTTGACAGAAAGCCAGGAGGAATGGTTCATTTGCCAGGTTGTCCACCTCCATCAATCTCCCCATCAGCTTCAGCTCTACTCCTCCCTTTCTTCATCACTGAAAGCTTCGCAAATTCCCAGTGCCCATCAGCACGGGTATCATCTCGCCCACAGGCAGCTCAGGCAGCTTCCAAGCAAGTCCATGTGACATTTGGCTCTGGTCAGATTTAAAGCCATCTCCGCCATGCACTATTTGATTGCACCAAGATATTTTGTAACAAGATAATGAGCTTTAAATCAATGCAGGCATTCTAACCCCTAGTGCATCGACAGCCTGCCGTCCGCAGCTATCCAGTTTCAACCATTTCCAAAATTGTTCATGAGTATCCAAAGAGGATAACAAGTCCCTTAAACAATCCCCCGTTATTTTAAGAAACAGGCTGCATCAGCCCATGTTGCAAACCAGCAGCCAGGCTGTTCTGATGACCAAGTGTAAAAATGGAGGGAGAAACTTTTCTTAAGTGAAATGTGGGTTGTTTTTGGGTTTTTTTGTCTTCTCTCCTTAAAAAGCTGCAATGGTCCTGGAGGAGAGGAAGTAAGCCCACGCCGACGTATTCGAATAGCTGTGTCTTAGTGGGTGATACATGTGCCCCTTTGCCCTGGGGTATCGCTTGCTGCAACGCTGAACCAGGAACCAGCAGCTCCTGGAAAGGAGGAGAAAGATTTACAGGGCAGTGTGTTATGCCACCGGAACAACATCTGAAGGATTTACAGCATCGGTGGAGGGCAGAGATGTTGCAGGGGCATAAAACACGGAAGAATGAGACAGCAGGCAGAGCCTTGCAACCCTCAGAGCTACCATTTATTACACAGGGTCCTGACAAGGGGTGGCGGGGGGAGGTTCTCCATGGTGTTTTAAGGCAGCTCAACTTCAGGCTGCTTTGAAATACCCCTTGGCGAGGGCTGCCCACCAGGGCGGGCACATCTGAAAGAACAAGCTGTGGCCTCCAGGTGTCAGCATGAGAAAGTGCTTGGCTTTCCCAAGGCACCACTAACCCAGGGACTCCTCTGGCATGCAGGGATATTTTTAAATGTCTTGCAGCTCTGGCTGGACCTCTTGGGTTTCATAAGGACTTTCCTTGTTTCCACCGCAGTCAGTGACAGTGCACTAGTTAAGCCCCAGCGCTTCTGAATTACTCCTTCTCACTAATTAGCAAGGGAGGGCACTTTGCAAACCTCTGCTCTTATCTTTGAGCATGTCAGACCCTGGGTTTCTAGGTCCAGCTCAATCTCTGAGTGCAGGACTTTCTGGAAGTCACTAAAGCCCTCCAGACCCATGCAAACTATCTGTAAAATGGTCCTGCTGCACCGTTAGCTGCAGTCCAGAAATAAGAAATGGATTTTACGGGAAGGGTACATGCAACCGGACTATGAGGTAGCACAAAGGAAGGAGATAAAAATAGGACCTGCTCTTCCAATACACGTTCTCTCAGCTTCTGCTCAGCTCCACGTGAGCTGCTGGGAAGGGGTGTGGGAATTATCCACTGCTCACATCCAGGGAGATTTTCAGGACACAAAAACATTTGCACATTTTGCCCTGCACTACAGTCGGGCTCCCCTTACCCCCACTAACAGGGCAGCACAGAACAGTCCGGTTTGCCTCATTTCCCTTAACAAGGCATTTCCTTAATTTCTTTCCTGAGAGGTTGACATAATAAATAGGAAAAAAAAATAAAATGAGAGGGCACAGGTTTGGAAATTTAAAGACCTTCCCCTCCAGCAACAGCTCAACTTCCAGCAGAATTGAGGAGCAATCATAGCTACTTGGCTGCAGACACATGCACAAACCCCTCCAGCCTCCAAGGAGAGGAGCCATGGCCAGCAACGGGAAGCAGACAGGGGTTGCTTCACTAGTACAAGCACATAAATTACCACCATATAGCACAGCCTTTGCCTGCTGTGCACTTTCACGGATGAGCTGAGCCTGGTTTGGGGTTTATGTTCTACAAGCTCTTTTTGGACTTCTGGGGAGGTGGTGACCCACCACCGGCAAAGGATGCACCAGGGATGACCGCTCTGCAAAATGCCAGGGAGAGCTGATGAGTGCAGGGGGTGCCAGCACCCCCAAACAGAGAACCCCACCCTGCTCACCTCTCTTTAGCAAGCTGGCCCGGTAGCGACCCTCGAGGGTGCAGTTCCAGCGCTCAAAGCGAAACTGGTACTGGCACTCCAGCGCGCTCATGCTGATAGCCTCCATCAGGGTCTCGGCCACACCAGGGTCCCGCCGGCACATCCTGCGCTGCTTCTTCTCCAGCTTCAGGCGGTCACAGACTTTGTAGTGGGCTTTGACGGCAGCTTCCTCCATTTCTGAGGTCAGAGGGAGGATGGTCAAGGGTTCGTTCCCCGTTAGCCTGCAGAGGAACAGAAGGGCACAGCAGTGAGGAGGGAGAAATACAGCCCATGGTAGAAGAACTTCCTAGGGAAGTGGTGGAGTCAGCAACCCTGGAGGTATTCAAAACTTATGTAGACAGGGCACTTCATTACATGATTTAGTTGGCATGGTTGATGGTTGGACTCGATCTTAAAGGTCTTTTCCAACCTAAATGATTCTATGATTTTTATAAGTGGGGGCTGTGGTGGGATTGGGCTCCCCCTAGCTGAGCACCCATGCGGACTTGTTGATGTCAGGGCAAGGAGTGATTTTACAGTGAGGTGCCCTGCAGTGGGTGTGCAAGGTGGGAGCAAGAGGAGAAGGGTAAGAAGCAATATTTGGATTTATGTTCTCCACCAGCTCTCTCAGCACTTGTTCGGACATAAGACCTTGGCAATCTCCACCACAGGACTGTGTTGAAAACTGAAATTGGAAAGAAATGATTGAAGGTACCTAGCTGCATGAACTTGGGAAACTAGGAAAAATACAAGAGCACTATACTCAGTTTCCTGTATATCAACAACAACAAAAAAATCATTTTAGCACATCAAGCAGAGCCAGAACCAGCTTGGGAAAGGATAGAGGATGATTCGTCCCACCAGAACCCCAAGAGACACGCTGAGAAAGCATGTACAGCCACCCTGCCCACAGCAGAAGAGATTCCAACAGAAAACCTAGCGAGCCACAGCCTGAGGCTTGAGAGAAGGATATGCTTTCCAGGCAATATTGCCAAAAGCTTTTACAAGGCAGAACAAGTTCAAAACCTTAAAAATGACCTGAAGACATTCGTGTCCCATTGCCTTCTCCGAGCACAAGGTCCTTGACTCGTACAATGTGCAACAAAAGAAGCCAGCGTACTGTTCCCGGTGTCAAGTGACGAGCTGCTGGAAAAGGACCAGGCTGGCATCAGCCCCAGGGAGCAGAGAGGCTGGAGGAACATCTGCTGGGCTCATGAGCGGTTTGTTGGCCAGGCTGCCTGCACCCCACTCTCCTGGCTCTGCCCTTTTCCAGCCAGGTGCCAGTCCACGCAGTCAATGGGAATCACTATGCAGGGTTTCGAAGGACCTGAAGACACATTTCCCCAGCCAAAAAGGAAGAATTGCTTAAAGCCAGAATTGAAAACATGCTGGAACATTGCAATCCTGCACAAGGTGAGGGCGGGGATGGGTCGCAGGCTCAGACATCACCATCACGGCAGGACCGCCAGGGGAAATGGGGTGATGGGGACAGGAGGGGAGCACACGCTCAGCCCCTTCGCTGAATGCAGAGGGATGCTGGAAACCCTTTAAAACCCCACCTGTCCTGCAGGAGCAGTGATTTGTTGTTTCTTTTTTTTAATGAGGATTTCTCTCTAATCAGTGTGATGCATCCTGCCAGGAGCACAGTCCCCGAGGGCAAGCAGCTAGGATGCTTTAACTCCCAAACCTCCTGGTACAATGAGTACAAAATCCTAACCTGAGCAAACAACCAGCAACACCCAGTACAGATCCAGTCATTACTGATGATTTGACAAGGTGATTTAACATCAGATATCTAGAGGAAGGAGAAGAAAAAAAAATGGCTGCATTTGGGGTTTGGATTTTTACGAGAATAAAGAGACGGGCAGGGAAATGTTCTCCTTCATTTACCTTGAAAAGCATTAGGATTTCCAGAAAAAGACTGCAATGGTAAAAATGAAGAGTCATGTAAAACTAGTGTAGCCCAGTGTAACTTTCCCAAAAAATAGTTTTTTCCCCAAATTCTGCTGCCCAAAAGTGATAAAAACATCCAGAAGGCCAAACAGCAAGCTCCGTCTGAAGCACTGACAAATCTTAACCCTCACGTTTTCGCTCTCTGTCGACCAGGACAGAGCGTGGACTTGGTCTCAACTGCTCCCCAGAGAGATGGGACATCACCCAGCCCTGGTGCCTCATTAACCAAAGCTCCAAGCAGGGTTGTTCATGAGAAAGGTGGCTTGGTCTGAGCTTCACAGTAGTAAAGACCTGTAACAAAATCTCCAGGACATTAATTCCTGGCCTTCCTCAATGCTGTGCTCTGAAGGTTCATTCCTGCAAGCTTTCGCAGTTGGTGCAAGAGATATCCTCAGCTGGCAAAGAAGGGAGAGGGAGGCATAAAAGCATTTTCTACAGCTCCCCCTCCCCAATTTAACTTCCAACTAAGCAGATACTGTTCAGCTAAATGTTCTGGAAAACATAAGCTCCAAGTATCATGTGGCAGATGGCTATCACAGTGAAGAGCGATACAGGAATTGATCCTCTGGCCAAGATTTTGGCAGGGAGATTAGTGATTTTGAACCCCTTCCCTACCCTCCCTCTTAGGTGCTTGGCTTTGAGATACTTCGAAGTGTAGTTTCCAACAGATCAGACTTGCAAAACTTGATGATAGCACAGCCCAATTGCTTGTTTCTCCAATAAGTGTCACTTAAATAAAGACAAAATAAAGAGCCAGGGATTGGGAGAAGGTACAAAACAGGATTTGCGGTACTGCACAACGCCAGAGGACAGGCCTCCAGCAGCCACTTAGAACTAGTGGATGGAACATCTTGGGCAACAACAGAAAACTGAAGCATTAAATGGACTAATTGTCAGCAATGTCCATTTGCATTGTTCTGTGCAAAAGGGTTATGTAGGAGTTCACCAGCTCCGATACCTGGGACACATGGGTAATGGCCACAGCGAGCTGAGAAAGCTGGGCCAGAATGCAGACACCCACTTCACCCCTTCCTGAGAAAATAGCCTGAAGGCAAGACACCAACACACTATCCTACAGAGAAGGCACAATGCCACCTTTTGCTACCTCCTGTTTCCTGACCCAGCTCTGCCCTGCCCTCACCCATTAGAGAAAAGGGCACACGAAAGTCCAAACTGGGAAAAAAACAAGCCATGCAACACACATGCTGAACAGAGACCCATCCATCACTGCCTGGCTTATTGCTCAGACTAATTTCACTGGCTTTCAAGCTGGTCTGAATTAGCAAAAAAATTAGCAAAGCATGTGAATTAGGAACACATCTCCAGAAGAAGACAAGGACTAAATGTAGGGGGAAGGAGCTTTTCCTACCCAACAAGCAAAGGTGAAGACCTCCATGAGCAGGTGAAGACCTCCATGAGCAAAAGCAGCACACATGCACGCACAGGTTTTCCCTCCCCAGCGCTGGATGTGTGCCCGTTTCAGCAGGGGGGACCGATGCAGCAGCCTCAGCTCTGCACGCACATTCCAGCAGCCCCGGGAAGAGGGGTGAGGTACCACTTTTCAGAGCATGGCATCAATAATAAACAAGTGCAGGCAGAGCCAAGGAGAGCTGGTGCCCCCACCTGAAATGCTGCCTCGGAGCTGCCGCTGCATGGAACCTTTATAATCCTATAAAGCCCTTTTATGCAACCTAGGCTGAGCGAGGTCCCGTAAGGCAACGGTGTCAGAGTCGGATGCTTTCTCAGCTCCTCACAAAGACAGAGCTGTTCCTTCCAAGGAAAATTTTCACAGGAAGAGGGGGCTGGTTTTTATTTTATACACACCCGATCCACAACTGTTACAATTAAACTGCCAGCCAGCATTCTGTGCAATTGTATTATTTTGGATAGAGGGGACTGAGCATAAGATCAAGGTGTGTTTGTCCACTAGGAACCTAGAGAGAGACCAAACACCTCATTGAACACAACCTAGGAAGCTTTACCTCTCTGGAAATTAACTCTGGCCTCTGAGAGCAAAATGAGTCTATGAAGTCAAGAGACTTTCTGCTCCAGACTTGGACCTACTCTTCTGTGCACCTTGCCTGACTTCTGCTCCGAGTGGCACACCTGCACTGTCCAGACCTCAGGAAGGACCTGGTTGCTCAGTGCCCTACCCACCTAGCTGAGAGGAACCTTTGCAACATCACTTGCACTATTCTCCTTCCAGTTCAGTCTGTCACTAGTCTGAAGCCAGGAAATCAGAAGGTTTATTATCACCAGATGTAAATAGCAAGACCTATCTGGTTTGCACATAACACTACTGGTGGCATTTGGCTGCCTTGGTTGTGAACTTCATGTCAAACATTGCCAATTGCTTTGCTGGAGTTTACACTCCAATCACCCAGGCTTGGGAGGGATCCCAGCCCCTGCCACTGCACAACTCGCACTGATAGCTCCGTAGCCAAGTTTTATCTGTAGAACCATGGAATTTTTGCCCTTCCAGAGAGGAAATTCGTGACGGGTCCTGCTTTTCAGCTCATCTCAGAAGTCAAGTGTTTTTATTGCCTTGTCAGCTCACTCTTTCATCAGTGTCCCTGTATTTTCCCTTGTTTAACTAGGGATTTTCCTGATGAGAATTTGAGGGGGACAAGACAGAAGGAAGGTGCCTGCATAGGCCTGTGAGTGCACTCTTGTTTTTGACATGCTCAAGAATTTCCTTTGCAAGTGCCGCCAGAGACACGAGCCAAGGTGAGCTGCTTTCCTGCAAGGAAATGCCTCTGCTATATCCACCTGGAATGACAGGCCTGCTGAAATATTGCATTCTTATCCCAGCACTTCCTTCTGTCGGAATATTTATCTTCGGTACATCTGCACAATGACCAAATTAATTCTATTTTCACTTTTTACATGAATGTTTTTCCTGCAGTATTGCTACTCTTCCAACCCTTTTTCTTCTCTTCCCACTACTTCTTTACTTTTTTTTTAATAACTAAAAAAAGTTTCTGAAAAGTCGACAACTTAAACACTAGCCCCCTTCTCTGCAATACCTAAGTTAATGACTCCACAACTCAAGGAGTCAGATTGAGTTATGCTGGGCACTAGGCCTGTAGTATTATTTTTTGCATCCAACAACCTTCAGTTGCCCTCTCTCCCACCACCACACTCCCACACTGTGGAGAAGCTTTCCTAAATTGATTTACCATGGTCGTCGTCCCCCATCCCACAAAGGCTAATTGCTGTTTGAAGTATAAGAAGCCAAAAGCCTAAGAAAACTATGAATTCCATGGTGAGTGATGAAGACTTGGTATTTGGAGCAAGAGTTGGCCATTGAAGAATCAACTATCATTCTGCACTGTGTTGTTTGGATTTAAGTGTTCCAGGTACAAGTGCCACCACTGTGCTCACACTAACTCAACATCCTTTGGAGGAAACCATCTGAAGAGCACTCACCAACCTCAGTTCTGCTCTTCCCGGAGCTGTCAGAAGCACTGGCGTATCCCCAAGTCATTTGGTGTCAGAGAAGGCTTTCTCTGCTTTACTACTAAATAATTAGTTCTCCATTTCTTTTCCACCCCTCAAAGTCAGAACTAAGTATTTTTGCTCCAAGACACATTGCTCACCCCAGCATTCATGCATTCATGTCTATTGCTGCCTTGCTTATACCACAAAATCTACAAGCCACACATGCTAGTTTCAAAATTCTCTGCCATTCTCTGAGCTACAAAGCCAGAGGTTTCCTACTTTGGCTAATGTACACACACACAAAAAACATCTCTCCTTAGGTCCTTACAAAAAAAAAAATAACACAAGGTATTCTCCAAACCTCAGCAAGGATTTCTTGGCTTCCACAATATCCTGCCATCTCAGCAAGTGTTAAGTCCCTCCATGAAGATTGCTCTGTTAGAGTTACTCCTAGCTCAAATCTTCATTAGTGTAAGCTTTCCACCGACCTCCTCTGGCATGGTATTGTGACAGTGTGGGGGTCAAAGAAGGTGACGGGAGGAAAAGTGTTTCTCCCAGCCTGGGAAAGTGTAGACCATCTGGGGATTTACAGGACAGAGCTAAACAGCCTACACTCCACCTAGAAATCAAAAACAGCTTTGCTAAAACTTCGTCTATCCTGGCACTTTGCAAGGCTTCCTCCCCTTGTCATCACCCAGAGATCACTGCCCCTTACGCACATGCTAGTTCTTTTCCTTCAAGGTCATTCCCAACCAGCTCTCTGCTTGGTGCTCACCTCGCCTTTTTTGCTCTCCGGGTCATATCATTCTCCATGAACAATGGTGGCTTGCTGCTGGAGACCATTAAACAAAGCAAAAAAAAAAACATTTGGAAACTCAAGTGACAAATACAGCTATTCTCATCACAATTAAGTCCCAATTGCTATTTTGACCCTTAACATCCTCTCAGTAGCATGGCACACACCCCCAAAGCTTTTCTTTAGGTGGCAACCCCTCAAGTGTGGGCTTCTTCATTAGTCAACAGTGCCCAAATCTCAGTTGCAGCTTCTACTTGCAAAGAAACAAGTAGCAGTCCCCACCACAGAGACCACTACAACATTACACACTTCCACCAACATGTGGTAGGAGCAATAGGGCCTTGCAACCTCGCTGCATGTAGGTGGAAAGCAGCCATACCTTATACTCATGCTCCAACAGAAAGCAATGTTTCACAGAGGGAAATGCCTTCAAGTCCTTGGATCTGCTTCTGAGTGGTGGGAGTTGGGAGGAGAAAAGCTACAGCATGGGGGAATTTCCAACCCAGTAGATCTCACTTACCAGGGAAGCATCAGTCTCCATCAGATTCCTGATGAACTACGCTCAAACAGATCTTCTTTTTCTATTTTTTAGGAGACAAAGGTGCAGATTCTTACAGGCTTCAGTCATTCAAACTTCCCTTTCCAACACTGCTTTCCTGAATGCTTCTAGGACTCACAGCAGCCACTCTGATCCCAAATCATCAAGCTCTTTTCAGGCCGAGGTGTTACCACAGAGATAATTTATGCCCAAGTTTCCTGTTTTAGCCTTAGCTGATGTTCACAGAGAAGTCAGAGGACTTCTCCCAGGCTGCTGAACACCAGCGGTCCAAGCAAGTGAAACCTCCCCAAGCCAGCTGTCCTGCATCGAGAAGGGAGCTGGACCCCAACACCCTCACAAAGGAGTTTTCACATCAGTTCAGAAGGGATTTTTCTGTGAATGGGGCAAGACACAGATGGTTGCCCCCCAGATACAGGATGGTTGCTGCATGGATAAATAAGCTTCCATGCAATTTCTTGCCAAAACACGTCCTCAACTTCTCCTGTACAAACTACCAAAAACGAGTTTGGCACATAGTATACGAGGGCAAAATTTAGCAACCGAAGGAAAAATACTTCAGTGAATGGGCAGGGAATACATGACTCAGTTCAGATGTGGAGGGCTGGAGATGTTCTCCTCATGGTGCATTCCTGCATGGGACCTAGGGGACCAAGGTGCTATGAGGAGCAGCTATTTTTGCACCGTGGCAATCAGAAGCACCACAAGCAAATACTTCAAGCTGCTGCAGCATTTCCCACTCATGCAAGGCAGAAGACCTGCACAGGTTATGAATTACAGCTAATAGCACTCTAGTGAAGTAAGGAAACATTGCCTTCCCTTCTGCCTCCCTTCCCCCAGGGGAGGAGGGCACAAGCGATCACAGAGAAACCCCACAGCAGAGGAAGGAATCAAACTTGGGTCTTTCAGCCCTCGGTGGTGTGCCTGAACCACAAGGCTGAACTACCTCTCCTCCTTTCTCCCCCTCTCCTTACAACAAACCTTATTCAGGAAGTTTCCAGTCCATCAGAGCAAAAGACATTTTTATTTTAGGTAAATATCTCAGAGTTGCAGCATTAAGATTCACCAGCATGGGAACGATACAAGGAGAGGGCAAATACCAGGACCAGCTCTACAGGCATTTGCAATACTCCCTTGCAATTCCTACGGCTTGTGCTGAACAGATCCCAGCACCAAAACACCTTTAGGAAACACTGCTGGGTTTCTGAGTAGGGCGTGTTCCATTTTTACAACTCAATGACTATTAGCTGCCCTTGCCTGGGAGGTCCCAGGTAGGTAGCTTGGCCCCAAGAGCTGCCAGCAACCTAATTCCACTGGAACAACCCATTTTGCCTGTAAGCAAGCAGAGGTGGAGAAAAGAGGCGGGGAAGGGGGAGAAGAGGAGGGGAAGGTTGTTTCCTCTCCCCTTCATCCTCTCAAGAATGAAACAGCAATCACCAAGATTTACGAAGGATTTTCAAACCAACATAAACCCGGCCGGTGAACCGTGGTGCCAGTGGAATGCACAGGCCAGGCAGCAATAGGGGCTTTCACTCCTGATTTAAGACGGCATTAGCTTTGCCCTTGGCAGCCTGTGCCAGGAATCATCCCCCCACTGGCAACACCCTCCCTGGCTGGACAGCTCCTGGACTCCCACCAGACACTGGACCCCCATCCTGCGAACCACTGCTGCTCCTTATCCCAGTCACTGCCTTTTTTTTTTTTTAGTTTAATATCATTTCTTTTGGCATGAGTCCCACTAGACCATAGGCAATGTGTAGCTGTGAGTTTTGGTGCAGGGAAGCAGTTAAGTGGGGACCAATGTGATGGAAGAAGATGAAGAAATAAGCTCAGAAAAAAAAAAAAATAAAAAGTTTGATTTAACCTATTTAGCTCCACAGTATGGAGGGAGGAAAGAGATGAGTTTTCAGAGTATTTTCCAGGATAGGATGAATTGGCCAGAGATGCACACATGCACAATATATGTGCCCTATAGTAACACCTCCTGCAGCAGGAGGACAAAACTACCATAAAAGTAGAGGGCGTTGATTGTTGTTTGTTTTGGTTGGTTGGGTTTTTTTGTGGGTTGGAGTTTTGAATG
>VYZV01014356.1:11022-28580 GCA_013401275.1 Pandion haliaetus | reverse complement strand
GGGGGGAAGGGGGGGGCGGGGAGGGTCCACACTGCTGAAAATCCTGCCATCCCAGGATCTCAGGTCCCTGCTGCAGTAAAAAACAGCTCAGCCCCATCCCTGACATGGGGTTAAGAGTAGTTCATTTTAATCTAGAATGGGGCCTAACAGCTCTCCATGACATAGAAAACAAGTGACATTTTTAGATCACACTTATAGAATATACACATAACAGTCCTTCCCCCCGCCTTGCTTTTGAACAGTTTTTAGTGGGATCGAAGACCAGAAGACCACAGACATAATGGATCACATAAAAGAACACTGCAAAAGAATTTATCCAAGATTTTAAAGACAGCAGACCAAAGGAAATGGGCCAAGTTCTCAATGGCATCATTTTCTTGCAACAAAGAGTTGAGCCATATGCAAACTCTGTAACATCTGCTCCTACCATGAAGCCCAAATTCCTAAAAGTCAGAAAAGTCACCTGTGTTATAAAGCTGCAGCAATAGTTTTGTTTTCTGTTCCAGGCAAAGAAATTCCAAGTTCATGGTCTTTCTCAGGAGCTTCCCTTGTCTGGGGAGAGTTGCACATAGCAAAGGATATCTAGCATTTGAAATGTAAACAAAGAGGACCCAAAAAACCCCATAGATATTTGTTGTGCTTTTTGCACTGCTGCTACTTTATATTTATTCCAGCAGGTTTACAAAGAAGGCATCGGAAAGCATCACTCGTGGGGTAAGGGCACTCCTTCACAAGGGCAGTTCCAGTTCCCAAAACACCTCCCATCCATCCTTCTGGCTCCTTACAGCTCAGGCTGCTGACATGAGGCCTAACCAAGTCCTGCAGATCTGCCCAAGGCTGGGGGTTCTACAGGGAGCACTTTGCTCAGGGCAATGCAGGGATCAGACCTTTTGACTCAGGCTAGGCACAGCATTAAAAAAATAATAAATGCTAGACACTCCGAGAATGGAGCCTTTTTTCCAAACAGCGCATCATTAAATTGCAAAGCTCGTTGCCACTGGATGTTGTGAAGACCAAAACTATGAATAGATTCCAAAAGGGATTAGACAAATTCAGGAAAGGGAGGTTCACCCAGGTGGGTGATGAAACACGAAGGCTTGAACATAGCCTCTGGCTCAGGAAGCCTCTAAACCCCTGACTGCCAGGAGCGAGCAGGGCACGCCAGGAGACACATCACTTGTCCCACTTCTCCTTGGCTTCCCCAGATGTCTATGCCTGGCTGAAGAAACCTTTGGTTCAAGCCCATACGGCAGTTGTTACATTCTCAGCACCGAGACAGGCACCTGTAAGATGCACTGCAGGACCTCGCTTCAGCTGCAGTGCTTAACCCACCGGCACTCTCCAATCCTTTGGACGACAGCAAGACCTGACCCAACAGTGCCAAGCACACACCACACACTAACACATTGCAACGCTGGGCTGACGGATTCGTACATCCAGGGCACCCCGCTCTTTCCTTGGAGAAGCTACCTACTGCTGCTGCGCTTACTTGCAGCAACCCCACCTCCGTGGTCCCAGCAGCAATCCTGCCACATCCTCAGCAAGCCTCCCACCCATGGCAGCCCTGAGCGTGCCGGGTCGTGGGCATGCCTCGCACGGCTCCAGCGACAGCCCGGCCAGCCATGTGTTAGTGTCAGTCTCTCCCACCCACCCCTGCCAGGGAACGCATCTGACTTTGTAATGAATCGCCCATCCGTCTCCCTAACACCTCAGCCAGCCCTTTTGTTAAATTTGGGAGATAAAGGCTTAACAGCTCCCCAGCACACATCATAGAGCAGGACTTGGCCTGTTCCTTCCCCCCCCTCCCTGTCCCGTCTGTCGGATAAATCGTGCTGTCCCTCCCGAACACTGCCCGGTCTGTTCTCGGCAGATGCTGCAGTTACATAGCTGCTGCCCTTGCCCAGACCACAGAGATTGGCAGGCAGGGAAGAAACTCCTTGTAGCCAGCACAGCAGCTTCCTTTGCTGCCTGGAGATATCCCTATGCACACGCTCAAGCAGCACAGAGGCTAAAGAGAAAATAAAGGTTACTCTCCAGACGACACAAGTCTCAGAGGCTGCGGGTTTGAAATTGAACCTTTGAGGGGAAGCACAGTGAATGCAAAGGGCTCCTCGAGTTCATTGGGACAGAAAAACAACTGGAGAATGAGCTTCCTCTTCCCTCCCCAGCCCCAGCTTTTATATTCAGGACCTGGAGGTCCCAGCTGGAAGCAGAGACTGGCTCCTAATCAACTTCTGGACAAATGACAACTTCTAGAAACAAGCATGTAGATTCAGGCAGAAGGGGGTTTCACCTCCCCCTCCCCTCAAAACATTTTACCCAGCCCCTATTATATATCGCACGGAGGTCAGCGCGTGCAGTATTTAGATGGTTGGGCGGTTTGACACCTCATCTGATCTATTTTGGGAGCAGTTTACAGCTCTGCAATTCCTCCCCTGCACAGCAGCGATAGCTTTTCCACTCTAATGTCATATTATCCTCATGGCAGGTTTAAAAACTAAACAGGTGAAAAAACAAACTTTCAGGGCACTGGAGAGAGCAGGATGCATGAGACATTATGGTGATGGGATGGTAGACGTTTATCCTCATTCTGAGCCCCAACAGAGATTGTGGGAATGAACTGTGAACACAGAGGCTGGTTCCTCACAAAACTCAACAGCAGGATAGTCAAAGGCTTTTGCATAAAGATCTTCCCATGACAAAAAGCGTCTCATTAATGTCTTTCTGAAGGAGCTTTGCAGTCCTGAGGTTTTACAAGCTTCAAATGAAACTTCAATGGTCAGATCTCCGACTAAGCAAACTAGCTCTGCCCAAGGTTTCAAACTCACATAAGGATAAACCACCAGTGCAGGAGACTACATTCCTGCTCATGTATCCTAGAACAAGTTCCCATGAAGCCAACCAACATCCAACCTTAGTGTCTTCTGCTCCAGATGCAAGGGCACTACATGGCCCTTCCCTCACTAGCATCCATTGAGCAACAGTGCTCTCTTTCCCTTGATCTCCCCCAGCACCCCAAAACACTGCTCCTCCACACCACAATTTGTCCCAGCAAGAGGAAAAGGGAAAGAACAAATAATGTGAAAATCTGCCATCAATCTCCTGGTGTCCATTCACCGCTATCAAGACAGACTCAGGTCCCACACCATTATAAGAATGGTGCAACCCTTCCTCAAAGGACTGAATCCACGCAGAGTTTTGTGGAAGGGAAGCAGATGCTGCAACAGTGGCTAATCACAGGTGATGAATAAATTGATATTGATAGCCAAGATGTCTTTAACAGACCTGTGCTGCTGGCAGGACCCTCGCTTACCTTCTGAAGGTGGCTGGACTACAGAATATTAGCAAGAACATCAGCCACACATACCTTTGCCAACACTTCAGGTGAATACCCTCAGAATACTTGGTGACTTCAGCACATACATTTTTTTATGATACTATATAGAGTCTATATGAAAAGAGAGTCATATTAACCAAAATACCATAGCCCAGGGAGAGCCAAAGTTTTATTCTATGAGTGATGCTGAACAGACAGGAGTGCATATCATCCACATTCAAAGCAATGCATTTGTGCTCAGTAATTAAAAGAAGAATCCTTTATGCATTGTATTAAAAAGGCATATGGGGCACACTCAACCGACCAGTATTTAGGAAAGCATTTCCTTCCTGTATTGATCATCCATCCATCCAACTAAGTTGCACTAAAAAGGCAAGGGGGAGTACAACAAGCCAAGTGTTATACATAGCAAATTCAAATTAGATTATGAAACTTTAAGAAGATCTTAACAAGTGGACAGTGTGCATTTTACATAATTAGCTTGTTACTTATAAATGCCTTCCATAGTGCCAATGGCAGATTTTCACCACCTAAAATAGCCTAAAGCTGTTGGATTCAAGAACTCCTTCCATCCCAATTTAGATCAACTCAAATACAGAAACCACGAGGTGGTTTTTTTACACCAAGATTAAGAATTGAATCGGCTCTTGTGCGCCTGGATGTTGGAAGGGGTAAAAGATTATAGAGGGCAAAGACATATTATGTCACACTGTACCTCGCCAGCCCAATCCTCACTGAATGTGAAAGCTGTTCTTCACAGCATTTTGACAGATTTCATGTTACTTTTGGGGGGATAGAGCTTCACTTTAAGACTGGACATAAAGATGCAGCATTGTGGGATGCCACAGCTGTATCCATATTCATTCAGAACTGCTCCCCAGCTCTGAGACATATGCTTCATGAAGCTGGGACTGTTTCACCGCAATTCCAAGAAGCAGCTCAGAGCAAGCCTTAAGTTACAACCACTGCCTATAAAATGCGACCTCAGAAGTAGCAAACCAGGTAAGGAAGACATTTGATTTGCAAGTTGCTCATGCTGGACAAGGAAGTCCCAACAAATGCAGAGCTACACAATGTTATTCCTATGCCAATGCCTACACCACACTCTCCCAGTGCCTGTGGACATCTAAAGGGAGAAGCATTTTCAATTCTAAGTAAAAAGTGCAAGAAAACATGCTAGAAAGCACCTTGAGGAAAAACTGTCTCATAGGAAGAGGATCCACAGGCTTAGAGCTACCCCAGCATGCGAACACTGTCAACCAATTTGTGCAAGTTCCCATTTTCTAAACCACCCACTAACAGCCAGCAAAACAAGAGCAGAAAGACAGTCCTTAAATCATTGGTTACCCAAAAACACCGTGGAGGTAAGCTGTGAGCTCTATGGGTGCATACGACACGATGCCGTATCTTCACCTACTGAATAGCATTAAGAGGTATATAAAACTGCCATGGTGTAACATTGAACATGCCCTTTCAATATGTCATATAACAGCCATTTCCAAGGACTGAAGAGGAAAATGATGGCCACGTATCTAATGCAGCATACAGCCCCAAAGAACTTGAGGGAAAAGAAAATACTTCCCATTTCCATTTATCTTAATAGTTTTACTCCTTAGACCCCAGAAATGTCATTGGGTTCACCCTCTTTAACAAATCCACAGTGCAGGATTGGAATCTTTTCCTTTGAAAAGATTATCAAGTTACAACTGAATGAATGGCATAAGGTTTCAGCTGACTGTGAGAATCTATAGCGAGGTCAGAAGCTCCAACTGAGAGATGTCCCGTTAATCCACACATTTGGGGAAGACCAACAGGGAACGACAAAAACCAACCAATGCACTTTCTGCACACAACTCTACAAGAATGACCCAGATTGATATTCTGTCCTACAACATAGTTTGTGTGGCCTGAAAATACATCTCCCAGTCCAGGCCTGGATGATCGGTTTTTCCCAGATTCAAAGGCATTTAGCTGACATCTCATTTGAAATAATTGTGATCTATATCCCTAAACTCTTGAATTCAGGATGCTTTAGAGTCCATCTGTGAAATGAAGAGATTTGAAAGCTGTTTGTCTAAAGTTATTCCTCGTGAACTCCTTTGAGAGCTGTAGAGTGGAAGAAATGAAGAGAACAAAATTGTTACGTACAAATGACTTGCAACTCAGGGTCCAGGAAACATCAGCATAATTATGTGTATGCATTAGCAAATCAATTCTATCTAAAAAGGTTATGTGGCCACATTCTGCAAAGGAGCACTGCATGAGACAGATATTCTTTTCCAGATTCCCATCGTTGTCTTCATTCCCTCAGGACAACTAGATGGAAAGGAGGCAGTGGACCATGGGAGGAGCAAACTGCGATCTTGTATCATTTCTGAGATCCAAAATTCATTCTAGCAGGGCCACAATAGAAGGCAAATTCAGTGAAAGAGCTTTTACAGTAGTTCAAGTCATTAGCATGCCTCTTTTTCCAGGTACTGGTACTTGGGTTTCCCTAGTGTGACAACTAAACATGGGATGACCTATAACAATTCTAAGTACTCAGAAGCAATGAAAAGAAAGCTGACTTTCAGCATCAGAAAGGATGCTGTAGATAAATGGACTCTTGATAGGTTTCTCTTTGAGCTCTGTGTCTCAGCATCTTAAAAACACCCACAAGGAACCAAATGTGTTTTCCACTGAGTACAGAACCTGGATAATGTGTTCTAAATAAGCCTTGGGGCCGCACGGTTCATAAGAACAGTAAAGAAATATTTAGTAATTGCCAATTCACTGAAAGAAGCAAGGATTTTGCAGAACAAAGCTTGCACGCAGTCACAAAACAAAATTTCATTGCAGTGTGCACGCACAAAGGAGATGATTTAGATTACTCATACAGCTCACCTCTGGAGTTTCCCAAATTAAACTGTGAAGCCTTACATTAGCAGTAATTGCGTATTAAAAGGTATCCCCAGATACTTTAGGTGCTGGCATTAAATCATACTACTTCTGGATTCACTTGTAGATGCACTTCAGTAGTTAATGCTCAGCTTTCACATGCATTTGCCAGAAACTGTGTTCAGCACTACAAAGGACAAGCAAATTCCAGGGGCTCCAGCCCGTACCTGGGGGGGGGTATATACACATCAGGGAAATCCTGTGGCATGTATAAACAATCAGATAATAAATCTATTTGTGCCAATGCTTTAGCACAGGTGAAATTTGTCTGCCATGGAAATACTACAAAAAGGAAAAGAAATTAAAAAGCACATTGGGCATATTCTGTAAGCAAGACAGCTTTGCTGTAAGTCTTCACAAACAAGCTGTATCTTCCTTTTCAGCGTAGCCCTTCATATCCTAACACGATCAGTAATAAAGAACGCCAAGAACCCCCTCCCTGGACTACTCCATCAACAGATGCTCATTAGAGCTAATCACAACCAGAGCACCTCCAGCCTGAAATGGAGTTTCCATCTGTCTTCAAAACACATGTGGGCTTGCTTTACAATTCCCACATCCCACCTCTTTCAGTGGGTCTGGAGACTGAGTCATCATCCCAGGATGATACAGGGCACAACTACATGGAGCCCATCAGAATTAGAGCCAATAGGTTAAAAAAAAAAGAAAAATAAAGTCAGAAGGATCTAACTTAATTTCCATGTGCCACAAAGGTGCTCAGCTGTACAGTGCAATCTCAAAAAACTACAAGTAATGATACTGGAGCAAGAGTACAGACTTATGTTTCCAAGAAAAGAAACAACTTGCCTATGAATAAGTCTCCCCAGCAGGTTTTCTCACCACAGGAGATAAGCAGGACCAGAGCTGTCCACTCAATACTAGATAACACACAGAAGACAAAAGTCAAGGCAAAAGAAGTTAAAAGATGGCTGAACCACCAACTGTTCCCCACTTGCACTCGAATTTCACGTGAGTTATGTTTTCCCTTGAAACCTGTGGCAAAGCATATTTGAAAGGAAGGGTATGAATGCAAGTTGAAGGGAAATAATGAGGACATTCAAGGAGGTTTAAGTTTAAACAGATACATGCACCAAGATGAGATATCTCTTTGGCTTCTTGTACAAACCGAACTAGAATTCCCAGAGCTTTAAGCAAATCACTGCACAACAGTGCTGCTGAAGCAGCAGCTGAAACCCTATAGCACTGCGACAAAACTTGGCTACGTCCTTCTCTTCGGTTTTACGTCCTTCCCTGGTAGATGGTATCGCATTCCCCATCCCCTTTCTTCATCTGTGCTTGAGACTTTCCAGTTGGCCCCGTGTCAAGAAAACTGTCCCACCCCCAGCCTTGGTCCCTCAGCCCTACAGGAGTGTGTGTCTTCTGCCAAGCCTTCCACCGACCTCCCCGGCACCCTCCAACCCTCCCTGAGGTTACGGAGGCATCTAGCATCCCCTGACCTGCATCCCAAAGGGACTCTAACCCACAAGTCTCACACCTCACTTCCTTGAAACCCTGCGAGCACGGGTTACACTTGCAATTCTGCAGGCTGAACCACAGGAACAAGAGTGGCAGGATCTCACTTGCTTTGCCAGCTTTCTCTCCACCACAATCCCCAGAGTGACATTTGTTTTCTCAGTGGTGGAGAAAGGAATCCCTCTAGTTTACCCCTCTCCAGCCCCAAAATAGCAGTGGTTGAAAGTGCCCCAACAGCATGTAACTTTCATATGCAGCTGGAGCAATAAGCAATACTGAAACTAAAATCAGGGAAAGACATTTTATTTTACAGCAAAGGAACAACCAGGAGACATTAACTCTTTGTTGTTGCAGGCTGACTAGCAGGTCTCAGCGTAGAAGGGAGCAAGAACAACCCATCCTAGCACACAATTATTGCTATTACTCATCAAAAAAATACTATTTGTATTAATTTCTCCCACCCTGTGTCAGAGTTTAAGTACTCAAGGCTAGTTTCCTAGGCTTCTGATTTCTCACCCAGCTTTCTGCCAAAGGATATCCATGTTGATAGTCTTGACATTTCAATAACAAACTCTGATCTGTTCTGGAGTTCTCAAGAAGCAAAATCAACTTTATCAAAGCAAACGGCAGCTTCAAGGAGGAAAGTAAGGCCCAAATAACACAAAGATGAGAGGAAGCCTTTCTACCAGAGCTCTGTAACATGATTTCTTTGTGAATCAAAAGCATTCTTCACACTGGAATTTTCCTCCAAGTTAAAGAGGGCTTGCAACTAATTAAAAAAGCCCTCCAAGTTTCCAAAGTATTTCAAGTGATAAAACCAAAGTTACAGCCTGAAAATAAATCATAACAGTAATATGCACGCACTTGAGAGGAAAAAAAAACCCAGATATAAACCTACACTGGAAAAATCTTACACTTAGTGCAGCCAAAATGCCAGTTGATACATGTCACATTTGGGCGCTCTAGGCAACGCTATCACAATGGCTAATACAGGCAGGCAGAGCTCCAAGGCGAATGTCCAAAGCCCAAGAGGACACACAGATGCTCCCTGGAGCCTTAGAGAACAGTGATGGCATCTCAGGCCTTTTGCTGAAGCTTTCACACACGTTTAGCATCTTGAGCAGCAGCGCAAGTCAAAGCAAGGCTACGACCTTTCAGACGCTGTTACCGGCTAATCCTTCTTGAAGGAGGGCCTCAGAAAACATTTAGATTGAAGTATCCATGAGATTAAGATGTTTATCCATCTTGTATTTTGCACACTTGTGATTTCAGTATCTCCTGGCTGCAAGAGCTCTGGAGGACCAAGGGCCAAGAAAGAAAGAATGACTGAGGCAAAGGGAGAGGATAGCAACGCTACCAAATGCTTTGTATGTTTGCTAGAAACCTGTCATCAGTCTGCAAATAAAAGAACAAAACAAAATTAGGGGAGATTTTTCCCCAGATGGAAATACCTTGTGCAGCTGACAGATCTATTGGGCATAACAAGAACTAAGAGCATGTGAGAGGTGCTCCCTGCTAAGACTTTCCAGGTGTTTATATCTGGCTTCAGCCAGGAGAAGTGCCATAAACCCCTTAAGATCACCCCAGCCTATCAACAGCCCAAAGCTGTCTCAGCACAAATCCTAAGAAGGAGGTCAATTAACTCCCACTGTGGCTGGAAACACTGTGCTAGCGACCGCACGCAGAGACAAGGGTCTTCAGCCACCCCACACTGGAGGGGAGTTTGACACCAGAGTCCCCATGGGGAAACCCCATGGAGACACTCAAATCCCTGGAGGATAATGCTGACCTTTTCCAAGTACAACTTGCAGCATGGGAATGAAGGTGTCCAAAGCAGCTTTGGCCATGTACCACAGAAAAACGTGCTTTATGTGACTGCAAAACGGAGAAGAGCTTAGGTAATACAATGGAAGGGAGGATGAAGGCACAGCAGCAAGAAAAGAGCACTCCTCACAATGCACATGGAGTGAGGAAGACAGGGTTTTACGACAGGATGACAAGGAGAAGCCTTTCTAACTCAGTTTGCCACCTTCACCCTAGAATAACTACCATTTGCAGAGCACACGTAGCACAGCTTGCAAACTCCAGGGTTAGGAAGCTCCCACCACACGTCTTTGGTCACAGATGATGACACATTGCTTCACTCCACCACAAAGCCACACCGAGCTACAACTGTGCCACACAGTCATGCCTTTGAGCAGGATGCTGCATGGCAGGAGCTACATCAGGGCAGGGGACAAGTTATCCAGGCTTTCTAAGAAGTTTCTGGGCTCAATACCTATTGGGGCTCATTTAGGATGATGGGGAGCTGGTCCTGGGCAAGGATGGTCCCCGACAGTTTTATGTTCTTACGCTTATGGTCACAACAACTGGGTGAGTGCATCAACAGAGGGAGAGGATTTCAGGACACCACTGGACATCCCCCAGGCAAGGCTTTACAGACTCGCCAAAATAATCTGCATTGGTTTCACAGGGAAGGCCCCAGAGCTTGCGAGACAGGTTTAATTTTAGACCACACTCATCAGATTTGCTTACATAATTTTCTTGATTTGGAAGGCTTTTTATTTTCCTTAGTGAGAAAAGCTGTCCAAATTTATCATGTTAAGCAGGGGGCTGCTTGCCCATAAGGATCTTAAAATACATTGGCTACAATTTTCCTTTTAAAATTTGCATATCACAATTAGGGCAATATGGAATTAGAGCAGCTTTAAGAAGCGAGGTGGGAAAGAAACCATTAAAAAGGACAAATCCTTACCAAATTATACTGGCATCTAAATGCAACGGCCCACGGGTGTCCAGAGGCTGCTGAAAACAGGGCAGCAAGAGATCAAGAAATGTTCCAGTCTGAACCCATTAAGCAGGATGTATAAAAATCCCACAGCAGATTTTTATTGATTTTTAAGAGTTTTCAGTGATTTTAAGAGAACACCATCTTTTTGTTAAAGGTTCGTTTGTAAGTACCACAGAAGATGTTGGCCTCATCTAACTGGACAAGAGCTTAGTCTGCAAAGAAATCTCTCCTTTGGGTATACTGTAAACTAGTCCTCATAGTAACAGGAGACAGGACTTGGTAGCAGCCCAGATACTACTCCAGATTTAGTTCTGTTCAGGTTCTCCACCCAGCCTTCCTCCTGGTCATCACTTGATTACAGCAAAAATTCAATTTCTGAGGTTTGTACTTACCAACCTGAAATCACAAAAAGCCATAAAACCCTTACACCAGCACCTCACTTGATCCATTACTCCCAATTTTGGCAGTGCTTAGTTCATTTTTGTAGATGGAAGTTGGCATCAGCAGATACTCTCCAGCCCTATGGACAAGTTGCAGGATTAGAAAGAAGGGGTCAATTTACATAGCCTGAAAACAAAGCAAGGAAACCCCACAGACCCCATGAATGCCACAGACTGAATGCTCACAGGAGGGAGAATTCAGTTCAGATGTTGCCAGATATCTTCCACCTACTGAAAACCCACTTTTAAGGGCCACTCCAGCAAGTCCTTCACCATTCTGCCCAACGGTCAAGAGCAATGGAAGAAGTCACACCTCAAGCAGAATCATTTTGTTTGGGTCTACAATGCAGCTCACAGGTCTATGCAGGTCTTGCATTTAGGTTTCCAGCACTCCTGACTGCTTAGAAGAATAGCCCTGGAGCTCCCTGCCACCACTCCAGGAAGCCACAAGGGATGGAGAGCCACACTCTGGGTTGCTCTTTGATGTGAGCAATTCCCACTTCACAAAGGCAGCTCGTTAGCCTCCCTCTTTTAGATGATGGTTACAAACTCAATCAAGTGCCATTGAAGTCTGAGGTCTTTTGGCCACAAGCTTTGAGTAAGGGTGACACCCCCAAGATAGAGGCAGGAGAATAATTAGCCAAAGCATATCCTCACCCCCAGGTTGCTGCACAGAGGGACGGCAATTCCCCCAGGGAGCTGGCCTCTCTTTTCTATGGGGGTACCTTTTCTCCCAGCACCTGCAACCCTATTTGTTGTCTTCTACTGAAAAGCCTGATTCATACAAGCGTGGCCTCAACAGAGAGGCCTGCAAAGAGCTATTCTGGAAAGGATTGCCCCCCCACCCCAGGAGAGGAGGAGATTCTGAAGATGGCATAGTTTGGCAGAATCATTAATGCACCTCTTCATAGATCAAGAGGTTGAAAGACAGCATCAACCCCAAATAAAAGTTTGCACCTAGGTGAAACACCACCTTTCAGTGAAACCTTGGCTGTTTTCTCAGGAGTGACGTTACAAGTTGCCTGCTTACACAAAACATGATGTGTGATCAGTCGTCATTGTTTTCATTACTGCCCCAGAGCAATAGCCCCCAGAAAATCTTAAGAGATGGTGAAGATTAGGTTTATGGCCTCACGTCTTGGAGGAGGAAACACCAACACCTCCTGGAGCTGAACTCATTAGGGCTTGCCACCAAAACCTAGCAAGACAGGTCTTGGCTCAGATAGTGAAAAACCTAAGGATATAATAAATATATAAGGCTGGTTTTTTCCCCATACTGGTAGAGAATACCCTGAATATTCCTTTTTCAGGGTATTCTTTGAGCAAGAATAAGAGGAAAAAAAAACCCTCCCCAAACCTGGCCACTGGTTTACTTTACTGCTCCAGGAAACTTAGCCAGCAAAACCAGATTCAATGCATAAATACATCAGCAAACATCCATATTGTCATTGTTTGGGCCCACCTCATGACCAAGTCCGAAGAAGGCCAAGAACTGAAGAGCAACATGGTGATGTTCTTCAGCCATGCACAAGCTGCTACAGAGAGGGAAGGAGGAGTTCCTCAGTGGTAAGAAAATAAAATTAAATCAGCTTAAGGTTCAGCCAGAGAAATTCCTGTCACCTGTTAGAGGAAAACCTTTATTGCTAGGAAGTGAAGCACTGATGAATGTGCCCAGGCTCATGGCAGAGCATCTTTCATTCACCATTTGAAAAGCTTGGTCTGGGAAAGTGTCTGCCAGGGATTGTTCAGACACTTAAAACAGGGGCCTTTCCACACCCGATTTATAATCCAGCCACGGCAGGCTGCTGTGCCCCTCTACCTCAGCTCCCCAAAATAAAACCCAACAGAGCCTGAACATCTCCGAATGCCTGGTTAGAAAGGGACGGCTGGCAGCTTTGGGCATGCCTCTCCTCTCTCCTCCGCCATCCCCACGGCTGTAAGCGAGATGCAGACTTTGGACGGCGGCACAGCGGGTCCTTTGAGGGATTTCAGAGCTGCAGCATCACGGCACAGTGGTCTCAGCCCCGGCGCAGCAGGGCAGCAGCATCTGCATCCTGCCTGCGTGCAATGCCTGTTCCCTTCTCCACAGCCTGCGGTGCACCTGGGACTTGTCATGAGAGCCATGAAAAACCTGAGCTAAAGAAACTGAAAGTTTGCCCCCCACCCGCCCCCCAAAAAAAGCTCATATAGCTGCCAGTTGCTCCTGTGACCACCCAAACTGCTCACCTATTTCTTAAATGATGCTAAACTAAGAGGAGCTGAAATATCATAAGCAGGGGGAGATGCAAGGAGGGGGAGAGTGAAGTTTCACAGGGCTATTAGCAAAATAAACCTTCTCTCTGGCAGGCTGAAGCAGCAGTACCAAGAGCAATGTCAGCACTCATTTCAGTCATTGGGTTTAACCCTTCCTTTCCTCAGCCACAGACCCTGTGAAAGAAGGCAAAGCTGTGCCAAATAGCCACCCCCTCCCCAGTCTGCTGGCAGCAGCTCAGCAGGGATTAAATTTAAGCTCAGAGCAGCAAAACAGGGGTCTCAGGTAAAGCCCAAGGGGTCAGAATGGTATTAAATTGGCTGCAGGCAAGGGGATGGAGAGCATCTGCAGAGGGGTTAGTGCTACCTCCTATCCCCTTCAGAAAGCAGAGCCAAAACATTTAGGGTCAGCAAAAAGGAAAAAAAAAAAACCCACATTGTGATCATTTTTCCCCCCTGCTCAGGGATCTCCCCTTCAGTTGGTGCTGGCTGGATTCCCCTCTTCTCCTCAAGACGCACATCATCCCACACTTAAAACATGGAAGAAAACCCCTGTCCCACCCAACTCTCTCCAAAGCAAGAATTATCCTGCCCAGTTGCCCAGGGCATCACATGTAATGACTGTTTTTCACTCAAGCTTCAGGGAAACAGGCCAATCTCTTTCACAACCACAGCTCATCTTCAACTGGAGAGTTAAATTACTGAGCTAAGAGGATGAGTGCACTGTTAGTGAAGTACTTCCATTTTATCCAGTGAGTTAAGGACAGCAGAGAAAAACTGGTGACTCACTGCCCTGCATTTTTAAGTGAAACAGCAAAGAGCTTGGTTTGAAGAATTAAAAGACACAAAAGAAAAAAAGTGAAAAACAAAAAAAGAGCAAACACCTCTGAAACACTCCAGCTGAGCAATTTTAAGCACTGAAGCAGCAGATGGCTGTTCTTCTGGTTCTTCACTGAAGCTGGTTCACACATTAGCCTAGGTAATGTGTTTGCAGCTTTATATCTGAGAGGCTGCCTATATTAGTCATCTGTAAGGGGACACTTCAGCAATGCTAACTGGAATGAATTGAGCACAGGAATGCAAAGTGGGGTGGTTAAACCACATCAGTTTTGAAGGAATGCCTCTGCACAAGGCTCTAAAGTGCCTTTAATTCAGTTTAGCCTGATTTGCATTGAAATCAAGTATGTTAAAGTGAATTAAGGATCTTTAATCCCCAAGGAGAGTGTTTCCACCAGGGCTAGTTAAGAGTAATTGAACTAATCCACTTTAAAAGTCAGTTCAGATTAGTTGTGCTAAGTGGCTGTGCAGATGAGGCCTGGGAGCACAGGGACTGTCTCTAGCATGCAATAATCACATCAATCTGCCTCCGGGGCTGCTCTGGGAGGACAGCTACAGCAGGGCTATTTTGCTATCCAGAGGCTGGGAGTGGTCCAAGACACTCAAATAAGAACACTAATAGAAATGTCTACTTGTGCTTGACAGGTGCCATCTGGTTGCAACCGAAGGCATTTTCCACATGTATTTTCTGTACATACCATATATGCTGGGTATGGCCAAGGGGGAAGCTGTTTTTATGGGCAGCTCAGGAACCAGGTTGCTGGTCCAAAAAGTGCTGGCAGCATCTCCCATTCAAGCCATGCTTGAAGCTCACGTCCCCTCACCGAAATGTTTGCAGGTCTCCACTCCCCCTGTCCCAGAGATGTCAGGGCATGTATTGTGGGCTCAGTGGAGGACTGAAGGGATCATCTCCACCATACGTTAATGGCCAGGGGTGGTTGGTTTCCACATTTAGTGCTATCACACCCACCCCACTCTTCTGCGAGCTCCCAGGGTGTTACCCACTTCCCACTGGTTTGCACCCCGGCTTTTCAACTGGACTCAACCAGTTAGAGCAAAAGCAGTTCAGCCCCACACAGTTCCCACAGAAATAGGGAAGGGGAAGCTAAGAAGGGGAAATAGAAATCAAAGAGAGGGCTAACAACCACCCCAAACCCCATCCTGCCCCAGTTTCTACGGCAGGTTCCCCCCCCCCAGACAAGGCAGCAACACCAAGCAGGCTCAGCACAGGTTTTGCCTTTCTAGGAAAGCACCGAGGCCCTCTGATCCAAGGCAATTCTTCCCCAGCTAAGAATAATCCCCCCAGCTGCTGTTTGATTTACACATTACCATGGACACACAGTGTTTTTTATCTGGTAGATATACAGGGGGAGAGGGAGCAAGTCTGCGTGTGTTCATTCTAGTTAATGTTTCCGGTGCGGTTCAGGCCATTATGCCTACAGGTATGTTTATTCCACTACTTTAGCAAACCAGCAGACTTTTTAATGGAACTGTTGATATTTTTCCTGGCTGATCCTCCTGGAGAGGCGAGGCAGTGTACAAATGAAGTTCATTCCTAGCTCCAGCCTGAAGCTACTCTTCTCCTCCTGGGACCGCAGGGAATTGAAGGTTTCCATTGCACTGGTCAGATTTCTTCCTTCTCCAGCCTTCAAGTTTTAGATACATAAACAGAGGCACTCAGGCAGCTGACAGTAGCAAGAGCAATGCATGGCTGGTGCTTTATGCAAGGGCAGCAGCTGTGCTGAAAAATCCAGTCATGCATCTCCCAGCAAGGCTCTGGAAAAGGATAATGGGTGCAACACCGCACCCCTAAAATGAAGCTTGTTCTGCAGTCAGATCTTGCAGGCTGAAGCTAGGGGTTCCCTGCTTACTAGCATTTCAGAGATCACTAAACCATCAGTAGATTCCCCCATATATTTGTCTTTGAACCCCCTTTACTGCTGCAACAGGAGCAGTAACTCCAGTCCCAGAGGGCTCTGCTTCATCAGGCACCTATAGAAGACACTTTCAGACACGGTCTATAACCTAACAGCCCTTGGGGGTCCCGAGAAGAGCCAAGGGATGAGCACCAAATCCCCAGCTCAGCTCACAGCCTGTTCCCCCTGAAAACAGCCATGTTTTACAAACTGAAGTACCCTGTGGTTAATGAATGTGCCCAAAGCCATATAGATGCCTGGCAATCTCTCTGTTCTCTCCACCCCCATGGAGCAACAAGGTAAAACTTAGTCCTGGCCTCTGAACACATCCAGACAGATCAGGCACCAGCTCTAGAGCCACTTCAACTGAAAGCACTTGAAAGGAGTGCTCCGAAGAGCTCTGGTAACAGAGTAAACAGCCCCAGGCAAGAGGATCTGTTTGGACAAGGCTACCCAACTGCCCCTGTGCTGCTGCTCTATCCAACAGCAGGTGAAGCACAGGATCCATGAGAGCAGCTCACCAGCCTCATACCACACTCAGTGCTGGAGCTGTCAGCCCCTGGGAGCAGATGGGGTCACCACCCACCTCCACGCCATGAGATGCCCCCCCCTGCCTACAGCACGGTCCGCAAGGGAGAGCACCCAACTCCAGCCAGCTGCTAGGGGACACGGTAAAAATATGGCCAGTGTCACCACATAACAGGGTTATCGAGCCTGGTGCAGTCCCAAACTCCAATGAGTCAGAAAAGACCAAGCCTTCGGGCTCACCCCCCCCCCCCCCCCCCCCCCCGCCTCCCTGTGCGAGCTCCAGCTCTCAGATTTTCCATGAGCCTTGCAGCAGCCCAAGCAAGTGCCTCAAGGGATGCAGTGCTGAGGGAGGATGCCCTTCTCTTACCCTGGTGCCTCCCACAAGGCGGTGTCTGGGACAGCCCACAGGGAACCCAGCCCATGCACTTGGGAAGACTGGGACCACAAGCTCCCCAGAGACAAATGGCAGCTAGTTTTAAGGCATCTCCACTACATCAAGTGAGATTTGTTTCTGCATGGCTGTTGACTCTTCCGCAAGCTCAGGAGACAAATGCAGGATTCCGTCTGGTCCCACTCCCCTCCAAATGTCATCTCTTTGGCCCAGCCTCTGTCCTGCACCTTGCAGAAACAGGTCTCTGCCTATAAACCCACTTTCATCAGCTACAAAAGCCAGCATGGAGATTATGGCTTGTAACACTGACCACAAGGACTGCTCAAAGCCTTGGTTAGTCTAGTTCACACTCTCCCAAGAGCAGCTCTTCAGCTTCAGTCCTCTCTTCAAACTCACACTAAGCCTCTGGATTTCCAGAGTCAACATGGGACAAGCCAGAAGATAGAAACAGTCACCAGAGATGCAACACAGCCGTGCTAATGAGCCAAAGGAAGTGTTGGATCTTTGGTTAGACCCTGTAATTCAGCTGAAGTGGCTGTTTCACCTCTGGCCCGTCAGATCAACTTGCTAACCACAGACTGGGAAATAGCTCCCTGCTAGCTCCCAGCAGGAGATTTATCTTTGGCAGGGGCTGAAAACATCCCTGCCCCCCCCCCCC
>VYZV01014356.1:0-10997 GCA_013401275.1 Pandion haliaetus | reverse complement strand
CCCCTCACCTTTGATTACAGAGAGGCCCAGAGATGCAGAAAGAGAGCTATGCTCTAAGTTTGCCAGGTATTTCAAGATCTCACCTTACACTGGAAGAGGATTAGGGCTAGAAAAGAATTTTGTCAAGATTAAGCAAAACAAGTCAGTTCTTTCAAATGAAGTATCAGTTCTGGTGAACTGTCCCCAGAGGGTTTTGGCCTCCAGGATAAGGTTTCTTGTCAGAGGAGATGGGCAGCCCTGGAGAGCTGTAGCACAGCAGGGCTTGCAGCAGAGCAATAAGCTGAACTCTGCATCCCTGAGGTGGGCAAGCTCCACTGAAGTCATTGATTGCACCGGGAGAGGTCCCTGCAGCCAGTCCAGAAGGATTTTCCCAACTTAGATCCTCATCCTAAGTGCAGTCACACTCAGCTGTTTCCCAGGTACCCAGTCCCACCAGCTGCCCTGGCTCACAGGTGAATACCCTACCCTGTGCTGAATTTGGCTCCCAGACACTCTGGTATCATAGCACATGTCATAGCTCATTCATTCACATCATTACAGAGACCCGAGCAAGACCAAAGCTGGTTCTATATCTTGGAGAAGCTCAGCTCTACAAGCAGTGCCACTGCAAGAGGCAAGGGCATGTAGTGCTGTGACACGGCCCAGGTCAGCGGGGCACAGATGCTCCTATAGCAGAGGGGGGACACTGGAAGTCTCCTTTGAGACTACTGTGAAGGAGTTATCCAGGCCTCCTCAGACCTGGGTGGATTGGGATACTTGTGGTTGAGGCTACAGAGCAGAAGGATGTAAAGCAGCTGAAAAACACCAAAATACATAGTGGCCTTCCTATGCTAAAGTCAAGCAGAAGCACATTTTCTTTGCTCGCCTAAGTATTTTGCAATGTACCCTCTGATGTACCCTCACCCACACTCCCCAAAGCTGAAAGGCACTGCCTTAGAAGAGGCTCTGCACCCATAGGAGACAGGACTGACTGGTTTTCCGTGGGAATCAGGAGACACTGAAGTCAAAGCAAGATTTGGGGGAAGCAAGCCATCTGGGAAACAGTCTGGCAGACCTTCTGCAGGTGAGACAGCTACCCTTCCTGATGGCAGTGAGGAGCTTCAGTGTTAAGGCCAAGCAGGGTAGATCTCCACCAAAAAAAAAACCAAACCACCCTACCAGCCATCAGCTACCAGAGGTCTTTGCACTGATTCAAAGTGAGGCATTGTATTGATCCCCAGGGTAAAGTGAAGCCCCTATAAGCTCAGCTTCAGGCATAGCCAAGGAGCACGATCTCAATACCCAGAAGACTGAACACTTCACCTTGGCAACTTCAGAGAGCAAGGTGTTTACTAACAGTAATCCTAAAAGATGGAACTGGAAAGCCCCACAAGAGGTCCTCTGCAACATGCAGAACCACCTTCATCTCCAATCTTCAGCTGCAATCTCTTAACAGAAGTGCAGTTATGCACCCCCAGGCCTGCCTGGCTTTGTCTCATTGCAATACCAAGCATGAAATCACCAATCTTAAAAATCAACCCACAGAGAAGACATTACAACGAGGATATTTAAAGGTCTGAGCTCACCATAATAGCGAGCCAGTCAAAGCACCCAGCTCAGAAGGGGTTCACCCAGCAAGACCTACACTGGGACTTGCCAGATCATGAGGACTCGGGCACAGCAATGCCTCCATGCAGTTTCTTTTAAGCAATCAGTTGGGGAAGTCTACAAAGATCACAGCAAGTCACAAGAGCAGCCTGCCAGGCTGTGCATGCCAGAGCTCAGCAGATGAACACTCCACTGTAACATGAACACTCGGTGGTCCTGCAGCCCCCCACCAACAGCCCCTCCAGCAAAGCCTGTGGAGGGGGCAGCTAGCACCGGTGCACTCCTGTGCATGCTGTAGCAACACAGAGCACACTCCCACATGCAGAGCTGGGGAAGCTGTCACATACAGCTGATTGATGACAGCAGGGAACATAAGGCACTTTGTGGAGGTGGAATTTAAAAGGTAGTAACTTGCTCTGACTGGTAGTTAGAATAGGTATTCCTGAAGACATGGGTGAGCCCACCTCAGTGGATGCTCACCTGGCAGTGCTGATGCTTTTGGGACCAAGTCATGACCCGTTCCTTTTGGGAAGAAGTTAAAAAGGCACTTAAGATACAGAAGCAAGAAACCAGTGTCAAGCCATGGGCTCTGTGCAAAGTAATTTATCTTGGCAGTCTGTCACATCTACCTGCATGTTATACATTAAGGCATCACCCAGGGATCAGACTCGAGACACACCCTTGTATATCTCAAACTGTTGTTAGACCCTAAAGATGGCAAAAAAAAAAATTAAGTAACCCAAGAGGCAATGGAAGCTAATTCTTTTGCTTGTGAGCCAACCTCTTCCAAAAGGACTTGGCCTTGAAAGCAACAGTTGCTTGACCCTACCTGCTTTGGGAAGCTGCTCTATAATTTGGTTTGAGAGGTTTCCCAACAGCAGACCAAGGCTCTGGGCTAAACTTCTGCCCATTCCTCACAGGATTACCTTAGTCAGACAGGGCCATTTGACAGGTTGTTGGTTTTGGTGGGGTTTTTTTTAAGCAAAGCTCAGATATTCCTATGGGCATCTCGGTACTTCATTCATATCTAGGGGAAATCACGTATTGCTCCACAGCACAAGACGCTGCCTCCTACTATGCACAGTAAATGGTCAATTATGCTACTTCAGTCTCTGGAAGACTCAGAGCAGTTTTTCCAAGAAAGGAAACTTTTGCCACAATTGTGAAACTTGTCCATCGGGCACATGGCAAATGCAGAAGTCAGAGCAAGCTAGTTTTTCCCCAAACTCCATAAGCATCTGGCTATCCAATTAACACTATTTTAATGAGCTAGGCCAAATGAATCTGCTTATAAAATTCATGCCAACTCCCATACAGCCTGACATCCCATCAACATGAACTGCAGGCTCCATGCTACCTTCCAAGCCAGCACAGACTCAGCATTAATGTCAGATACTGTTGAGTTTGCATGTTCTACAGTAGATGTATAGAAGAGCTGTTTTGCTCTGTGTTCTTTCCAAAGGAAGAGTTCAAGTGTTTTTAACCTGTCATTTCCCCTTTCCCCAAAAGAAATCCTTCAGCAACTGAATTAACAAAATACTCCCCACACCTTACAGAAGAATGATTTAAAGATCACAAGCAGACTGGAAGACCACATAGCTCATGCAGGAGCTGCTTGATCCGTTTGAAATAGAGTTCTCTGCAACAGCTAAGGAAAAAAGTCAGAAGAGATTTTTCTATCAGCTAAAGCAAATCCTGTAACTGCTATGTTTATCCATGTAGTCAAAATACTCCCTGTTCTACTTAGCACAGTGCAAACACACATTACAATAAAATGTAAAGCTTACTGAGCTGATAACTTCATAAGTGTATTTTATGACAGTATCGCAAGAGATAAGACTCATTAGCACTTATAGCCACGATCTGAGGGAACCTCAAAAAGCAGTTAAAAACAGAGGAAGAGGAAAAACTTGAGAATAAACATCAAAAAACAGCTTCTAAAGGGTTAACCCTTTCCACCCAGCATCACAATAATTTCTAGCTCCTACTTAACTTGACCTGAACTGGGTCCCCAGCTCTGGACCCAGTAAGTTAGGAAAACATATCCTGCCTGCAGCCAGACCATGTGCTGGTCCAGGACCTGCAGCACCAGTCTCCCTGCAGCCACATTCTGCAGGAGCAGCAGTAGCCTCCCATCAGCATTTAAGAGTGCAAGCAACAGACCCTCTGCTTAGGGCTGCTCAGATTAAGAAACCAATTGTGTTAACATGCTACAAGCCACTAGAGAGGGTTTTTTTGGCTGCGCAGAGGAAGGCTGCTTCATTATGGAGGGAAGCCAGAGGCTCAGCATGTTTGCAGCCTGGAAAGCCAGGTACATGAGACTTCTTGGATTGCTTCAACACACCCCCTAAGGGAAGCACTGGGAAGCTGGCAGGTTGCTACCTGGACAGTCAGGGAGCTTGGGGTAATAAAGTATGTTAGACTAAAAGTCTAACATAGGCTTTTAGTATGAACTAAGCAAGGGCCATCCCACCTAAGAGTGCTTTCTCCAGGAGGTAGCTGGAGCTGCATGGTTAGGCAGAGAGAGAGCCTTCACATACACCAGGTCAAGGCAGTTTTAATGCATTGAGCCTTCTCCTCTCAAATGCCTCAGGTAAACATTTAAATGAGTTGGCCCATTTGTACTCTAGAGAACTCAAGCAACTAGAGAACCCAAGCCCTGAAGATGCCACATTGCGCCATGAAACTGGAGCCAAGGATCCTCATTAGGCTTCTGGCAGCAGAAGACCTTACACCTCTGGTGGCCTGAGACCATGTTCAAGACAGTCTCCCTCACAGGGATATGTAGCATCTACTCAGTCTCTGAAAAAAGCTTCAAAACCCCCTTCCAACCTAAGTCCCTCTTAGAAAGCAGCTATGCACAGGGACTTAAGAGGGAGACAGGGCAGGCAAGTCTAGCCTTCAGCTATTCTGAGCTGAGCTTTCTACATCCCATCACCCCTGTGCAGCTCTGGTCAGCTCTGCATCAGAAACTGCCTCATGCAGTGGAAACACTCGTGATGCTCCCTGGCTCAGTACCTCCTCTGGCTAGTCAGGCTCCTCCATGAATACTGATAGAGTTCAACAGTGTCTTCTGGTTTAGCTCTTCCACCAAAAAAATCTCAAGGAGCCTTTAAATATCAACATTTCACAGATGAAAACACCAAGAATAAAGACACTGTCAGCATCTCCCTAAATGAAGGGAATGGAATGGAGCATCCTCAGAACAGCAACATCTTCTCCAGGAGGCTAAGCAGGCAGAAAGATGAAGAAAGCAGCAAAGACTGACAAAACCCAGTCGGGTCAGAAAGATTCAAACTAAGAAGCATCCATTGGCTTCTCCGTGCAGTCTTCCAGACCTTCCACTTAACCCTCCCCCCCTTCCCAATCCCACAACCTAATTCAATTACCTACCACTGAATAAGCCTTAAGGCGATTCTCATTACCCTGTGATAAAGCACAAAGGCCCTTAATTATTAAACACTCATGGGCTTTTTGTGTTGGGGTTGTGGGGCTGGACTCCCTTTTATTGTTGTTAGCAGCTTCCAGAAAGCAAGTTAATCATTGACCAGGCCTTTCACCAGGAGACCAGAGTCCTATAGATTCCTGATCTCCAGTTCTGCATCACCAGTCACACTAAATAAAGTCACTGGCCTCCTGCTTTGCCCAGTATACACTCAATATTCCCCTAACAGCCATCTTCTCCCTCTAAGGAGTCATCTGTAGCACTGGTGACCCCTGCAAAAAAAACATGCAGTATTTGGGCACAGAGACTGCATACAACGCCTAATGGTAAGTTGAGTTCAGAGAAAAATAGCCCCAGTGTCTTTCCGAGTAAGGGAAACTGAGGCACAAAGGTAGTGGTTCCCACATCTCAAGCAACACAGTTAATCCAGTAGATAAGTCTAAGACATACTAATCCCTGTCTGAATAAAGTTTTGCTCCATCCTCTAAGTGCACCGCAGGTTGAAGGAGCTTTCAGATACTTCCCAGCCTGATTTGGGACAGATCCCTGTCCCCAGGGCTGAAGATGCAGGTCTGGTAGACCTTAGCTGCATGCAGTTACTTTTCCAAATACTCCTGGGTTTGTCACCACCCTTATGGCACTTCATCAAACCCAGTGCCACCTTCAAGCATCTACAAAGCAAATGCTTCTTCTGGGCACGGGGTTCCCCTTTGCAAAGGAATGGAGGTTAAATACTGCTTTGAATTGACCCAGAGAGGCCAACTTTGGGAGAGAAGCCAGTCAGGACTCAGATCAGCCTCTACGTGACAATTCACCCAGCAAAAAAGGAGCAGGGTTAAAAAAAACAACACAGCCAGCCACACCCTTCCTATTCCAAGGAAAACCAGAAATCCAGCACCTTAAAACCAGCATCACCATCTAGAAAAACAGAACACCACAGGGTGGGATGGCAAAGCTGCCCTCCCAGCCCCAGGAGCTGCCTCCTTACGCTCCAGCTGTGTTTGCCTGCGTGCTGCATTCCTCCCTCACCACCCGAGTCCAGGTTTTGTTTTTTTGGGTTGTGCTGAGAACCAGCTGCTCCATCTCACACACGCCAGAGACGACCAGCACGTCTGGAAAGCCAACACGCTGTGGCCTGGCTACGCAACAGCTTCCCGAGAAGTTCACACGCCTTCAGCCGAAGCTGCAAACGCCGGCATGTGGCCCCACACTACCATCAAGTGACAGGTACAGAAATTCTTGATATGCACCAGCCATGTTAGCACCTAGCATATCCCGCAGGCTGGAAAAAACAAGCAGCAAAGCCTGCCAGCACCAGTGGGCTTGCTTGTATTGGAGATGACATTCAAGCTGATGACACACACTTGCAGCAAGTGTCCAGAAACTCACACTAACTCTCAGCCCCCTTAAGATCCCACCCCATCAGGGTGATCACAACCCCTGAATACACCTTCAAGTCCAGTATTTGGATCTTTTCCAAGTAATTTTAGTAAAATTACACCCTGAATCGCAGGGTTTCTACCCCAGTAGCACCTAAAGCATAGCAGGGTACGTATTCTGCACCTGCCAATGGGAACAAAAATTTATTGCATTTCCTACACCAAAACAAAAAATAACCCCACCATGCAGCAAGGAACCTGCTCTCACTAGCGATGTGTTGGTAAATTCGGGCAAGCTATGCTTCCCCTCCCTCCCCCCAAGCATTTAAGGGTTCCTGTTGCCTGCGTGCAGCATACAGATCAGTTACATTTATGAAGAACATTGCAATCTGTCAATATAAACACTATGTAAGCATGAGCCACTTGTAACATTACTACTGTCTTGACAAGTGTTTGCAAAGGGAGCAGAGCTGCTCAACTCCTGCTGCTGCTGGAGGAAAGCAGAGCAAACTCCAAGCTGCAGAAACCAACCCTTCTTCCAGCAAGAAAAAAAGGAAGGGGTGCATCAAAACCAAATCAGACTATAAATGAGAACACCCAGAAAGAAATAGAGGAGTTTTGCTTTATGGCCTGGACAGGTCACAACCTCAGATCCACAGACCAAGCAGGTCAGGAAAGCAGCAAGCTCCTACAGGACTAGTTTGCCTTCCCACTAGCGCCAGGGCACAGCAGGACTGAAGTTAATCAGCCTGCCTGTGACCCCAGCATGGCTAATCTTGTCATCTGCCACTTCCAAAGCCCAGTAGTGCAAGACCCAACACAATTCCCAGATGCTGCCATGGCATTTCCACCACCCCCTAGGCACATTTGAGAGAGGAAAGGGAGGGAGGGGGAGGTACCCACACCCAAAGCTTCTCAGGCACAAGAAAAGCAGAGCAAGGAGGAAAAGTGAAATGCAATGCTTTCTCAGGGAACCCAGCAGTCTGGGGCTGCTCCAAACTACCCCCTCAGCCAGTTGCAATATGGTGCAAATTAGCTTTCAGGCAGCCCAGCTGCAGAGGAGATAGCTGAACATAAAAGCAGGCTCACTTCTAGAACAGCCAGGGCATCTCAACAAGCCAGTCTCAGCTGATGCTTATCTCAAGGCAATGCTTCCCCCTCTGGTATAGACTCAGCCAGTAACAGTTTCCCATATGTACTCCTACCCTAAAATGCACCACCATCATCATCATCAGGTATCCTGATGGGCAACTCTAAGCCTACCACAAGCCATCAGGTCCTGCTCACTTTTGCAGGCATGCTTTCTCCTCTCCAGCATCACAAAGTCTCCTAACAGAACAAGGCTTAGGAGCTGTAGCATCACCGCATCCCTGAAGCCAGCCTCTTCCAGCTGCTTTCCAGTAATTAGGGCTAGCAAACCCCTCCTGAGCAGGTGCCTACAGCAACTCAGCTCTGCTCACTGCTACCCAGCAGCATCACTTCAGGTCCTGACCAGCTCCTGCTTCTCTCCTGCACCAGGGAGGAGGTCAGCAACACCCAGGGAGCAACACTGAGGCTGCCAACATAACCCTAGGCAAGGGACATGGCTGTCCCTCCCTTCAACCCAGACAGTGAACCCTTACCTTCGGCACACGTCCTAACCAAGCAGCTTGGGGATGGAGCAAGACAGCAGCAAGGACCCCATCTGCACCAACACTTTCTCACATACACCAAGCTCTACTTCCAGAGGGCATTTCTCATTTTCGGCTGCTTGTGCATCCCTCTAAGAACACCAGAGCCAGACAGAGAGAAGCAGTGGCCTCCAGCCGTGGCCTTCCCACCCCAGCATCCCCTGCCGCTCGCTAGCTGCCCGTGGGACAGACACAGACATAACTACATGCTGACACAATCTTGTTATCATGTAACCATGCCCGATTTCTGTCCCCATGCACTAATTCCCCGCCAGGCCACACATTTGGAGACACTGAATTCTTTCCCTGAAATAAGACATTGGGGATGGGGGGGTGGGAGAAGGGATCATCCACAGCTGTCCCTGTCCCCCACCAGACCGCGGAATGGAGCAGCTAAGCTGCAGCTACAGCATGACATCTGTTTAACACAGCCGCCTGCCACGCTCAGCACCCCACCACCTCCTCCAACAGTGACGGTCGCACCCAGAGCAGAGGGTCTAACTCTAGGGACACCAAAAGGTGTCATGGTAGCTTTGATGATGCCTTGGACTGGGAAGGAGCATCCCTTCCCCTGACTAGAAAGGGTGTTGCATTAACTAAGCCTACTTCAGCATTTCAGCTCAGCTCCTGCACAAAGGGTGATGCACCCCGGTCTTTAGGAAAGATTTCTGTTAAAATAAACAGATGTCCTTCCCCGCCTGGAGCAGTTCCTCCATGCATGCGGCTACCTTTCTAAGCGTACCAAGAAGGGCTAATACCAGCCTTCACAGGGCACTTGCAGAGGCACCAAGAGCTCTGCAGGAACACGTAGCTTTTACTAGGTAAGACTTCTTTCCCTATCAATGTACAGAAGCCTGTAGCAAGGAGGGCTCAGCTTCTCCACACACACTTGTTAGATCACATATCGTTGAGGATTAGCAGGGACCCTGGACCTCAGCACTGACTATTCCCCCCCGTGTCCCCAGCAGCTCAGCAAGTGCAATCTCTGCTTTAGGCCTCTTGGAAGAACAAAGAGGAGATTAGCAGCAGATGCTGCTCCTTCACTGTGGCTCTAACCAGAGAGCAGGATGCTTTGCATAAGCAAACTTCACTGCACATTGCAGCAGCCCCGGAGCACTTGGAGTGCACATCTGGCTGGGTACACATCTGGCAGCACCTCCTCTCCCCCCCCTTATTGCCAGTGAGGGAGCCTCAAATCAGAAACAGCAGCCGTACTGAGACAGAGAGAATAACCCAAAGTGGTCAGGACAGACCCAGCAGCACACTTCCCTTGGCTCAACGTGTTCACTCTTAAGTTAAAATCTACACCAGCCACACGAGGCCAGAAGAGAAATCCCAGAAGCAAGCGACTGGAATGAGTTACCTGCTGCACTACAGCAGATTCCCGCACCGCGTGGATTAACAGCAGAGTTACAGCCAAGCTCCTTACAAGCCCTGTCAGTCCCTGAGGCACAGTACATCTGTACAGTGCCGGTGGTCTTCGGCAGACACGAGCTAACGGGCTCGGTACGGCCCTCTGTGTGCTGCTGAGGGAGAAGGCGGCTTTTCCTAAAAACCTGCACACACACAGGACAGGCTGTTTCCTCAGAAAACCAGCCCCAGCAGCAGGAAGTTAACTGGTTCTCGAGTTGGAAACAGAAGATGTAAGTAGCACTGTTTGGAAAACTTTGCCAGACCACAGGCAATGGACAAGCCTCAACACCAGGATTTGTTTTACTGGAAAGAGGGGGGGGGGAAACCTCAAGTCTGCTAAAACATTCTCCAGGGCCAGTCCAGTGGCTCCTACCAGCGGTCACAACACAACATCCCAAAAAGAAGGAATAACCAACGCTCTTGAATAAACTTACACCGAAACCCCTTAATCAGGTGCTCGCACCCCACTCCCCTCACAAACCGATCCCATTCTGGGACAAACCTTTAAAAAACAAATTTAAAAAAAAAAAAACAAAAACAAGAGCCACAAAACTTCTCCTAAACAATAAGCAAAACAATATCACAAAAAATGCAATAAACAAACCCTTTTACTGGCCTCCACTTCATCACACCCTGCTCTCCTTCCCACATGCCTGGCCAAACAAAGAAAAAACACTGAGAAGCTGCTTTTCTCGGAGCAGGACAACAAAAACTAAGAACCAGCTGAAAGTGAGGCAATGTGGTGCATTTCTCATTACTCATCAGCTAATTGTGCCTTACATTTCCAACTAGTTTCTCTTCCACACCTACATGAGGTTGCTTATTCTGCGGTCAAACGCCCCTCTCGCAAGCTGCAGTCTTGCTGATGGTCAGGGTATTGATTCCGCCCACGAAAATATGTTGCATGTTGCAAGTGGAATTTACCCTCTGACCTTCAGCTCCCCCTCTCCTGNGGGGGGGGAGAAAAACAGAAAAAAAAAAAGGAGGTTTTTTGCGGGGCTGTCCCATGCTGGTGGAGGTTACAGCACGCACCTGGGGCCGAGCTCCTCGGCCACCCCGCTACGGGTCCCCTCCGTGCGGGCCACCGTCGCCCACCCCGTCGGGGAAGGGCAGAACGAAACGCCCCCTCGCCCTCAGCCGTTTCTGCCCGCGGCCCCCGGGGAACGCACGGCAGCCCCCGGCCGGCTGCAACCTGCGGCTCCCGGAGAGCCCGGCCGTAGCAGGCAGCACGCCGAGGGGATTAGGGGGGCCCGGCTCCGAGCGGCGGGACGGGGGAAAGAGAAGCGGGCACGGGGCTGCCGCCCCCCGTACCCCTCTCCCGGGGCGGCTGTCAGCGCCGGCGGGAGGGGATGCCCGCACCCACCCAAGGGAAAGAGCCTGCCGGCAAGCGCACACCAGGATCCCCACCTCGGGCGGGCCAAGTACAAAATCCCTTTTTGCACCTAAAAAAAATTAAAAAAAAAAAAAAGACAAAACAAACCCGAGCTAAACCAAAAGTTAAAA
>VYZV01014355.1:7193-26986 GCA_013401275.1 Pandion haliaetus | reverse complement strand
AAGGAAACAAACAAAATCACTACTGTGACCAGTTTCTCAAAATACTAAAATAAACCAGGAGAAAATGCAAACCACCAAACAACATTATCCAAACAGGGAAAAACGCGGACTAATTTACTCTAATACACAAACTTATTTTTACCAGGAAGCAAGCAGCTGGATGGCAGCAAAAGATCGTCTTGATGCATCTCTGAAGGGCTCCTACACTTCCCAGCGAGTAATATGCTTTTTATATCCAGCCATGGAAATATTCCAATTTCTCATCTAAGAAGCTGGAGCAACAGGAAGACAAAAGCTGCAGACCTCTTAATACCACATTGGGATTTGCCTCCCCTTGTCTATTTGATTTCATAGCTCTCTTAAATGCCCTCTTCCTTTAATGTCTCATTCCTGCCATCTATACAATTATTCTTCTGCTTCCTCTCTCTTTCCCTGTACTTTTCATCCTTTCTAGTCCTGCATCTTCTCTTGCTCAATGGGGTTTATGATTCCTCTTATTTTCATTCTGCTCCTACACTTTCCATAATCTTTATCTGTCTTGGCAGCTGGCCACACACTGCTTGAGAAAATATTTTCCCAAAGACTGTTCATATCCACCATGTCAGAGAAAACATTTTCATGAACACAACAGCTATTATCTTAATAGGAAAAAAGACATGATTAGCAACGTCTCAATATTCATCCAAGAATTCTCCAAAGAAAGAAATGCTAATACAAATAATAGATGTCTGACATTTTGGGATCAAGCTATCAAGTATTAAAAAGAAAACTCAGTTTAATAATTTGCAATGTTTTTCCAAGATCCAACTACAACTCAATGATCCAATCATTCAAATGAACAGGGATCATAATATTACACAAATCAAAGGATATGTGATTACAGCACAAAAGTGTACCTCAACAGGGAAAAAGAATAAGGTGATTTTTAATCTAGTGGAAAAGGGCTAAAAATTCAAACTAGAAATAAAGTGAAACTGTTTAACAACGCAAATGTTCAACTAGAAAAACTAATTACTGCGGAAAATGATTAAATGTTTAAAATGTCAAGTTTCTCCAGATTATGATCCAACAGCTTTCCAGGATTTAAGGTCAACAGAAGTGTAAGGCAGCTATGCACTTTGATATACACAAAGTCAAAGCAGATGATCTAATGGTGTATTTTGGGCTTAATGTCTATTAAAATAAATTCCATAGCAAGTAAACACCCAACCAGTTTTGCACATCTCTTCAGCCTGGAAAGCATATTCCACAGAGGCTTGTCACCAGTACACAATTAAAGACAGAAAACCTTCAAAGAGGCCTTTCCTCAGAACAGGTCTTTTGTAAATCAAAATGCCTTTTCTGTTTGTTTGTTTTCTTAAATATGAATTACAAAAAGGTAGAAGATAGAGGGAGCAAAAGGCACAAAAAGAAGGCACAAAAAATTTAAACCAAAATACTTATTCAAAGACGGTTGAAGAAAACTTGACTTTATAGTAGGCCCTGACACAAGACATTTATAAGAAAAATAAATATTGATGAGAAGTGGAGCATCCCCCTTTCCAGCTGAAATAAGTCTGTCATTAGTAAATGCCAAGTATTCTGCTTACTTTTGTTGCTTTTAATTTCCACTCGTATTGATTTCTTTCATTTTCCAGTTCTTCCACTTTAATTTTGAGGTGTCTAAGTTCCTGTAGCAAACCCTGCAAAAGAAGAACAGCAGCTAAAAGTAATATTTCCCTGGTAGATATTAAATTTTCAGAGTCCTGAATTAAAGGTCATGCATGAACCACACAGTCATGAACACTGAACCACCACATTAAAAACTGTGACCTAGTCTAAGACAACAAAAACTATTCTGAATTGAGAGATAAGGACTACTTTCTTAAACTATCCACTTGAAGTTATGAATAAATTTCTTAGTCATATTAGGAAGATAGCTGAGCCTGGTGAAGTCATACGTCTCAGTGAAAATGAGCCAGAAAAAATCCACAACTGCAATCTCATATAACATTGAGTTTTTTTGGGGTGGGGTGGGTTGTTGTTTTGGTTTGGCTTTTTTGTTTTGTTTTTCAGCCACCCCAGAAAGTAAGCAGAGACATGCAGTGCTAAAAGATTACTAACTTTCATTAAAGTGACAATCCTCTCCCCAGAGGTGTTTAAGCTACTTACCAAGAAAAATAACACTCAGACTAAATAGTATCTAGCAAGTTACAGCAATTTAATACCATAACCATATGATCAAGTATGACCACAAATATGCTACTTTCAGCATTGATGTTTGCCACTTTGCAAACCGAGTTGATGCAGCCTAGAGCTGCAGCCAACCAGGGTTCCTATCATTCTCTCTCTGTTCCTCTGATGAAGTTGTCTTAAATGTCCCTTCTCTCTTTCTTTGATAGAACCATGTCTTACTGTTCATTCTGAAGGACAGTATTATTAAATCCTTGATGGAGCTCTGATGAGACCAAATGTCTTAAAATGAACTGAGGAAGGGAAAAAATTTGGAAGCATAACCCAATTTTGAAATCCTGTATAGTATATATATTAAACATTCATACTAATATCTTGGATTAAATTAATGTTTATTTTGAATGACTCCCAGATTTGACTCTCAGATTACTTCTCCAATATGCAGCTTGCACTGTTGTCTAATAGTTCACTTATCAGTTCTGGACGGAGGCAAGCTCAGAAACAATAGCACTATTCTCAAAATAGGCATCATACCCAAATAAGTTATTTTCATAAAATAAACCTATGAGAAAAATTACTGAAAAAAATCCCTCACAATACAACCAAATTACTTATGAGTTCTGGGGATCCAAATTTTAACCAGAGAGATGTGGCAACTAAAGCAAACTGATTTAAAAGCAAGTATTAAAACGGACTTTTTCAGGCATATCAGTATCATTCCACCTTCAGTAAACTTAAGCCATTGTCCTGGTTTTGGCTGGGATAGAGTTCATTTTCTTCCTAGTAGTAGCTGGTATAGTGTTATGTTTTGGGTTCAGTATGAGAAGAATGTTGATAACACACTGGTGTTTTCAGTTGTTGCTAAGTAATGTTTAGTCTCAAGTCAAGGACTTTTCAGCTTCTCATGCCCCGCCAGCAAGAAGGCTGGAGGGGCACAAGAAGTTGGGAGGGGACAGAGCCAGGGCAGCTGACCCAAACTGGCCAACGGGATATTCCATACCATGTGATGTCATGCCCACTATATAAACTGGGGGGAGTTGGAGGGGGGAGCAATTGCATTATGCATCACTTGTTTCATATATTCCAATCTTTTTATTATTTTTATTGTAATTTTAGTATTGTTACTACTATCATTATTAGCTTTTTCTTTCCTGTTCTCTTAAAATGTTCTTATCTCACCCACAAGTTTTACTTCTTTTCCCGATTCTCTCCCCAATCCCACTGGGTGGAGGGGAGTGAGCAAGCGGCTGCATGGTGCTTAGTTACCGGCTGGGGTTAAATCACAACAGCCATTTATGCAAACTAGCTTTTGTTTTGACACGACATAGTTTTGATCAAATACAACTAGGATCTGTAATATAAATTCAAAAATGCTTTTCTGGTAACTGCTAATGTCCGAGAATAAACAAAAATATGTTGGATTTGCTATTTTAAAGGTACAAGCAGATTATTTTTATTATGGCTC
This sequence comes from Pandion haliaetus, assembly GCA_013401275.1. Classification (NCBI taxonomy): domain Eukaryota; kingdom Metazoa; phylum Chordata; class Aves; order Accipitriformes; family Pandionidae; genus Pandion; species Pandion haliaetus. The sequence continues at coordinate 23,349 of VYZV01014355.1, read as the reverse complement.
TTTGCATTCATTTTTAACATCATCATTAGAAAAAGAAAGGATACATTTCAGATTGTCTTACCTGAAACTGTATTTTATACCTGTCTTAAGATTTTAAGATATTCAGGAATTAATAATCTGTGTTCAGAGGACTGGTTAGGGCACACCATCATGCACAGCTAGGGTGACATTATTGTGAGGAAAATTAGTGAACTACCAAACCATGCTAGCATGCTGCATATCAAACAAACAATTCTCAACTAAGAAAAACCAAACAAATCCAAAACCCAAAAAACCCCACAAACCACACCAGCACTACAGACCTACAAGTAAAATGAAAATCATAAAAAACCTGAAAGAGGTGATTGGGTCTTACAGACATCTGTACTTTAGTAGGCAGACATCAATGGTGACCAAATTTGTCCCAATAATCGGGGAGGGGGCAGAGGGAGTGTCTGGGGTGGGGGTGGTAGTATTTATGACCACCTCACTCTTTGCTAATGAAAGCCACAAAGATTAATGCCAATAATTCACCACATAGCTCTGGTTAGCGGATTTAGTTTCTGCAAGTGAAGAAAGAGGCAATACACAGGCTTCTGCTAAGGTGTACTTCTCGTACATCACACCGAGAACAATTCTTCTGGCTGAGTGTCTCTACCACTGTTCTTGGACTAGATTGAGGACCATTAGGTGTCAAGTCTGGTTTCCTATCTTGAGATTTTCTTTCTTGGATTCTACTATTAATTTCCAGCTGCAATCTACACATCTGCTCCTGTAGCTCACTGATCAGGTTCACTACTGACTGAAAACACAGGAAAAAAGGAAAACAAAAAAAAGACAGGTGAGAAAGAAAATGATGCAAAGAAGATTTCTACAGTTGCAGCACAAAGAAATGCATGAAGCACATCAAAGGCAAACTAAAAAGAGACAGATAATGTGTTTTCCTTCTGATAAAGCGTACGTGAATGGGTATAAATCTGCAACATTGCACAAAGCTAGTTTAAATAGGACAGAATCTATATTCCAGACTAATTCACGCTTCTGATTCTAATGTGAAGATCAGAATTTGGCCCCTCATTTTTGGAAACTTATACAGTCACATGAAGTCAGACATCAGGAAAAATTGGAACATATTTTAATATGCTGGCTCAGAGGCACGCTTTTGCTAAAATGGGACTTGATTACATTCATTTACACAGCCAAATCATCCACTAGGAAGAAGTACTCAGTTGGGGCCATAACCTACTCTCACAATTTATACACAGAATTTACTAGTGAAGTTATTCTGTTTACAGGTCTAGCATAGGTCAGAAAAATAACTCTATTACCCAGCTTGCTAGCTAGGCACTATATTGACATGGAGAAAGAGTTAAGCAACAGGGTATCATGGAAGAAAAAGCAATGACTTTAAAGTTTGCCAATTTGCTGGCCAGCTGCTTGGATTTGTTTATATTAGTGATACACACAAAAAAATCCAGCTACAGAAAGCAAACCAAAGACGAGTATTAAAATCTACATAACATTTCACTTAAATTCTCTAACTTAATAGCAAATAATGCTGGGTATTTTTTCAGGTATTACAAGTTCACTTATGACCAGGTAAGTATTTAACACAACTTGCATCTCAAACTGTGGATGCTGATGCAGTCAACTTTAAACATTCACAATGATTTCCTTTCAAAAGTGTATGTATCAGTTAAGAGTTTCACATCAATTAGGTATTTTTCTGGGGCTCTATGCTTAAGATGAAATTCAGAAAAGCAGTTGCATATATTTCACTTTATACATACTATTCTCAATCAGGATCACAATGTCTGATGCTCATGCTCTTTTATCCAACAAACCTTTAATGCACTTAAATAAGCATTAGTTCCACAAACAATAAAAAAATTTAGAAAGACTACTGGGCCCTAGCATACCACTCTGCAATAGTCAGTCTTTTATAGGCTGACATGTTTTGCCAGGGCTGCACAGGTTATAGAAAAGCTCTCCTCGGTGAAACCATACCCTCCTTAGGTTCAGTGGCTACATTAGCCACTTTGCAGGAACATGTTAGGACACTGGTGAGGAGAACATCCCCCTAGCTAACTCATTCTCTTTTCAGAGCACCGCAGAGCAGAACACCTGTAGTACTTGCTGTATGTACAATACTATCCACAGTGCCTCCATCTTCCATGCTTTGATTTTGGTTTTTTTTTTACCATCACCTCCACCATCAGATGCTTCACTGAGCAGTACCAACTGGGGAACACACAACCATCTTCCTGGCTTTCTTTTAAGCACCAAGCCTTTAGTCTGTGCTCAGCTCATCTTTGATGAAGAACACTGTTAACCCACACAAGGTTCTGAAGAACCACTGCTCAAATAAGATGCACAGACTTTTGAGCACAAACATGGCTGCTCCAGTTGCAGCAACATGGGAGAGTTCAGAAACACTTCTGCTGCTGCCTTGTAATTCTTTTCTCTTTTGCCTCACATTAAAAATGGGAATGGGAAACACTCTGCGTCCACACAGACTTCTGTCAGGGCAAAATTGGCAGTACAGAAATGGCAGAAATCCTTATCCCAGTGAAGGATAAGAGGTCTGTGGAGGAGAAACAGATGAACTCCAGCTGCAATATATGCCTTGACAGTTGTTTCTAGTTTCAAGGTAGAAAGGGCTTCTCATTTTTGAGATTCTTTCACAGCATGAAGATTTATTAACACTAACATCCTATATCCTGAATTTGATTCAGGTGAGACAATACAACATATTTCCCAGTGGGAGTCAATGGCTCACTGAGTCAAGTTTCTTTGAAATTGCAAGTAACTATGCACTAGATATTTAATTCAGAAGTATCCACACAATAGCCACAAAACACTTCCCAACAGCTTTTAGCAAACTTCAGATCCTCAGTACGAAAAAGCAAAAACCACAAAACTTATCCCATGCCAGAAAAGAAAAAAACAGGACAGAAGTAGGGCTGTTAAGCAAGTTGAAATGAACAATTATTTCTGCAGTCTCCTGATAGTGACAGAAGGTCTCTCTTGTCTAGAACAGGCATGTGGGCTGCCATTAATCACTTGATAATGCTGCTCACTCATACCCTGCTACCGTAAGAAAACACATTTCCAAAATTTCTAAGGCTTCTCAGGTAAGAGAAAAGCTACACAAACTCCCTCGTGTGGGATTTCAGAAACCTTCACAGCAACACTGCGGCAAAAGCAGAACCTTATTCCACAAAAAACAAATTAAAATGACAAAGCCAAGAGGGAGACAGTTCATTTATAAGCAGCTATTCTCCTGGCCCCTGTGTTATATATATATATAAAAATAAGTGGCAGATTAAATTTAGCATGTGCTTTTGAAGAGCCAGAGACAAGCGGCATTCAGTGTGAAATTAACACCTTTGAGAGGAGGTTAGAGATGCTTGATAACTCTTTGCTGCTAACTAAAACCAAAACTAAGGCACAGCTGCACAAGATAAAGTGAAATGAATCTGACACATTAAAACTTTCTCATATTTAGAAGGATATATTAATTTGCTTTGTTTTCCCCCAACCCAACCAGAGAAATAATTCTATAGATAAATTCTACGTGACTGGAAACAGCTGCTGTGAAATAAGCCGACACAAAATTAGAGTACAGAGCAAACATGTTTTAGCTGAATTATTCTGCAATGTCACATTTAATTTTAAACTTTTAAACCCCCATTATTATATTTAGAAATGGCAGGGTCAGCCATGAAGTATAATTAACAAGCTGTTTAAAACGGTTTAACAACTAGATGCCGCTAACACATGCAGTAGGGTGAAAACTGAGGAGTTACTTCTGATAGTAGCAAATCTATCAAATCACTGTTCTGCTCACCTTTGTCAATCCTAAACTCAGTCTTGAAAGCAGAAATTGGCCAGCTGCAGTCTCCAAGAAAGACCATAGCTCTGTAACCTGTAGCTTTGTTCCACTTACGTAAAAATACTAATTGCAATTTCATTTGAGACATTATACACTGTAAGAGCATGTTGTAGTAGCCACAACATTCAGAGATACAATTACAGCAAGATTAATTTCATTCGGTCACTATCAGCTTGGAGAACTGTCTCACTCTGAAGCAACTAGGTTACCACAACACAACTACGTACACATAAACAAGAGCAAACTAAAGGTAGACTGTTTGTGTACATAAGAGCAGTTTATTCACTAGAAAGATGCAGTCAGGCAGCGGAGGCAAGGAGTTCAGGAAGACACCCAGACTATTACCAAATTTAAGTAGCAGTTGTAGTCTAATATAAAAGAAATATAAAGAAAATATATTAATAAATTTCATTCTGATGTTTGAAATTGTATTAAAAATTAGTAAAATTTACAGTAAAAGGAGCTGAAATAGGGTTAAAGCATTAGAATTCAAGTAAGCCTCCAATCTGATTGAAAGCAACCCCAGTTTATCTTGGCAAATTGCTTATTCAGGACAATCTGAAATAATTTAAAAAATGGTTCAAGAGCAAACCAAAAATGCTGTTTACTTCCCAGAGCTTTACTTACAACACCCATTTTCCTTGCTTTGTATACACAGGTTTGCGGCTTTCAACTGGCCAGAAATCTAATCACATCTTGGGGTAGTTAATAATTCAGAGCGTACTTAACACAATGATTCTCAAGTTTTCCATCAGATTAGAATGCTTTTCCATCTCAGCTGGAACGTTTCCTATCACTTTGCAATACAACAAAGGCTTCCAGGCCAATAAAGATCAGCTTTTCCATCCAAGGGGGCCACACACCTTGTTGCAGTGGCAGAAGAATTTCACAGGTCATAGCCTCACCCTCTGTCACAAGCCCAGACCTACTGGGTACTTAAAAGTCCCCTCAATGCAAATGCACTCAAAAGCTTTGTTGCTTTCCAGCAGCCAGGCTGACTGTGCATGTCCTGCAATAATTTACGCAGCCTCATCCTGGTATTCCACACGTAATGGGAAGCGCTGAAGGCCTCTCAGGAAGGCAGCTGCTGGGAGCAGGCTGCCATCTGTAGCAATTAGGTGCTGCACAGACCTGTTTAGATTTTTGGGTAGTATGAGACTGCCTAGGCCTTCTTTACGTAAGACACTGACAATTATGGGTGAAAGAGCATGAGAAGGCCACAGATGGTAAAAACAGCAGCTGGTGCCTCTCTGGCTTGCAACCTCTGCCAGAAATTGCTCTCTTTAAGCTATCTTTTAATCTCTAAAGAAAACTTCAGAGGATAAATCAATCAAAAAACAAACACACCCCAAACCTATTATGTCACTGCAGGTAAATTACTTATGCATAATTATCAAATATCCCACTAGCAACGTTATGGAGAGCAAACAGTTTTCTAACACTGCCTGGATTTCAAATTCTCCTAAGTCAACGTGGAACATAAAGTCTTTTTTCAGTCAGCAATGTATGAATCTTGGACCTGGTAGTCCTCCCTTGCTAGGTAATCCTCTTCTGCTAGTTGGCCCCCTTACAGGACCACTGAGTGGGGCAACACATGGCAATTCATATGAATTACTCTCTTCTGTAATCGCTTTCCTTCCCAGCTCCCACCTGCTGCTCACTACCACAAAATGAATATTGTTCATATGATTCCCTGTTTCATACTCTCTTTCTTAACCAATATGGTAAAAAGCAAAGCTTCTTTGATGTCCAGAACTCTCCACATCTGAAGGGGAGCAAGGATTAGAATTGCCTCCAATGCATGTCATTTTTTTGCACTATTTATTATGTAACCACAAGGGAAAGGCTCATTTGAGGAAAATGTCCTGCCCCTTGTCTTTCCCTCCCAAGTGCCATGAATGCATTAAAATCACCAAGGGGGATCATCCAAGTGTTTGCAGCACCCCTGATACTACTGAGCTGACAGTCTTCTCTGTGACATAAAGGAGGAAATAGAAGAGCTCTGGTAGGCCTCACATGGCCATGTCAGTCCAGCTCCTGCAGAAAGGAAAGGGTTAAGCGAACACCAAGTGTAATGTATGCTTCTGGAAGGGACTTTGTGCCTTGATTAAAGCCAAACAGCAGCCTCTGAAGTATAATGAGAGAGGGGAAAAGAAACCACATCCCCAAAATGCATAATCATATTCCTCACTGAATTCACAGGATCAGTGATAGGGACTGTGCTGTAAGCATGGAAAAATCCTGTTGCATGCTGATTTCAGCTCAAAAGCTCAGGTGTATGACAGCATACCACAGAACATGATGTTAAAAAAAGAAATCCAGCTAAGAAAAGAAACTCACCTCAGCTTTGTTTTGTTTCTCTTCATATTCACTCTGTTCCTTTTCCATACCAACCAGCTTAATCTTCAGGTCTGAAACTTCAGCCATTAGATCCAATTTCTGAGTCTCTAGTGATGTTCGACTCAGCAACTCCTGAAAGCAAAGCAGAATGTTTTCTCCAGTTATTTATTTAAACACTGACAGAATGCTACATGATTTATTGGCAGACCCATAGTAAAGTCTCTACCCTGATGTTTAATGCTTTCAGCATGAAAGCAAAATGATTCTCTTCTTCAAAAGTCACACTTGCTACTGCTTTACAATGCAAAAAAATGCACCAAGATAGATTCCATGTAAGCATTTACTGCAGGCAGAAAAAGTAACTAAAAAACCAAAAAGGCGTGATTGGCAAATTTGTATGAAAGCAAGTTTCTCTACCTCTCTTTATGGTGTGTATACTTTGAACTGTTCTAACTGTGTGTTTCTCAAGTTCTGCAGCTATTTTCACTTCAGTGTTCTCCCGTGTTAATCACTAAACCACTGTGTCCTGCTCCCTATTTCAAGAAAAAGCCTGGGGATTAACTCTGCCACACAAGTCATGAAATCAGAAAACAATACTAAGGCTGAACAAACACAAACCTATATAATGGCACATGACACATTACAAAACAGTTGGCTACTTCCTAAAATACTTATCAGACAAACCTATGTTTTAGCATTACAATGAAACATTTTAGAACTTACCATGTGTTGTTCAATAAAGGACGCATTACAGAATGGGCACCCTAACCAAAATAGAGTACCAAAGACAAGCAACATTTCTGCAGTCATGCTAATAGTACTCAAAAGTTTACTAGACTATGTAGCACTTGTGACTGAATAAAAAGTGGTATGCCCCAACTGGGATCTAAAAGGTGATGTCTAAACTGAGTAACAGTGTAAAGGAGACACAACTGGCCATGAAATTTGCTTGTGTGCCCCGAGTTTGTTTTTCAGATTGCAGAGTAAGGCATACTTTGGACAGAGTGATATCACTGTGTTTAGAAAACATGTAATATTCACACCTTCATTGCATCTTTCAGTTTTCAAGAAACCCAAAGCAAAAAATCTTCCAAAATTTCACAGACTGTATTATATATATATAAAATGCTTCTGTTGGCCTCCATTTTCAAAGAGAAAAAAAATTCCATTCAGGAGTTTAAGCCTTACTGAAAAATCAAAATGCAACTTTCCAAGTGCCTAATGAGTTTTTGCAAAAGAACACAGGTTTCTAAATGGTTAAAAAAAATTTATGGTAATTCATAACTCACATTAGTGTTTTGATCATATGAAACATGGAATCGCAACAGATTCTGCTTTGAACTACATGGAATTGCCTTAACTGAAATTGCCATAGCTATTCTGGATCTATACTAATGTTACCAAGTGATCAGAAACTGCCCTGTCCATCACCCTTTTCTCAGTCTCTTCCTCTTCCACTAACTGTACAGTATGTTGCAGATCGTGGCTTGGAGCCAAGGAAGCCACAAAGGTTATTTTAAAAATTATACAGTTAAAGTTTATTTGGAACCCAAATCTGCTCTACATGTAAATTGGTTTAGTCTGGTGGGGAATACTGCCCAAATTAAAAATAGTACTGAACTTGCATCTGCATTGCAACACCAATTATCTAAGCCACCCACTATTCCCAGTGCCATGCCCATTCCTGCTGACATTGACAATGATATTTGTGTATGGATGGGAAAATAAACAGAAATGTAGCCTCATGGTTTGTTTTTTTTTTCTCTGCATGAAATAAATCGAGCACTAATCTGGAAAAGATAGTGCACTGACTTTTTTTATTGAGAAACTCTAAGAGACAGTCACCTAATGAAATCCAGCAGTTGCTGCTTTCTACAAAGGTGATTACAAATTACAACTGTAATTACAAAAACTCCTCTATCTTCCAGAAGAACACTAATTTCCACAAGTTCTGGAGGCACATTCCAGTCCAGACTGGAACAGGCTCTGCACAGGGTGTTAACATAGCAGACTTCTGCAGATTAAGATACAGCTATAAATGAGAACTTTGATATGAAATAAGGCCACTGAACATTAAAAAGGCTAGCAGGATGAAGTGACTTCAGCCCCATGGACAGACTCTATTCACTGTTGAACTGAAACAACATTTAGAATTTTTTTTTTTTTTTTTGACACGGACATGGTATTCCATGATACGACAGGAAGATTTCTTAACAAGGCAAGGAGACATGGCATCCCTCTAGAGATTTTCAACAAAACATCTATCCTTTGAGTGCACCGTCTGGCATTACTCCTTATTTTTTCTGTAGGCTCCCAAATTACACTTAAGTTATGCAATGGAGAGTAATACCCCTCTCCTTTCATTCTGAATTCAGTAGCTCCATGTGAACACTAAGGCACTACCTGGTACAAGTGAGCATGAAGGCAGCTGATGGTTTGGTTTTTTTTTTTTTAAATCAACTCCAACAAAATTCTACAGGTTGCTCTGAAGCTGGAGAATCAGATCCTCAGCCAGTGAAAACTGGCATAAAACTCTTGCCTTAAAATAGACAAAATAGCTAACTATCCCTAGTTTGTTTTCAGTGGAGCTACACTGATTTAAAACAGCTGACAGTCTCTCTTGCATCTAGAGAGCCTAACTTCTGCTTTGAAATAAAGTGCCGTTTAAAGTAAATGTTCCCTCTTGAAATGGTAACATCTGGAAGCAATTATTTTCATCTTCAAGCAGATGCTCACAGTGAACAGCTCATTAACAATGTGACCCATTTTGTTACAGAGAAATTATAGTGTATTTCAGTGGTATGATGCAACTTCAATTCAGCCAGAATAAATATGCAATTGTAAGAAAAGAAAATACAAATTTATGCTATTGGTTTTAAAGCAAAAAAGATATTATAAGACAGGCAAAATGGTAATTTGGGCTGTATCAGCTTTAAAAGGATCTTAAAGAGCTGGAATATAAACCAGAAATAGAATACATCCTAGGGAATCTTATTTATAAACAAGATACTTGTTTGTAATTTTAAAATGTACTATAATTTAATTTCTTAAAGTTCTTTTTTTGAAACTCAACTTTTAACTTTAAAAATTCAGGAAAAAAGCTATTTTAGAGTAGAATAATTACAAAGATGAGTCATGCAGAAGCTACAATATGCATGTATCAGACAGAACAACGAACAGCAAACTATTTCCAAACACAACTGTATTTTTAAAATTCACACTGTATACTTTTTAAATATTTAATAATGTTTTTCAATATTCCCAATGAAACTGAAGCACATGCTGTATATCTCAATTTCACATTTTATTGTCTTGGAAATACATAATTCTTATGAAGCAGCTTATAAAATTTAACATGACAGAAAATAGCTTAGAAAGAGGACACTACACTTTTATAGGCTGCCAGCTGCAAGCACAGAAAATTCCAGGATATTTAGCACTCCACAAAACAGAAGAAACAATCATTCCATACACCGATTGAGAAACCTTAAGTAAGATTTTAGTCAAGTGTGGGGGGGAACCCCAAAGATCCTATTTTGCACTTGTGCAGCGTACAAAATACAACACTAAAAAAAATTCATACTTTTCACCCTTATTAAAATAGTTGAGAGAGACAGAGACACAGACCAAGCCACCTACCTGGTAAGCAAAATTCAGCAAGAGCCACCACTAATGAGGACTGCACTTTTCAAGTGCTGTGTGTCAGCTGTGGTAGAAATAAGATATTTGCTTAACTGAAAACACAGCTGAGAGTAATGTACATGTGTAATCACCATGAAACGGTTCAAGTCAGTAGCAGAGAGTGAATTATAGCCCTCCAATTCATTTGCCCATTATATAGTTAAGCAACAGAAAGGACAGAACTTCCCATGCACTGCCAGTTTGTACAGCCCTTTGCATGTGCCCCATGAGCAGATTCATGCCTACATTAACTCTAAAACAACAAAGCAGTGTAATGCTCACCTGTATAGATAAGCTGCACAATTTGAGAGCACACTCTGAAAACCTTATGCCTCACAACCAGAGCAGCACAGAGCACACTTCAATATCTCAAACGCTAAGCTAGCTGCTGGCAAGAAGTTACTGCATGCTATAAACAAGTGCTGAAATTCATCTAAGATCAGATAACTCAGGCAACTGAAAGTTGAAGGAATGATTCTTGCCGGCCAGCAAAGTTCCTGAGGAGCAAACAGATACACACCAGATTTATACCCTGCAACCAAGATAGGATTCTGGCTCCCCTGAGTATAAGACAACTACAAAACCAGAACAGGTACACACCAAACTGCGTCGGATTCAAGTTCCTACTCTCATACAGCTCCTCCCTGCATTCTTTTAATGCACTAGTTTTTAAAGGATTCTCCATTGTGCCTCACAAAGTGCACTGTCCGGCACACTTTCCCCTGCTCCTTGCACCCAGGCAGAAGTTGGCCACACACTGACATGAGAAGCAGAAATTCACTCCTATTTACATTCAAGCATTTCAGTTTCTATGTGTATCTTTAAGACAGAAAGAATCCTAAAGCCAAGTCCTTTGTACTTTGCAAGAAAATTCAATTGACAGAAGACACAATCATGTTTACACAATGCAACCATCTGACAAGAGTCCCTGGACTGCTTCTTGCAATTACGTGTCAGAAATAATTTGGAAGGTGGAAACACACAGTCAAATCACATCCAGGATTTGGTACAGGTCAGGTACAGGAAAGATACTGCCACACAGACCAGCATTTTAATTGGCAAAGCAAACTGTACGCTGTTGTACTTTATGCCAGAGAGCTTCAATGGGAACTAGTATCTGTTAAATAATTCAAATGCAGCACTGGAACAGCAAAGAGGTAACTATTATTACTCGTGATAATTACCATAACAAATGCACTTAAAAGAACCGTGGAGGTGAAATCTCTATGTGCAGAAAACTCACTTTTCAAACTGACTTAAGAAAGCCGTCAAGATTGACAGCATAGATTCCACAGCACCAATGTGTTTACATTATGCATGGCTGGTACTTTCTGTTATGGGACAATTTAGGCTACTTTATAGAGCAAAAATTACTTTTGCTTTCCAATTCTATTCTACATTTGTACACAGTGCAAAGTTGATAGCAAGTTGATAGGCGGTTCCCCAAGGCTAACTTAGCAGATGTTCAGGACCCTCTCTCCTCTTAAAAAAAAATTCTTTCTTAAAATTGACTGGAAGAAAGTACTTAGAAATGCCACAAACTAACTTAGATCAAGACATGTACATATCATTGCTCTCTAAAATTGGCTGTAATTTTACATTTTGAAGCAGCTGACATACTGGAAATGTACTGTCACAGCATAAATTGTTTTCATAGGATAATTCTAGGAGGGTTTTTTTGGTTTTTTTTTTTGTTGTTATTTCAAGACATATTCATTACAGTGTGCTAAGGGGCAAGGCAGGTAACTATTTACACAGGCTGGCATTTCCATATCTTTTACACGTTCGATGGTAAGACTGGAAGGCAATTCAGTGAGACCAAAGTGGTGTCTTGCTCCCAGTCATGCTCCAGAAAATTTTCTCTTGACATTTACTATGAAGGATGACCAGGAAAATGTCTTTCTTCACCCAAACCGGAATCACACTGAAGGACTGATTTACAGTTTTGCCATTGACTTACATGAGTTTTTGAAAGACCTACTTTGTTTTAAGGAAAGAAAATGCAAACACCTTCAAGGTGAAAAATGCTTTATCTTGATTAGAATCTGTAGTAGAACAAGTATCCTCACAAAAGCAAAATATTGAGTTTGACACTGTAAGCATCACATCTCATGAAAACATACATGCATTATCTGTAACTGTGTACACCAGGGCATCTCTGCATCTGTTACACAGGCTTCTCTTGCTTCTCAAATGCTGCTGAGCTGTATTTTCTTTGGTTGTGGTTTCATAAACAGCTAGGTCAAATGCACATCTCACCATTGCCCTTATGCCACACCTCGACCTTTTTGGTGAGCTGTTTCAACTCACTAACCCAGCAGAAAAACATCCCCTACTTTTTAAACCCCAAGTCAGTTTTCTCCCAGTCATGGAGGGAAAAGTCTGATGAGCCTGAGAGCCAGTATAAAATAAGTTGCAGAAGCACATGGTCAGGAACAGGGAGAGGGATGAAAGGAGAATGAGGCCTTCTTTTCGTAGCAGTAACCTTCAGATTGGCTCAACTAATTTCTTCAAAGTTCACATTTCAACTAAGGGATATTGCACTGTCCTCTTAGAGTGATGAAGTATCACAATTTTTGACAAAGCAGCAGCAGTATCTGTTCTTACTATTCCACATTCAAGATGTCCACCCCAAAAGCTGAACAGCCATTTTATGTAATTCATATAGTTTATTCTAGTGCTGTTTTCAGAAGTGTTTCCATGATCACTTTGTAACAGGGTTCAAAACAACTGTGCATAAATCATAAGCCAGAAGGATTTTAGCCAGTAACCCCACCCTGAAAGTGGACAAGCCTCTGCTAGCATAGATTCAGCAAAAACTATTTTACAGGGTAGCATTACATACCCTTTCTGTTGTGGAACTACCAGATATCGTCACTAAATTATCTTAAAGTGTATGATTTTTATTTTTATTGTAGCATTTTGGGCACAGAACTAATTAAGAGTCACTTTTCTTATAGTTCCCAAAATTAAAAGACAGGGCTTATCCTGGACTCAGGTATATGGTTTCCCAGATAAGTAAATAATACAGTTATCCATATTGCAGTTAGCTTAGTTCTACTAATACACATTAAAGATTTTTCAAGCTAGGGCAATTATCTTTATCATTCCATTTTCCATTTTGAAGAAGCAGTGAACTTAAGTTCACAAAGGTAAAAATCAGTGGAGTTCAGCATATTCTAAATAAGCAAGCAGAACCATGAAATAAAATTGGATTTACATGCACCTCAGGAAGATAATAAAAGTCTTTCTGAAAAGCAAGAATATTTATATAGGTACCTAAAGCTAGATGATTTTTTCTTATTAGAAGTAAGTTAGTTTCCTGTAAAAATAAAGAAATACTGTCTTGAAAGACCCACTAAATAGTTTTGACTGGATAAACTCAATGACAACACTAGTATCTTTTGTCTCTTTGCTAAGCATCATGAGCACTTGTACAGGACACTGGCAACTGTTGGCTAAGAAGATCTGAACCCAAATCTCCTCAAAACTGATTGATCCATCAGTCTATTGAAGTCCCTGAGGCCACTCACTCACTCTACTTTTAACAAATTAACTACAAGAAGGCCTGTTGGCTGCATACCTTAGGTGAACATCCTAATTATCACATTATCAGGTCATTCTCCTCTCCAAAACTCAACTCATTCCCTGTAGAGGGTAATCTTTTCAACAAGATGAACTGAGAAAAGAACCTTCAAAATAAATGATAGACAAATAGAGCCCTTTGCTGAGCCATAATAAATGTTTAATTTCTCTGATTGTTGAGATTTTGAGAGATCTAACTAGGGTTTCCCATATCCCACCGTCTACTTAGGGATGTAATCCATGTGAGAAAGACACCACAACTACCATTCCCTCCTCATCATGTAGTATTTCACTGAATTTGCTCTTCTCACTGCTCCAAAACTAACATGTTAACATCATTTTTTCTCATTCCAGTGAGAAAATAAATTTTAAATATCTCAGTTCCACACTGAATTTATTTTTTAATTTTGGTTCATGTATTGAAAGTACATCACTCACACTAAAATTAAAATACTAAGCATATGTGTTTGTGTGTGTGTCTGTCTCTGTGCAAAGTTCAAATGGACAAACTCATAGGATTAAAATGAAACAAGTCTTTACCAAGTTGTGGCCTAGATAATTCTCTCTCTTGAAAAAAAAAACACCAAACTCGAGCTATCATATATGCTGTAAGCATGAGAGATCGGTCGCTTAGGAAGTTAGCAATCAACAAGCAAGCCCATCAATATTTCTGTAAATTATATTCAAATGCAAGATCTCAAAACTATGATACAAAACAATCAACAAATTTGAGCTTATGGCTAACTATCTAATATGTGTACAAGAAAGAAAATAAAGTTGCAATTACTCCCATTTGGCAACAATTACAGCCGCTCAAACTGATCTCAAAATTTATATTTAAGGTTTATGTTAAACATATTTGGAGATTCTGTGACTTCTTTAGCTTTAGTACAGACTTTTGTAGCCTATCACTTTAGGATCAGCTTTGTAAGTGATTTGTGCATGTGCCTAATGCCAGACGGGTAGATTCAAACATTTTCACTGAAATAGCAATGTACATGCATTATTATATCCTATTTTCAGATGCCACGGTGTTCTGTTAAATTAGGCTTTAAATTCACACTTTCCTCAGAATACTGTCAGAGCAGAAAATTTTAAGTCAGAGAAACAATAAACAGTTTTAGCAGACGTCACAGAAAAACTATCTAGTTTTAGATTGAAACAGGAAACTTCTACACTCTATTGTGAATGCCTTCCTGAAGTTTGAAAATGGATTTTCAAAATAGTTACTGTTGTTTTAATTTCACTTCAGATCTCACTAAAAAACTAAATACACTCGCTATCTGCATTTTTAAAAATGTCCCCTCAGTTGAATATGAGAATAAAACCTTTCCCAGGTGGAAGCACTTTGGGCTGCAAAAGCTGTATGAGACCAAGTTTTTTTAGAGAAGCTTGCAGAATTATAACTTTAAAAGGTTTAGGATACAAGTTTATCTTACAGAAACTGCTACTGCTTACATACATACGTACATGGATCCTTATCATAGTAAAGTAAGTTTATATAGATGAACACAACTGTAATTTATAAATTTATACACATTAACACAACTATAATTTAAAGCTATTCAAAGTTCATAGAAAGACTTGTATATTTCACAGACTAAAATAGTAAATTTATCACACAGTGTTTTGGGTGGGGAGAAGTAAGTTCATCAAGAACAGTATCTATCCTGCAAATTTCTGGTGTAGATTTTGAGGGTTATTTACAGTTTCAAATCTATTTTTGATCTCTACATACTGTATTACCAGTGGATGATCTGCATCTGTGATAACAGAAAATTGTACTGGGAAAATTCCTTTGCATTGACAGACCTGCCAGCTCCACAGTAACACATGAAATGTAAGGTATTTAATTTATCGTTTGTTCTGCCCCCTCAACATATAACATGAAAGAACAAAAATTAAATCACATAGCCTGAAACTGTCAATTGAAATAAAGAAAAATATGTCTTTATATACTAATTTTCTTTCAAAAATAAGGGGAAAGCTCCTAAATGAAGCAAAAATAGTTATAGAACTAATTAATTTCAACTTACTACGTGTTCAGCTACAAAACCAGAAGATATTTAAATAAAACTTATTTCTATAACTCCTACATGTATTAGATACATTTAACCTGTCTAACCAGTTACTCAACCATGTCCAAATTTAGTTCGTCAGCACAGTACAAATAAGACACAATAGTTTCATTTTACATGTTGCCACGTACAGTATTACGCAACCAGCCAGTAAAACGTTTTCTGCAACAGGAAAACAAAGAAACATTTATTAAAGGAAAAAAAAAAAGTGAAAAGCAGCAAGAGAACAATAAAAAAAAGCATTTTTTTCCCATTTTATCTTGTTGCCAAAGGCAGTCACACATGCAGACAAGCTGACCACGTATGTTCACCCCT
The DNA here is from genome assembly GCA_013401275.1 of Pandion haliaetus. Lineage (NCBI taxonomy): Eukaryota > Metazoa > Chordata > Aves > Accipitriformes > Pandionidae > Pandion > Pandion haliaetus. The sequence continues at coordinate 7,476 of VYZV01014355.1, read as the reverse complement.
CTGTTGGAGAAGATTATGCAAGAAGCTTTCCAGTCCAGATTTTTACCTGTTGAAGCATTTCTTCTGTAGCATTCAGTTTCAACTGATGCCCCTCAAGACAGATTTCTAAGTCCCGGATTTTCTCTCCTTGAGCTTCTACCTGGTCTGTAAGAACACTCACCTGTAATTTGAGAAGAGCAGCACAATGCTACTGAACTGACTGTAAATAAGTTTCAATTACCTTATACAATTAACATCAAAATGCACATTTTAACAGCAAGTTCTCTTTTAAAGTGCTCAATGG
>VYZV01014354.1:855-19858 GCA_013401275.1 Pandion haliaetus | reverse complement strand
AAAAATTGACTATTGAAATAAATATTCTCTGGCAGTGTAACTCTTCTAATAATAGTACATAAACTGTGGAGTTTATAGGACCTTCAAAATACTTCATTTTGATAAGGTCAAAACATTTTACCTGTACATCTGTATGCTTCATGGCCACCAAACAGCATAATATATTGCCTGATGATCTATTCATGTCAAGATGATAAAACAACTGAGGGAAAAAACCTAGGATAAAACACTTCTTTACATTCAGAATATTTAGTGGTATTGAGATAAACTGTTGGAATATTTTGTTTCCCCTTTGAAAAATGTTGACATTCAAATGCTCTCACAATATGCTTAGGCTTTTTCATTAAGTGACTTATTTTTTCTGCAGTGAAAATTATTTCACCATAATTCAAAGTGATAAGCCATTCCAGTTAGTTTTTTAATAGCTTTGACCATTATGAAGTTTACCAGACACCGAAGAAAACAAACCTGAAGTGGTCTTAACTTTGAAAAACAGATTTTATACGCTGAAATGAATACTGTCAGTGACATCAGATGTATTAGAATTATTTCTGCTGGATGATTTACTCCCATTTCCTTCCCTCCCTCCTCCCCCACACAGCATTTTCAACTTTTTTAATTGTAGGAGGTAATTTTTTATTTTGGGAGGGGTTTTTTGTACCTGTAGGGGACACCCACACAATGAAAGAGATCATTTTGATAAGAAAACAACAGCCATATATAGAGAACTAGATAATAAAGTAACTGAATGTGGGATTTTTTTTCTTGCCTCAGACTCGAGTTTCCCGTGTACTTTCTAATCAGACTGCATAAATTACTATGCAGAATTATCTGCTCTCTCTGTGTTTGTTTTTTCTCTTTAGCTTAAAGACAGAGTTGTTTGTTTGTTGTTTAGTTGCTTGAGTACACTTGCACTTTTGATAGAGATCATACCCTCATGTCCTTGAGGATAAAGGTAGAGTAGTTGTTATTTAGTTTTAAACTCACTTCTATGAACTGGATAGCTATGTGTTGAGGCACAAAGTATGCAAAATATAATTGTTGTGCTCTTTTAAATGTTTCTCCCTCCTTTATTATTTGTGAAGACTCTTAATCACAGCATACGCATGAAGACTAAGTAATATGCTGAATAGTCTTCTGCGTAAAGATAGGAAAGTTATTATTTTTCTAATAGAAAATTAGGTCCAAAATTCTGCTCTGGAATATGAATATGGAATATGCAATATGTTATGTCAGAAGTTATTTCTTAGTGTTAAATGAGATACTACAGTTTTTACTCATTCCCAATACAGGTAAGGTTGAGAACATTTGGCTTTACTCTTCAGAACTAAGTCTAAGATTATCTAATTCCAGAAGTAAAAGTACCTTTTGCAAAGTATCCCCCAAATTCCTTAGTAAATAAGGAGTAAAATGTATTTAATGAAAAGTTAATGCTTTAATGACTTCTACTCCAAGTAAGGAAAGAAATAATTTTCTGAATTACCTTTTCAGTTTCCAGCTACACTTCTCTACCTTGGTTCTTTTATACTTTGAAATATGGGCTTCTTTACCTGTCTACTGTATCATTAGAAGTACCAGAAAGCTGAAAGAATTTAACATTTTTTTCCCGTTCACAGGTACCTGGACATTAATTAAACTTATACCTCCATTTAACAAAGTGCTTTCACTTAAATGCAGCTGAGGCAATAAACTTTGCATACTAATGAACATTATTATATGGAATTTATTAATCTGTAAAATCACTAACTAGTACCAAAGAGATTCTCAGTTATGTAATTTCTTTAGATCTTCATTATGTCAAATTTCAGTACCATTCATATTTGAATGAAAAGTTGGTAAAAGCCCTCCGAGAACCACGTTGTTCATACCTTCTCTGTTTCTGTTTGACAATTGTCAGAACAACAGTAGAATAGCAGTGTGAATACTGAAGTATTTGTAGCATCTCCGAAGAGTGATTTTTTATTTATTAATTTATTTACTTGCTTGGCTTTAGAGATGTCAGTATTTTTTTTTTTTCTGAAGCCTGGGCATCAAGATTAAGCCAGGTTACTCAGTGGTTTATCCAGTCATTTCTTGATAAGTCCAAGGATGGAGACTGCGTAATGTCTCCAGGCAACCTGTTCACAGCTTGACTGTCCTCACAGGGTAAAAGTTTCTCCTTATATCTGCTCAGAACTTGTCTTCTTTCAACTTATAACCTTTCCTCTTGTCCTCCCACCTCATATGTATTGGAAGGTTCCTTTTAGGCCACCCTAAAGCTCTCTGCTCTGGGCTGAACAAGTCTGGCTTTCTCAGCCTCTCCTCACAGGGCAAGTGCTCCGGTCCCTACTATCTTGGTGATCATCTGCCAAACTCACTCCAGTTTATCAAGTTCTTTCCAGTGCCCCTTCCTTTTTGGTGAGCCTCAAACTGGACACGGAACCAACTAAGTGCTAATAGAGGTGGGGATAATCCCTTCCACCAGTGTATCAGGCATGCTTCTGTTAATACATTTCAGGGTGTTGTTCACCAGGGCACAGCGCTGGCTCACATTCATCTTGCTGTCCACCAGGACCCACAGGGCCTTTTCAGTAGAGCTGCTCCCCAACCTGTCAGACCCCAGCCTTTCCTGTTGCCAGGGGTTGAATTTGCCCTTGTTTTGTTTCGTAAGATTCCTGTTGGCCCATTCCTTCAGCCTGTCTTGGGTCCCTCTGGATGGCAAGCCTGCTTTCAAACATATTGTCTGCTCCTCCCAGTTTGGTGTTACCTGCAAACCTAAAGAAAGTCCACTCCATAGTCTCCTTCTGGTTGTTGACAAAGGTATTAAACAAGACAGGTCACAGGATAAAGTCCTACAGTGCTTCACTTGTTACTATGCTCCAAGAACTGTATGACCCACTAACCACAAACCTGTGACCCTTACCATCTAACCAGTATCAGTGCTGTGCTTCTTGCCTTCCTCACTCCCCTTAGGGTCTTGAATTCATTTCATGGTAACTGCGACCATAGCTACCATGTCTCCAACCAGCTCTTCCTTATTAGTGGGTGTGGAGCTCCACTTCCTCTGGCTTCTGTCCCAGGCTGACTGCATGTGTGTATGTAAACTAGGGACAGGGGTCTCTTCACCCCTATTTTATCATTCCTGAAGTCTCTCATATTCTGTAAATCTTTCATTTCCTTTCTACTTTTTTTCCACCACTATGTCACTTAAATGTGGCTCATTATCTCCCTCTTCATCATTCTTAGTGTAAACCTCTAATCGGCAGGTTGGCCAGAGGGTTGGCAAAGATGCTCTTGCTACACATTGTCGGGGCACCTTTACTACTTCAAGTGACAGCAGACTGTAGTCACTCTGTTTAGGCAGAGGTTTATTTTAACAGCATGTCCTGGTTTCAGCTGGGAGAGAGTTAGTTGTCTTCCTAGTCGCTGGTATAGTGCTATGTTTTTGAGCTAGGTATGAGAAGAATGTTGATAATGCACTGATGTTTTCAGCTGTTGCTAAGTAATGTTTAGTCTAAAGTCAAGGTTTTTCAGCTTCTGATGCTCAGCCAGCAAGAAAGCTTCAGGGGCACAAGAAGCTGGGAGGGAACACAGTCAGGGCAGCTGACCCAAAGTGGCCAATGGGGTATTCCATACCATATGACGTTTTAGGAACTGGGGCGGGGGCATCGCCACTCGGGGACTTCCGTCGGTCAGCGGGTGGTGAGCAATTGCGTTGTGCATCACTTGTATATTCCAACCCTTTTCTTATTACTGTTGTCATTTCATTAGTGTTGTTATTATCATTATTAGTTTCTTCTTTTCTGTTCTATTAAACCGTTCTTATCTCAACATATGAATTTTAGTTCTTTCCCCGATTTTCTTTCCCATCCCACTGGGTGTGGGGGAGGAGTGGGTGAGCGGCTGCATGGTGCTTAGTTGCTGGCTGGGGTTAAACCACGACACAGCACATGAGATTTGTACCACTGCTTCCTAAACCATCGCTGCATCAATCAATTTATCTTTAAGTGACTGGGATTTCAGAGTTATACTCATGTAGTCTTCCTGCTGCACTTGCAGGGAATTCAAAGACCTTAGTTTGTGTTGCTTCTTGGTAACTCTCTTTGCGTAGTGAGTACTGCAAAATTATCTTAATTTGCAAATAAAATTTTGAGATCTGTTGATCATTACTATTGTCAGTAATATCAGCAAGCTCTTACATTCTAAAGTAGTCAGTACACTAAGAGCACTACTTAGTCTTCAGGTCCATACTTAGACTGCTTAAAAAAGCACTCCTTAGTGCTTCTAAAACTAAATATTGGGAAAAGAGTAGAGGACAGAACAGAAAACATGCTGCTGTATAAATCGACCTGTACCTTGACTCCTGTTGTTGCTCTGGCCTCTGCGTTTCAGAAGAGTATAGCAAAGTTGAAGAAGGTTCAGAGAAGGACAGCAAAGATCATCAAACACATGGATTAGTTTCTGGTTTAAAAGTGATTGACTAGTGTAGGACCCTGCAGCTTGCAAAATAAATAGAGCTGTGAGGGGAGATACACAGATTGGAAAGTCATGAATTGTAGGGATAGTACTGGAAATAGTTATTATGTCTGTTTTGGATGCCAAAACTGAGGTGCATACCAATGAAGTGACTTGCCCAAAGTCACCCAGAAAGTTACCAGTGGAGTAGCGCACTGGGTCTTTTGAGCCACAATCCAGGGCAGCTGAAAACTAGGTAACACTAACGCTTCCACTTTTCACAAAACTGGCAGAATTGCTTAGGTAATGCTTTTTTAGTTTATAGTACTGTCTTGGTGCACTATAATATGTACAAATACTTGTGAAGAGAATCCTTGACTTGAAGGACATATATTCAAATTAAATAAAGCTAACACAAATACAAAAGAGAACAGGCATATTGACTTTCTGAAAGTAAAACAAACTGCTGCTTTTTCTACTCTCCTTCACCTGTCACTCCTTTCCCTTCTTTTCTTACTTAATACTGAACATGGGATTAAAGGCAATACCTTTTAATTTCTAATATATATGTTTAGTGTATAGGTGTAACAAATAGGCAAATAGCATATGTAGGTTTATAACTGGAGATATAAGAAGAAAGGATTTCTTTTCATTTGTATGCAGCCTGGTGCTAGGTACTTTGTCTTTTCATTAAAGAGATATAAAAGCCACTTGTTTAAATCATATTTCCCCCTGGAAAGTTCTAAAACCTGTATGTGTTAAATTATTGATAAAAAAAAATTATAATTTTGGTGTTGAAGGAAATTTCAATTTTAAGAAATTGACCTTTTGCTGTTTTTTGAAGCTATTTGAGCATACTGTTTTGACACTGAGCAAACCAGCTGGTAGTACTTAAACTAAGAATCATTCATCTTCCCAATGACCCTAATGGAAATTTATGAATATTGTACAACCTGCAAGAAATTAATCCTTTTACATCTTGTGGAGGCTATCACAATGTCATTTTTAAGGGCTTAATTGACATTTAAGTATCTCATGGTCTTTGTCAGAGGCAAAATGGTGGGTTTTGTACTTGTCTTTGTAGTCATCTTGCGTTACAATTAATGTGCTGTCGTTTTGGTTTTTTTTGTAATGATTTTTAAGTACTATTTCCTGGGGGAATAATACTTGCTGAAAATTTGCAATCACTGCTATCCAGTGACTTTGTTTTACACATGAAAGAAGTTACTCTGGAACTCTGTAGAATCTTTCAGAAGCTCTTGTCTCTGCAAAGATGATCATAGTGCCATTTAATTTATGTATAAGCAAATATCTAGCAGTGATGGTAAAACTGTTGACGGTTTTGACAGAAGCCAAATTCTAAGTAGAAAGAACCAGAACCTAATGAGAGACACAGAGAACATGATATGCTGTAAGCATCAAATAGAACTTCAGCTTAAAGAATGAGCATTTCACTGTTTTTCAAGACCCAATCAGAAGGTTTTTGATGTCTTTCATAGTTATATTTCTGAGAAGAGAAAGATCTGTAATGGAATTTTTGTCCACCAAAACAACCCGACAAAACTTCCTGCCAGTCAGAAATGCTTACATAAGACAGCGGGTCCATCTTAGAGCCAGCTGGTATTGGCTCTGTCAGACATAGGGGAAGCTTCTAGCAGCTTCTCATCAGAAGCCACCCCTGTAAACCCCACACCCCCGCTCCCAAAACGTTGCCACACAAACTCAATTAATAACAATAACAATAACAATAACAATAACAATAACAATAACAATAATAATAATAATAATAATAATGATGATGATGATGATGATGATGATGATAAAAAAAGAGTGAAATAAAACCCCCAAAACCCCAGTGATGCACAATGCAATTGCTCACCACCCGCTGACCGATGCCCTTCCCGGCCAATTCCTCCCCGTTTATATACCAGGCATGACATCACATGGTATGGAATATTCCTTTGGCCAGTTTGGCTCAGCTGTTCTGGCTGTGTGCCCTCCTTTCTCGTCCCAATTTCTCAGGACAATGACTCAGGTTTGCTGATTCCCAGGTCAGGATTAAAGTAAAACGACACCAGGGATTCTTTACTTCACAAGACTCAATTTTTATTTGCTCACAACAGAAATTGGTACGCTCACCACCAAAACTGGTATGCTCACAACAGAAATTGGCATGAGGCTATGTCAGTAAACTGTGTAACTAGTGCTAACCATGCATCACCAAACATGTAGTACAGGCCTTGCTTATCTGGGAATCAGTTCAGGGAAGACAATAAGGGGAACCCTCCCATTGAGTCACGAGGTTCAGAGTGGACCCCCTTGCTTTCTAGACTCCTTTTCAGTGAGGAGCCTAGGGGCAGCTGAATCCACTCCTAGTCCCAGACTTGGTCAACGGTTTATGTCTAAAGGGATGAGGTGTAGGGTTTACAGAAAAAGAAAAGGGAGAGAGAGAGAGAGAAGAGAAAGATTTCATTGGTCCTGGGTCCAGTGTTGGTTCAGTCAGCCAAAGGGTGCAGTCAGCCAAGGGGTCTGGTTCCAGTGGGCTTGCGCACATGAGGCTTCAGTTTGTGTCTTTTTATCACCCTTGCCCCTCCTGTGGGCGGGCACTTGAACTCATTAGGCTAATGAGGTAGCCTTTGGGCTGTGGGCTTGGGGTTCCTTTGGGGAATAGCTTCCCCTTCCCTACAGAAGTGATCTTTCATCGCACATGGTAAGCTGCCCTGTTCAGCACATCAGACCAGCACAACAGAACAGGGAGCTGTGTACCCTCCAGCATGCCTTCCCCCTCCTGTTGCTGATGGGCTTCTTTTCACCTGTGGTTCCTTGCTAGGCAGAGTTCTTGTTATGCAGAGTTAGTTGTCAAGCAGAACTTGCCACACCACAATGTTTGAGACGTTAACTCCTTCAGTCTCTCACACCTTCCAACTTCTTGTGCCCCTCCAGCCTTCTTGCTGGCAGGGCATGAGAAGCTGAAAAATCCTTGACTTAGCAACAACTAAAACCATCAGTGTGTCATCAACATTATTCTCACACTAAATCCAAAACACATTATACCAGCTACTAGGAAGAATATTAACTCTAATGCAGATGAAATCAGGACATACTAATTTTCCATTTTTGCACTGAAGAATAGAATTTGTCATTGAGTCCAGGAATCTGTATGTCCTTGATTTGGATAAAGGAGACATTTCAGATAATTTGAGGAAGCTGAACAGCTTGAAAGGGTATTTCACTGTCCTAACATACATAACAAATACTGATAACTTCATAAAAATTTAATTTTTATTTTCGAGAGTATTCTCTAGAGTGAAAATGACATGTGATCTTAGATTTTTTTTCCAGTGTTAGCTTTGAGTTTTTCTGGAAATAAATTGATTTGCTGACCTACAGAACTTATCCAAGAATATGATGGTCACAGGAGACAGACTTGAGAGTAGGGTATTTTCATAAGAAAAGGATAAAAAAAAAGTGGAAAGGATATATAGCATGTATTTTATTCTAAATTTCTAGTTCAAATAAGCACTTCCAAAAACATGTGATTCCAATTTAAAGAATATCAGGTTTTAAGACACTTCAATTAATCAATATTTTTAAAAAGATACAGGGATGTTGGTGCATATGTGTGTAAATAGCTGATGAGAGGGAGTAATGAAGATGGAGCCAGACTATGGTGCCCAGTGAAAAGATAAAAGGTAAGGGGCACTTATTGAAATATGGCAAATTCTATTTAAACAGAAGAATCCTTTTTACTGTAAATGTGATTGAAAAATGGAACAAGTTTCCTAGGAAGGTTGTGGGAGTCTCTATCCCTGTAGAGGTAGAGACTAGACACAGACAACATAATACACTGCTGAGGAAAGATACTTGCAGTAACTGAGGTAGCTATTTTGGATATTAGTAACCATTTTGGCCATTGAAGGAGAACTCTTTCAGTACTGTCATTGTATTGTGGTGCAAAATTGCCTGAAATGCTCATTAAGGCAATACATATGTAACTCTTTTAAGAATACTTTTGAAATTTATTTTCGTGTGTAAGCATTTAGCTTAAGACATCTTGAAATTGTTGGCTAATTGATCACTGGGGACATCTCACAGGAAAGCTTTTCCTGAAGCAAAGCTCTTGTTCTGGATGCCCACTTCATAGCTTAAAAGTTCACTTACTGCCCACTTGATGCTGACAGCACATAATGTTCTGCAGGAATAGCTTTATCTCTGTAAAATCTAAGTGGATTTTGAATCAGTTTCTATACTGAAGGAACCTTCTTCCTTCCCAGGGGATTGTTTTCATCTCACTTAGTACTTGACCTTTCTTAAAAAATATTATTTTTTAGCCTGTCCTGACCTTTTAGATAAACAGAAAAATAAAAGATGGTACAGTTTCATTTATAAATCATTCAACTTTGCATTACTTTATAATTAACATTTATTCTGTTTAGAGATTAACTCTATTTATTTATTCTGAGTGAGAAGTAAGAGAAGAATAATACTTCTTGTTAAATGTAATGCTTTGCTTTGTTCATAGGCATTGTATTTTTCAGAGTGATTAAGAAAGAGATGGTGACTGTCATGGTGCAGCAAGGGCTGATGGCTCCCTGAGGGCGGGTGAGCTGGGGACCACAGGGGATCTGGCTGTGCAGGGCACCGCAGCCAATGCTGATCCCACTGCCCCCAGCCAGGGAGCAAGGCAGGTCAGGGGCCACCTGGAGACAGACCCAGGCCTGAGAATCGGGCACGTCCATGAGAATGCAGGCAGACCAAGTCCAGGCAGGGACATTTTAGCCCCATGGCTGGGCAGGACAGGGCTGTGGGGAGCTGGGGTTCAGTGTTGCTGCAGAATTGCTGGGGCAGGGACTGATGGCTTCAGGCTAGGGTTCCTGGACCCATGGGCGTGGGTGGGGAGAGGCCCAGGGGAGGCTGGGCAGTGCTGTTTAGGTTCATTAGAGCCTTTAGAGTCCTGACAGTCATTGAACAGTACTTCAGTGGTATAAGATACATAGAAACATAATTTAAATTTGGTATACAAAACTTCAGATCTAAAGTTAGTTGGTTTGTAATGCACTTATATAGTATAATACTAGACCCAGAATCTTGTTATGGCTGAAGGGAAGACAATTCATACAGAGTTAACAATTTATTGTTACTCCAATTAAAGTTTTGTTGGTCTGGTGGTCTAAATTATCTAATACAGAAAAGCCTCAACAATAATAATACACTTATAAAAATTAAGCACTGCCTTCCTACCCTCCACTATTTTAATCTTGTCTTATTTTCACTCTTTTCACTGTGCCCCTGAGGTAAGGATTACAATGACTTGATAGCATCCAAGGATCTGTGCTGGGATGAGTTTGATACTCATCATGGTGTTGCGGGGGGCGCTTCTTCTTCAGTCTTGGAGTTCAATTGTTTCTTTTTATATATTTTCTTAACACAGGATGCTTCTTACTGTTCTTTACTAAAATCTGAAAGTTGCACATTAGCCTCCCTCAGCCTCAGTAAGTATAAAGGGCTGTTGGTTGTTACGCAGTGACTATGTAGTTTTATCAGAGCTTTACAGTATGTAGTATTCTCAGAGCACAACATTCCCAAAATACAAACAGGTCAGGAAGTATTCGCTTGACTACTACAAATTATCAAAACTAGTGAAAACAATCTCAGGCCAACGCAAGCCTGAATGGTGTCAACACAAATCCCGTGGCCTTGTATTACTAATGGCAAAATTATACTTATTAGGCTACAGTCATCAGAATTTCTGTATCATTCTCTGTTAATTTTGCTAGACACAGGTAGAGTAAACACTGAAAAAGATGTGCTTAGGTATTAAGATTTGTATTCTTTCCTATGCACTCAACATATACAGACTGATATTAAGGTAAACTGGCAAGATACCTTTTCTGCAAGCTTGTCTTTGCCATTTGCCTAGTAAATGAACAGCCTTTCTAAGAACTTCATATTATTTGTACCAGTACTAATCCATTTAAAAACAAAGAAAAAATTTATTAGCTCTTAAAATTATCTTCCTTTTAGTGAAGTTTAATATATTGGATACATTTTTGGAGTCTTAAATTACTTTAGTAATCTTTAGTAATAAGATTGTGTCAAATAGCTCCTTGAGGCCTAACACTGGATTTAGAATAGAAAATTTGGGCATTTAGCCTGTTAGGGCAAAGATTAGATACTGACCTAGATACTCGGGAGCAATGATACAAAGATTTTTTGGTATTGAAAGTAAATGAAAGATGATTATTACTGGTTTTATAATTCGTTATTTTTCTACACATCTGAACTTCACTGAAAAAATAAAAAGTAGGAGTGTCAAAGTCGTATGAAAATGTATTTCCAGCTTTAGCAAGTATTGTTCTATCTGGAACTGTATATCTGATTTATGCATGCTAGTTTACTTGCTTATAGTACTGAACAGATATTAGGCAACTAATATTAATATCCCTCTGGCAGTAAAAAGAAAGTGTGATGTTGTCCGAAGTGACACAAGAAGCAGAATTAGAAATCAGAATCTTTAAATTTTAAACTTATGGAAACCTCTGGTTAAATGTCCATGATAAATGTTCACATCAGAGTATTTTTTTGAAAAGTTACATACAAAATTTTACAGTAGTTTTTAACTAGCTTAACCCCCCCTTATTTTTAAAAAAACCAAAACGAAGTTATAGCACACATACCAGCAATAAAGTTGTGATATTTTCCCTGTTATTTCTTGATTCTTCTGCTTAAAATCTTGGAAGAGGATGCTTTCCAAAAGTGTCCAAAATCCAGTCATTAAAATCTCATTCATGAAGGAGTGGAGCAGGAGGTTCTCTTCTGGTGTATCATCCAAGCTGAGCACAGTGGGTTATATTTTGCACTACAAAATGTATAAAGTCTGTTCAGTTTCCTTTTGTCCTAAGTAGTTCCTGGGACAGAAAGAGGCTTGCTTACCTTTGTTACATGGTTGCTATATACGTTGCTATGTACATAGTCTGTATAGTAATTATTCTTGAAGATTTGCCTATTTGATGTTATCCAATCCTTAATAAGGGTAAATAAATCTTTCTGTTGCACTATGATTCACAAGAACAAATTGCAAAGAAAATAAATATATAAGACAATATTGGCAAGGCTTTTTAGTTCACAAATACAGTAAAGGTACTGTTTTGTAAGATGACTCCTAGTAAATAAGGCCAATGGATGTGAATACTTCCCATTCCCTGCATTTTATCATTCATTTAATAGATTCCTATAATATTGTTGAAAGAGAGTCTTGAAGAATTTGTAAGTTTTTTTGTACAAACTTATAAGGATTAGGGTGGATTCCACAGTTTTATCTTTCATTGATGCATACCTCCTTTGAAAATAAAGCAAAGCATGACTATATCTATGCAACAAATGAACTTATGAAAATGATTGTTTCGTATTTCAAATCACTGCTTTCTCATTTACAAACATTCATTTGTGTTAAAGTTTGTTTTGTTTTTTTCTTAAAAGTAATAGGCCTTTCAAAAAGTATTTTCTCACTGAAGTTAAGCCAACTGAAAGAACAGTGTCCACATGTGTGCCAATGGTCCTTTTCATATTGTTTTTCTATTGAACAAACATATCTTACTGTAATAAAATCTATTATTTGGACAGATACATGCAAAAGAAAAAAAAAATGGTAGTTCTCTGTCTATGTCCTGAGTTTAGTGGAGGGGAGATAAACTATGTTAAGGTGTTTGGCATTTCTGTATTATCAAAAACTAGAAGGTTGATTTTGTCTTGATAGAAATTCTGATTTTCAAATGTAATCAGTTTGATAAAATTAAGATACATAAATTTACTGTATTTTCAGTGTCTACTTAAAAAAATTTCAGGTGATCATAACTTCATTGAGAGAAGCATCTGGAAAATCATAGAGAAATGCATTTGTATGTAGGATGAAGGATGACAAATGTCTTTATCTCCTGCATCCCTGAAAATTTGTGGTCAATGCTTAATTGTTACTTTCAAACTGTTCTGCTATGTCTTACTGCAGCAGTTGATTTACATTTAAAATTCATATAAAAGATGGAGAGAAAGAGAAGAAGAAATAACAATAGAGAGGTTGAAAAAAAAGAGAAAAAACAGTGCAAGTAAAAAAAATCATGAGAGAATGTAGTAATGCAAAGTAGTGCCTTCTATTACCAAAAAAGAAATAAACATTAAATTTTGAATTAATTCACACAAATTGTGGACAACATGAAAACAAAAGGAAGCAAAAAGTACATATATTAAACTTATGTCTAGGCAGCTTTTGGAGTCTTTGCTATTTGGATAAATCCAAGGATGATTGCCTGTTTGAACTGAAGTCTAGAAGCTTGTTTTGAACTGTATTTTTTTCAGTCATGTATTTCTTTAAATCCACAGTTTTACTTTCTTCCTGAATAGCTGGGAACTGAAAATCAATTTGGTCAAAAGAATGTTTTACATCAGCCATTTATGCTGATTTTAGAGTCTCAAATGTCTACTTGTGTTTCGGATTCCTTTGCTTTCTATTACTTATAAATCAACAGAAGCAAAACTGTAGTTGGAACTTAAGAGCAGGTAAACATACTAGAAATTAATGAAGAATAAAAAAAGATTTGTGAAAATAATAAGTCTGGAATGACATCTAAAAAAATACGTTGAGTCAAATAAGCTGTTATAGCTACACCAACTTCAAAATTCCTTTAACAGATCCAGAATGCATTCTTCTAATTAGGTTTGTAACTTTATGGGAAAGTCTTGCAGGCAGCAGGTATTTAATGACTGAGAACATCAAAAAGAACAGTTAATTAAGATATTTTATTAGCAAAAAAACCCCCTTTTTAATGGGATGCACTGGTAACTGCCAAATTAGTTAACTATGGGAAGGTTTTAAGTAAGGATACTAAATTAGTCTTGACTGAAAGTCCTTGAATGTCTGAAAGAAGAATGAAGATGGAATATAGTGATTACTCTTTTTTTGAAATTCTCTATATAATTGTAACCACTTCATTTTTTTCTTTAATGAAATACACATTTTATTTTTGCTTAAGACTGTCAACACTTCTTTCTCAATTACCTATTGCAAAAGGGTAGAATAGCTTACTTCTTGTTGTTAAGATACACAGGAAAAATCCCAGGCTGACCTGAGTCCCATTTAGGGTCATATCCATTAAGGACCTTTAGCTTTGTTTGGGAAGTCTGTAGCTAGATCATATGTATCACAAGGACTAATGAAGTCCTGCATCTTGAATTCATCCTGAATAAACAAGATAGTGAATATCCCTACTTGCTCTCACATTTTAAATTCAATCTGATTCTCAGGAACTAATCAGCAAAACTAATTCTAATGAATTAGGATAGCTGCTGAACAGCAGCCTTAGATCTCATTTATTTGGTCTCATGAACAATTTGCCAGTTTTCATCTGTTCTTCCACTGTTGAAGTTAAAAACATGTAAATTTAGACGATAGTCATAAATGGGCCGTATTCTACTAGAATACAGTAACAAGTGGAGTACTGCAGGGGTCCGTCCTGGTACAAGTTCTGTTCAACATATCTATCAATGAGCTTGAATCAGTGACAGAGTGCAATCTCATTGGATTTGCAGATGACACCAAAATGTCAGTCAACAGGCAATATAGTCGAGCACAGGGTTGCCATCCATAGGGACATAGACAAGCTGGAGGAATGGGCCAACAGGAATCTTATGAAACTCAACAAGGGTAAATGTAAAGCCCTGCACCTGGGTAAGAAGAACCCTTGGCAACAAGACTGGCTGACAGCATGGAGCTCTGCTGAAAAGGCCCTATGGGTTGTGGCAGAGAGCAAGCTACGCATGACCCAGCAGTGTGTCCTGGCAGTAAAAGAGGGCCAGCTGCATCCTGAATTATAGTAATAGGAATGTAGCCAATAGATTAGAGGGAAGGATTATTGTTCTTTACTCAACAATCCTGTGACCATGGCTTGGATAGTGCATCAAGTTTTGGGCCCCATGACAGGAAAGATGAATTCTTCACTGGAGCAAGTTCAGTGGAGGGCCACTAAGAAGGTTGGGGGCTGGAGCACTTGCCCTGTGAGGAGAGGCTGAGGGAGCTGAGCTTTTTCAGCGTGGAGAAGAGGGAAAAGCTAATAGCAGCTTCCAAATGCCTGCAAGGGTATTATCTAAAAGACAGAGCCAAGCTTTTCATGGTGGAGCATGGTGTGAGGATGAGGGACAACTGACAAAATTTGAAACGAGATCTTCAGGACAGATATAAAGAGAAACTTTTCTTCTGTGAGGAAAGTCATGCATTTGAGCAAATTGCTTAAAGAGACAATGGAGTCTCCATCCTAGGAGGTTTTCTCCAGACTGGAATGCAAAAGCCCTGAGCAACTGGTCTGACCTCATGACTGATCCTGCTTTAGGTTGTTGAGACAACAAGAGACCTCCTGAGGTCCATTTTGCTCTAAGGTATTCTCTGATCCCGTGGATAAAAATTGTTTTAATCCCAGTGTTATATGAACCAAACTCACACTACAGAAAGTTCACTCCTTTTTGGTCAGTTTGACTCCTAGTCAGCATGGTATTACTAACCAGTGGACAAATAAATAGTATTAGAACATTTGTTTGTTCATCAGTTGTCTCTGAAATAAAAGCAAATTTAGAAAATCTTTAAAACTTTTGCCAAATACTTCTTTATGAATCAACTTCTTTAACTGCATTTCAGACATTTAATGGTGGGCTTTCAACTTAGTCAAGTTTTACTGGCTGTGCTTTCCGTCAGTGAAATTATAATATTTGGTTTGTAATAACAGAAGTTACAGTAACATACTTCATGGCATTGCATTGGAAATAGTGTCCTTCAGTCCAGTCAATGGTTAATATCAGAAAGCACACTGTTACTTTAATTTAGTGAATTTTCCTTAAAATCCTATTTGTTTGAAACCTGCTAAAACATAATTCTCAGTCGTATCTTGCAAGAAAGAATGGCAATTAAATATTGGTAGTTAATTATGTTAATTTTATGAAAAGAAACAATCTTAAATCATGTGTTAATGCATGTTGACTGATCACTGATACTTTACCTTGTGGAAACGTGTGGAACTGGAAGAGAAAAACAATTCTGGTTTAATAGAGGCAACAGCCACAGCTGAAATCTACAACTTAATCTGGGATCGAACACAACATGTTAACATAGCATAGAGCTCAAGTGTCTAAAATGAGCATAAAACTCAAGTTGTCTTGTTTGAAATTAATTGATTTTGGTTAAGAAAACAACTTATTTCTAAAGTGTACAGAGATTCAAATTAAGATCTATTAACAAGAATTGCATTTGTCTTAGTCTGCTTTCCAACACATGAACTACTGTGACTACGTTTTTTCAGGCCTACAGTTTCTAAAAGTTGTTAAATTATAATTTAGTATTGGCACATTACTTAAAATTTACATTAATACATTTTATATATCTGTACTGATTGGAGAGGGAAGATACATTGTTCTAGCATTCCCCATTTTAAAAGGAATCCTTCCCAAGTCATAGTGTTCTAAAAGGAAAGAAAAAAAAAAATTCAATAAATGCATTTTCACTGTATTCGATACCATTTTCTGCCTTAATTTTTTTGCTGGTGAATGCTTCTGCAAAGTGGGCAAAGGTATTAATTATCTCCCTAGATTATTTTATTCCCTCAGGGATTACTTCTAAAAAGTTGTCCATTAGATTATTTTAAATGAGAACTTCCACTGTGAGTTTGTCTGTGGTAAATTTCCTTTGCTTTCATGTTTTCAGCAGGAACCCTGTGTATGCTTGTAGCATATTGCATATGCAAAGTGTGTGCATCTAGCACAGATTCATAATCTGTTGTTGGATCTTTGTCTCAGACAAACGTCAAAGGCTCTTGCCTCTTGCCTTTACTAAAAATGATCCTGGCATCAGGAGAGAAAGAGAAAGGCTTATGGGTCTTCCATATGTTTGCATTATCCACAGTTTTAGCAGTTACACCACTTTTGAGTAGTAGTTTATTCAGACTAGTTTTCTGAACTGAATTGCTCTGTAGATCATCAGTTTGATCTCCTTCCACTTCTACAGTTGTGAATTTTTATGTGTAAATACCACTTCAAATCTTTCGTCACCTAAGCAGTCTAATTTGATACATGAAAGATCCACAGTTTTACTGATTTTAATCTGTTCTCCATCCACAGGGACTCAGTTAGAGAAGTGGTTGTCCAGTCTAGTAGGTCTCAGACTGCTTTAGTCTGAGCTGGTCAGGTTCCTTTTCTTTGTGAACCCATGCCTCGAGCAACAATTACTCTTTCTTGCCTCCACATCCTTATTGTTTCTTCCCATGGTGCATCCTGGCAGCTCCTCAATCCTTCAAATTTTTGCTGGTTGTGAATTCAAAGTGATGACCTACCTCTGAGTTGACACACAGCTGACTGAGTTGTTGGTTTAAACTTTATCTGAAAAGCAGAAATCAGTCTTCCTTTCTTCCTTCTTGTACCATTTTTCATTGTGAGTTTGTCTTTTTTTTTTTTTTTTTCAACCAGAATACTAAGGGAAATACTGTGTGGTGGTTTTGGTTTTTTTTGTCATATAGGAAATTACAATTTTAAAAATAGTCTATTTGACAAACTGAAATGTCAAATTTGACTGCAGATGACTAAAGTGGAGCGTATGTTCTATTGCCCTTACAACATAGGTGTTTCAATTGGTCTAAACATGTTTTCGTAGAATACTAAGAACCCAAACTTCAAGTTTTACAGATTACAAATCATATTTAGGCAAACATGAATGCATCTGTTCTATGCAGTAGTTGATACTTACTGGATTGTTTATACATAACACTAATTTTGTCTTAAAATCTCCCATGTAAATCTTACCATGTTGTTTACCTTTTACTGATCTTCTGTGTGAGTTCTTTTTTGCAGCGTAAGTGGATGTGGAAGCCTAACAGGTTAGGTGTTTTGTTTGAAAGGTGCCTCTGTGTCAAAGCTGTACAGTACTTTTTAGTGTATAAGCTTTGAAGCTTTAAGTAAGCATAATTTTTCTTGCTTTTTTCATTTGAGATGAAGTGCTGTGCCTCTTTAAAGCACTACGACATAACATGCCATTTGACTGAGGGTCTGAATATAATTTTGCTTTGAGCTTCATAATAGGAGCAGGTGACTGCCCGTTCTTGAACATTTACTTGCATGATAAAGATGCGTCCACATAGATTTTGCTTTAATAGTAGTGGTTATGTAACATGCAATAAGTCTTTGTTTTAATCAACATTATCCTGTTCCAAAATCTCTCTTGACCATGCACTTGTATTTTCTGTGTTTTAATCTTGATACCAATCTGTCAAAACTTATTGTATCCTGAATCATAACTAGTCTAGTCTTTTGATATTGTTGTGACAATTTTCTTTTGTTCTGAAATAAAGAAAAAACATGTATAGGTCTATTTTAGTTATTTATACTGCTGTCATCATAGGACAGTAGGTAATTTTTGGTTCAGTCTCTGACACATAAACCTAGAGTCTTACCTGTTGCTTTTAAGTTTTAGTTTGGCAGGTCCTGTACTGCAGAACAGATATTAAGACATTAAATGTAAGACAGCAAAAATAATATATACCCACAGCAGCCTCATTAGTTGCCTGTATAGTCCTTAAGTATTCTGTTATGGTAGTATTTTTTTAATAATATCACAAAAATAAAACATTTTCAGCCTAAAATTCCTGTGGTAGACAAAAGAGATTTTTTTAGGAAGACTGAGTATTTTTGACATTAGGATCTGTTCCATTTATATATACTATACAGTATTTGATAATTCTGTCAAGCGATTTGATATAGCTTGTGCATGAAAGGTTCTATATACTGCTTAGTTCCTCTGGGAGTCTTATTTCCATTTTCTAGTGTACAGGTCCTTCTAAAAGTGCAAAACCTATGATTTGTTTCCATCCTGTCATCACCTACCACACTTAAAGGACAAGTCTCAAAGTCTGTGTGAGAGGACAGCTGAGAAGTAAAAAGAGAAGTATGGAATATCATTGTTTGAATGACAGTTCAAGAGCCCCTTAATCATTATTATGGAATAAAAAAGCCATGTTTTAAGGATAATATATGTACTATATAACATAGTACAGTTCATGCTACATCAACTTTGTTTATGCTAATTTGTTATTATGAATTTTATTATGCATTGCCCAGTCATTTATTCGTTCCAGTCAAGACGGAGTTGCTACTGTGTTAGATGTTCTAAAGGCTCACAGGCGAGAGACTTGGCTTCCAAACATTTGCAGCCAAATCTGGGGAATGAGGGACGATGAAAACGTTAAGAAATTATTAAAAATTCCCACATGGGCTATGTATTTTGGCTACTAGACAAGTTAGAAGTGTTAACTTAATATTTTTACAAGCAGTGCACAGACAATTTTTTAACTCATCAAACATTTTGTGGGTGGGCTTTTGAGTAAAATAATCTGGCCTATTACAGGAATCAGAGAGCAAGAAGAGAATTACAGATGCAGCCTTTGTCCGATATCAAGTATAGATAATTATGCTTAGATGTTTTGTTTAAATGTGTACCTTTTACTATCCATCTACCCTTGGCCTTGTATCAAGTCTAAATGAGCTT
>VYZV01014347.1:2269-14872 GCA_013401275.1 Pandion haliaetus | reverse complement strand
TTAATGATCAGACCTAAAAATTGTAGCAGACATATCAACAACTGTGCCTTTGTCCCAAGGGTGGCAGTGGCCTTCTCAGGGGCAAAGCACTGAAAGAACTAATAAACATTAGGTTTTAATCTGCTGCCTCAAGTCTGCAAGTGTCCTCAGACAGGTACTTTTTACACACCTAAAAATGGAATTCAACATCCACATCACAAATTTAAATCTTCTACTTCACCAGAAATTTCATCTTCTATGAAACGGTATGAAAAACAGTTGTATGGCAAGTGATACAACATTGACTCATTACCTTCTTTTTTAATACAGGACAGATTAGAAATTATGAAGGTTTAGATTTAAACTACAGAGACATTACCTTCAGACCATGTATTTCACACATTTTCAAAATGTAGGAATTTAGTATTAAGTTTCTCACATTTGTCTTTTTTTTAAGTATTAGTAATATAGATACACCCAATTCCCCTGCAGACAGATGGCAAAGAACAGTAATTAAATGTGGAATCAAGAAATGTAAAACAGAAGTTAAGAAAACCAGGTAACGGGAAATTAAAATTATAGGCAGAAAAATTTCGTGTTCAATAGGACAAAGGACAACTGACTTTTAATAAAGACCAGGAGTAAAAGAAATCCTAGTTCTTGTGAATGTTGTTACAGAGGTGGCAAGAATATCAGTTACATCAGAAAAGGCAAATGACAAAATTGTTAATCATGCAGGAAAAGGCAGAGGTGTTCAGCATGTTTCTGTTCTGTGTTTGGAACAAAGCTAAGTGTGTCTTTTTACCATAAAATAAGGGTGATATATTTCCTTTTCGAAGATTAGCTAAGGATGATAAGCAGGCCTGGGTAACTTTCTCCCAAGAATTCTAAAATAATGAGCAGCCATCTGGATCCATGAGAATTTCAACAACTTTTGAAGTCTCAGAATTGGCTTTTTGTCTTGCCTTTTGGAATTTTCTTTGCCAATGCTTCAAAGGGAGAAATGTTATGATCCAAGGCAAACTAATGGCACAGCTGCAACAGGACCACAAATTAAAGTGGCAATTGTTAATGTGTATTATTTTATCCCATCAAACATTAATTCCATTCATAGAATCATAGAATCATTTAGGTTGGAAAAGACCTTTAAGATCATCGAGTCCAACCGTAAATCTAGCACTGCCAAGCCCCCCACTAAACCGTGTCCCTAAGAGCCACACCTACACATCTTTTAAATATCTCCAGGGATGGTGACTCAACCACTTCCCTGGGCAGCCTGTTCCCATTTGTATTTATACAGCCTAAATTTATATGAGGGCAGCATACAACTATGCACATTCCTGTTAGTTGCCACTTTGGAAGCACGGTTGATATCTCATTGAAGTGTCATGGCAAGATAACTGCATTTATCTTGAACAATTTACACAAAATGGTATACTTCACTGCTAGCTCACCTAACGTTTAAAACAATATATTGGCGCTTCTGGGTGAAGCAAGAATAATGAGAGTGAAAGGCACAGAGGTTCTCCATGTGAGGAGATAACCCAAACTCTACCTAGGAACAGAGGCTGCAGTTATTAGAGAAAGTGTTAGATACTTCAGTTAGAACTGTCTACACAGGCTTTCTCACATGTATTTTAAATATAGATTCTGAACTACTAAATATTGTCAGGCTCAATATCACAACCAAAGTCTGCAGAAGCAGAATACTGTTAGCTGTCCCTGTTATTTATGGAAGCAGAAGAAAGAGTGGTGCTTGTCAGCAGTTTCCTTCTTGGGTGTCATCCAGAAAGAAGTCCTAGTCATCGTTCTCTAGCCTAAGCAGTGCTGGGTACACCTTTGGCTTTTCTACTCACTTTCTTGCAGTCCAAGCCACACAAGTCTTTTTCAGTTTCCAGCTCCATCAACGTAGCAATTATGTATAGCTTCTACTTCAGTACCAGCTAAAACGCATTTTTAGCAGCATGTTCAACACAGCTACCAGCTCCTCCAACACAGTTTTTTCTGTATTGCTGTCTTAAATGTCTAAAGGAATTTTGTTCCTTTTCACCTCACATGAAACACACATTTTATATCCTAGTATAACAGTGTCCTTTTATACAAAAAATACAGAAATGACCTCTGGACCAGGATTTAGAGTATACTACTCCTCCATCACACAAGATTACCCTAACCAGGAGGGACACACTCAGAATGTTTCAATTATGATTTCATTTGGAATTTAAATTCTCAAGGCTCAAGAATAATTCACACTGCCTACCCTCAAGAATCACTTTACTGTTGAACATACTTAAGATCAATACAAGTTATACAAGAACTCCATTTTGGTGTCCATGGAATCCTGTGCTCAAAACTACACACGCTTCGTCTCAGACAGACGGTGGATGCACTCAGAGTACCAGTAGCCTGGTAACTAGAAAACCTTCCTAGGATGCTACAGCCGTGCCTCTTCTTAACGCCAAGAGTCTGAGTTAGGTGCCTCTTCAGACATACCCTTCCGCATGATGAATGTCCACAGCAGTAACGACGGTTAGTCAAAGGCGATTGTCAAAATAACTCGAGTAATACATGCTCTTCTTCAACACAGGGTTGGCAGCCAGGATTAAAGCTGTACGCCTCATGCTTTGCATTTGGAAAGCAGAGTCTTTGGTCTGTGGCGCAACCATCTTTCTCATCTCAGATTCGTTGCTGCCAACTGATAGTGAAAATTATATGGAAAGGTGGAAAAGATGTCATTGGGAACTGGGAATACTAATTCTACCAGCAGCAGTCTTTAGCAGGACACGATCACAGGTAGTTTCTAATGCACAGCAGAAAGGGAAGGGCTGAAGGACAGAGTTTTCAGGTGAATATCACTCCTGGAAGTCCAGCAGAGCTAATAAATTACTAGGACTTGAGTGCAAGGACCTATACTGGCTCACTGACATAAACAGACTTGCGAATGACCTCAAGATACATGTTTACTTTCTGTGTAGACAAAAGCACGAGTTATGTAGTTATGACTGTCCCACATGCTATATCCACACCAGTCTGGTTAAGATTCCAATTGTGCATTCACAGAGCATCTGAAAATCTACAGTAAACCAAGGACACACATAACATCTTACAGGAACACAGTTACTGAAAGGCAACAGAAAGAATTATTCAGGCGTCTGAACTATTAGATGCCTGAATAATTTCAGATAACAGCATATCTGAGGCTTCCACATAGGAAGATGACAAAGCAGATGGCAGCAGATGACAAAGGACCTCCACAACCGTCATATCATTCTTGAGCAGCAGTAGGAGGCCAGACAGGAAACACTTGCCATCCAAAATGGCATCTCTTTACATACTTGAATTACTTCCTAACTGTGCATAAATACTAACAGAATTCTGAGTCCCCACCTCCTCAAAATCAGACCCTTTGGAAGGCTCTCCATATATATACAAAGCCAGAAAGTCTCACATCTGGTCTCAAAAACATGCACATGGAAAAGGAATAAAATGTAGTATGTCTAAAATATTCAAAATTGACCTATTGTCTTGTAGGTCCCAGCTTTTGCTGTCCAATTTTGTTACCTTTTCTTGGTTTTCTATGGACATATATCTGGATCAGGCATAAGAGACTTACCAGCTTGAAATGCGAGTAAAATCATCCTTTCAGAAAGTGTAATAGTTAAATAGTAGCATATTTGTTGTTAGATTTTAACATTTAGGAAGCAATTGAAAAAAACCCAACCTTGATAAGATACTGATTAACATAACATAAACTACAACAATCTTCATGAAGTCCATGGAAACACAACAGAAAAGGAAAAATTATGATCATAAAGTTAGTATAAGATACACAGTAAAGAGTCTTTTGATCACAGAGTCATATGCAGTTTATGGTACATACCTTAGTTATCCATGAATAAAACATTGAGCAAGGACAGTCACTATGTTTTTAATTATCGTATAAACATTGGAGTGCATTCATCCGAGCCTTGATCAAAGATCGTTTAATGATACTCATTCCTTCCCGTCCTTTTTTAAATTTTAATAGTACATTAACAAACCAGGTATCAACTTTCAGTACATGGTAAATGGAATTGTTCTCACAGACTTGATCTGACTTCGAAAAATAAAAAGTGTGACCTATGCTGACGAGAGTAATTATACTTACAGAAAAATGTACTCAATATGTAACCTTCTCCTCCATGTGAACTTCTGTTGTCAGTTACGTACATTAGCACAGTATTGAGGATCCTTTGTACAAAGGCACACACACCAATTCAGTTTGCTAGTGATACTGTGTCTGATACTAATGAAAGTAGCAGTGACTAGTGACAGTTCTGCAGAAGACTACATGTGGGATGCACGTGCAGGACTGGAGTTTTCACTGGTTAATAATTACATTCTTTTAACTTAGCAAAGATCAGGAACGGCGGCAGTTTGTCAATCAGAAAGCTGGGGCACACCCATTCAAAGTAATCTGGTGGTTCCCTCCTGTACGTGGTTCAAAGGACAGATCTTATTTCTGTGATTATGGTATCTTTATAGTAGTTTTCTCATTACAGAGTGGTTGAGAAGCTGAAGTGGAGAAAGTGGAGATGGAGGCACACAGGAATTGATGGTAGTCGGAAACATTTGAATGCTTTTACACTGTTCAATTTTGGCTCAGGAAGCCTTACCTAGGAGCTCACATAGCCATAAAACTGGTTAAAAACTTAAACTGTTGTTCCAAAATAAATACACCTATTGCACTCAAAAATGTGAACTTGTTCCATCATGTCCATATTACAACTACTATATTATTATAATAATTCTTGACTTAACCCCCCCCCCCCCAGCTGTCCTTTCAGTCTCTTTTAAATTACTCCTCTTGTTTTTAAAATTAGAAATATATCTCTATGTACAGCAGAAATTAGTAGCATAGGCTCATAAAAATATATAACATTTTGTTTCACAATGGTGGTATTATAAACGTGGGTTTAAATTTAGTGTCAAGATTCAAGCCAGATCAAGTGAAGAGCTGACAGCTCTGTATATTGTCTCTTTTTTCAAGTCTTCAGTGATTTTATTATTTTTTATTATTATTATCATCATCATCATAATTGCAAACCAGTTAAACCTTTCTATCTGTTCTCAAGTATAGAAAGACACGTTAGTACTGCCACTGACTTTTGTAATGAATTTATGATTAACAAATTACTGAATTATTTTACTGGGAGCACAGTGATGTACCTTTTGGATCAGGTCACAGATCCAATGGAATGATGTAAATTTTATAGCTATGATGGTCACAACTCAGATAAGGCTTTCATATATTTATCCTTCACGTTTCAAAATTTTCATACAAGAATTTTGAAAAGGGAAGGTAGAACAGAATCCAGTTCAATCTGTATTCTAACATTTCTTTAAATCTCAGAGACAGATGATCAATGCTTTTTGGCTTCATCCCATACAGTAAACATCCCTCTAAATTCATGACTTCTACACAAAATCTTAAGAGATCATCTGTTCTAGTGTTTCTCTAATTTTAACTGAAGGACTATGTATACTGATCTACTTTTGCACCTTGCTATTTTTTACCACATAACAAAAAAAGTAAACCTTGACTTTTTTTCTTACTTCTCTTTTTCCCCCCCTCAATTTTGTTTGGTGCATGTGGGCAAACAAAATTCATAGGACACTTTGTGATGCCTTACTATTTCCACTCGTACATAGATTATAGGTTGAAAAATACCCATCCAGTCTATCCTGTTGAACAAAACACCAGGATCAATTTTTCACATCCTTGCAGAGGTTTAAGTATAAAACTACTGAAAAAAAACCCAAAATTAAACCAGCCAAACACAGGACTTTATTAAGAATTGCCTTGTTACACAAACTACTCCAGCACTTTGGCTCACTCTGTACAAAGACCCCAGAGCCAGAGGTGGACAATGTCCTCCTTACTCACATTCCCTATTCATTGATTTGCCAATGTCAGTATCAACTCATTCTACAAAACAGAAAGTTGGTTTTCACCTTGAAACTTGAGACTTAATAGCTCTTCTATTATTTTTATCCTCCAATTACAACTCTGAATATTCTTGTTATCCCTAAAAATATAATACTCTTTTTAATCTTG
Organism: Pandion haliaetus; assembly: GCA_013401275.1. Lineage (NCBI taxonomy): Eukaryota > Metazoa > Chordata > Aves > Accipitriformes > Pandionidae > Pandion > Pandion haliaetus. Next base: position 8,796 of record VYZV01014347.1, on the reverse strand, counting down.
TTACATTCTTGGCCTTTGTGACTTGGCAGTGAGTTCCACGGTCTAATTACAAGTTTTATAAGTAGAAGTAATTACAGGTTGGGCTTTTTTTTATCAGACTTGAATGTTACCTTTTAATTTTCCTTGATGTTCCTGAGCTCATGTTAGATGACAGAGAACACGGTCATCTAATCTACTGTACCTAGACCATTATTTTACTGCATCCCCTTTCTTAATCTTCCCTCTAAAGTTAAAAAAAGGCTTAATCTTTCAAAAGAGGGTTTTGTTCATATCCTCAGTCATTCTCATTACCCTTCCTTGATCCCACCTTAGTTCTCCAACACATTTTTTTAAACGGGGAAAAACGCTGAAATCGTGCAATCTCTCTACTGAACACAATGTGCCACCTGCACGACAGTGCAAGATGAGGTCCTGAGAACTCAGTTCTGTGGAGAGCCACGTTCTTTGAGTCATAAATATTAATGCTGCAGAGACTTTCCAGTCTGACTTCCCTTGACACAATGTCATGGTATCTAATGCAAACTCTGCAATAAATGTGTAAGTTCTTTTTACACATGAGCATATCTTCCTGCCTCATTTTAAATCCAGTTTCAATATGAGGTCTTCAATTAACAGAGGACTCCACAGTTAGCCTCTGTTACCCACCTGTACTTTACTTCTATAGTTTGTTTTCTTTCAGTTCCTAGGCTGGGACTCTTCCTGTGTGAGACTTAAAGAGCTATCAAATACCAGGTGGGGAAAAAAAAAGAAATAAATTGCAGATTTAGATTTGCACACTTCTAGACTGTGATGGTTAAGAGGTTACCTCTTAACCTTCTCCCAAATAAACAAAACAGATTGAGCTATTAAAGTTTTATGTTTTAAGACACTGGTCCTTGACGTTGTGCTCTCTCCTTGGAAGCCTTTCCAGTTTTTCAACCTTCTTTTAACAGCACCCCAGTACTGGTCTCACTAACACTGTATCAAAGGGGTTACATTCTTTGCCTACTCTTAAATTAATACTTCCCTGAAAAAAGGTCAATGTTCACCCTCTTAGCTTACAAGTGTCTTCACCAGGCAGGTGGTTATTTCTACAAGTGTCCCATAGCCCTGCCCATTGTTACCACACTCCTCCATAATCTTTCATATGCAAAGGCTATCCCTCATTTCTATTATTTATGTTACCTTTACCATGGAAGAGCCTCCATCACAGATCAGATACTTCTACTGTTCTACACACCAAATAAACAGATGGTCTTTAACTCAGAGGTATCTTTGGATTGTTCCCCTCTTCTTCCACCCCTCCAACATCAGCTGAACACATCTCACCAAGAACAAAGCATATGGGCAGGCAAATTAATCTTGACATTAAATACAACCTATTAGCTGTATGTTTGTGATTTCATCTGCTGTTCTCCATTAATGCTGAAATACATCCTACCAGCTCACTAGTAACAGAAGTTTAAGATTGTCATGGTTTAAACCCAGCCAGGAACTAAGCACCACACAGCCGCTCACTCACTTCCCCCCCACCCAGTGGGATGGGGGAGGGAATCGGAGAAAAGAAAGTAAAACTCATGGGTTGAGACAAGAGCGGTTTAATAGAACAGAAAAGAAGACACTAATAATGATAATGGTAACAGTAATAAAATGACAATAGTAATAATAAAAGGATTGGAATATGCAAGTGATGCACAATGCAATTGCTCACCACCCGCCGACCGACTCTCCGTTAGTCCCCAAGCAGCAATCTCCCCACCCCCACTCCCACCAGTCTATATACTGGGCATGACATCACATGGTATGGAATACCCCGTTGGCCAGTTTGGGTCAGCTGCCTTGGCTGTGTCCCCTCCCAACTTCTTGTGCCCCTCCAGCCTTCTTGCTGGCTGGGCACAAGAAGCTGAAAAATCTTTGACTTCAGACTAAACATTACTTAGCAACAGCTGAAAACATCAGTGTGTTATCAACATTCTTCTCATACCGAACTCAAAAACATAGCACTGTACCAGCTACTAGGAAGACAACTAACTCTATCCCAGCTGAAACCAGGACAAAGATATTTCTCAAAGATCCAGAGTGTACTAAAATACACATCATCTTCTGAAGTCTGGTCGCATCTTGTTCACTGATTTATTCATCACTTACTACTACCAAGTCCTAAGTCCCGATTGTCTCAAAGGAGCATTGCTTCTGTAACACTAATAATGGTTATTTTCATAAAGTCCTTGTTCCAAACAGCTAATCCGACTACTGACAACATCTATCCATATATATTGTATATAGCCTGATCTGAAAAACAGTGATTATAGTTATATTAGACAGATTAAATCCAAAGGTAGATGGTAAATAGATAATCTCTGCTGATACTTATCTATCATCAATGATAACATACAAGTACAATCAAAACTGTGTCTAGGAGGGGAAGCAGGAGATTAAACAATAGGTATATACTACCTAGACAGGACGCAGGAAAAATCCTGTTTATTAACATAGAAACATGAACTAAAACAGAAGTTTAATCTCTTAGTGGCAAGAGTCATCTTTGACTGAATTCACTCAGGAGTTTAAGTGATAAAGGAGAAAGAATGTACCGTATCTGGAAATGTAAGGTCTATCACTGATGGAGTTGTCAAGACCTTTCTCTAATCACTCATAATTCTAACAACGTGTTCTTTAAATGCAAAGAAATAAGGAGACACACTGGTCAAGAAAAAAGCAGTGAAGTTGCTGAAAATGTGCTCCAACAATCTGTCTGCAAGACCTGGCAGTCAGACGTACCTGTTATCCATCCTAATTTGCAAGTAAACAGGCAGGTATAGCAGGGGCCTGCCTTAGCAGTACAGTGAATATATGACTGAGCTCAACAACAAAAAGGAAGCATATGGGGGGGTGGAAGTGGAGACACGATGAGGACTACAGAAGCATTGCCCAGGAATGCAGGGATGTAGCAATAGTGCCAATGCTTGCGTGCAGTTAAAATTGATGAAGGATATCAAGGGTAAAGACCCTTTGCAGCAAAATGGGAGACTGAGTAAAATCTAGGCCTGCTGCTGAATACAGCAGGTGACCTTGTGACACAGCACACAGGAACTCAGTATCATCTTTGTCTCAGTTTCTACTGGCAAGATCTGCTCTCAGGCCTCCTAGAGCTCCATGTCAAGCAGCAAGGATCAGGTTAGGGTCTATTTAAACAAGCTGGAAATGTAATACAAGTCCATGGGATTGGATAGGGTACATATGGGAACACTGACTGCCAGCAAACATCATTGGAAGGGCAATCTCTCTCCCTTGTGAAAGGTCACAGTGATCAGAGGTTTCCGACAACTATAAAAATGGCTGTCTTAGAAAACTGCCAGGAGAATCTGGGTAATGACAGGATGACCAACCTTCTCTCAGTCCCTGGGAAATCATGGAGCAAGTACTCATGGAAACCATCTCCATTCACACAATGACAAGAATGTTATTCAGAACAGCCATCTTGAATTTCCCAAGTGCAAACTGTGTTCAGTCACTGATTGCCTTCTACAACTATGTGGTAGGCTCTCTGGGTGCGGTTAAGAGTAGTAGGTGTTGTTCTCCTTGTCTTTAGCAAGGCCTTTGATACAGTTTCCTAGTGTCCTTGCAGCCAAACTGTGGAGTTACAGGTGGACTACTAGGTGGGTTAAAAACTGACCTGATCATTGGCCTCCAAGGGTAGCTAAAAAGTCCAACTAGCAGGTGATTCCACATGGTATTCCCTGGGAACAGTACAAGGGCCGATACTATTTAACATTTTCATCCATGACCTGCATGATGAGACCCCTTAGGAAGTACAAGGTGACACCCAATCAAGGGGGGCCATTGGTATACTGGAGGCTATCGCTGTCATTCAGGGAAACCTCAAAAACCTTAATGAGTGTATAACAGATACATCAGTTTTGAAGTTCCAAAACGATAAATACAAGGTCCTGCATCTGGGACAGGATGTATTTATGGAGGAGTGCAGGCTGGGACTAACGGTTCTACAAGAGAGGACCCAGTGGACCACAAACTGAACAAAGTCAGCAGTGTGTCCTTGCGGTAAAGACAACTCACCACATCTTGGACTGCATTAGCAAGACCATAGCCAGCAGGTCAAGGGACATGATTATTGCCCTCTATTCAGCACATATGAAGCCACATCTAGAGCACTGTGTTCAGTCTGTTCTCTCACCAGATAAAAGAGAGACTGAAGATTGTCGAGTGAAGATCATCAGGATGGCTAGCTTTGACATACAAGGAGGTTGAGACCTGAGAATACCAATATTCTTATCAACTTTAATGGACTTTTACTGCTAGAGCATTCTTAGCAGCATTCCTTATGGTCACGTTATGTAAACAGATGCATTTTGGTAGTCCCATCCAGAAGACCTACAATGGCCATAGGCATATATTAGAGCACATTAATGCCACCAGCGCAGTACCTGATGATGTGCCACAGCAAACTTTGAACTGGGTTCCATGCAGACATTACAAGGTAGCCTGAAGATGGTACAGTCTCTGTGCTGCAAGCAGAAACTCCCATGGATCTTCTGTATTTCTGTGTCTGACAAACTCACGCCTGCTCAGGGACCGTTGCACAGAAAAATGATTTGTACATCAAAGAACAAACTGGCATCCTACCCATGAACGATTTTCCATTTATAGTTGCAAAGCCACTGCTAAAGAGGCCAAAACTAGTTTATAAAATATTTCTGCAGCTATAATTGTTTAGGACCACTGAACTGCATGTTCCAAGCCAGATCAAAAAGAGCACCACAAACTCATGAAAGGCTTATGTGTAAAGACAGGGTAAATTCCATGTCTGGGATCCATCTGTAATTCTGTCAAACCAAGAGTCCTTGTAGCTGTATACAAATTAAACGTCTGTCTGCCAAAATTAAGTGAATGAAGAACAAATACCCCCTTATCACTTTTTTACAGTAACTACCTTGTTTTCTTTAATGTTAAATATAGAACACCCTTCCTTTTACACAGTTGTGAAAATACAAATCGGATAGGGAGTTATACCAATACCAGACACTGATCGTGGTCTTTTTTAGATCACCATTTTGCTTCAAATGTAGATGTGTAAAGTATGCCATATTCTTTTGACTCAAAGTATTACAGCTGATAGACCTAAAGAAGTTGTAGCTTAAACTCAACAGGATTTTGAGGAAACTCTGTATTATTTTCTTGAACAGGTTCAAGGTAAGTGTATCACTGATTTAGCATAGATTGACAACACAAAGATGGATTTAAGAAATTGCAAAGCAGTTGGAATGAAAAGGCCTGATGTTTTTACATTTGCAGACTAGTGATACACGCATGATTCTTCAAGCTTAGCTGTGTAAAAAAACAAGAATTAGTAACTACTTGCAGTGTTAATTCCCTAAATAATTAGCACTTATGCAAATTAGTATTTAATGCCTGTCTTTAAAAATATTTGTTATTTCAATAACCAGAAATCTCATTTTGGAAGTGAGAAACACTTCTCCTCCATTTAAAACAATGGTCATAAGAAGCCACTGACAAGGGTTATAGCAAAAGGCAGATACAGCTAAATTCTTTAAAATAAACCTGGAACACGTATTGCGAGATCGTGAAATCTTCCTACTGTTTGTACTTGTTTACCTTTCAGCAGCAATAAACATAAGTATAGCATGCCTATGCCATTATCTGGAGGAACTTATTCCATGTGATTAGAGATAGCCAAAAGGCAGTATATCTAACACCAAAAATACCTTTCTTATTATCTGATAAAACCAAATAATTAGCTTTAAGAAAAAAAAGCTGTAAAAATGAAACCTTCTGAATTCAGCTGCTCAATAAACTGAATGGCTTAGTTTGGCTCCTCTGCAAATATCATGGTCTGTACGAGAGGTAGTAACTTTTATAGTTCAACTGATCTAGCTTCAAAAAACACATTCTGGGACATGAAGGGTTGAAACTGCGCCTGAAAACTTGACCTTTACATCAGCTGGTCTAATCTAATAAAAGATATTACCTCTCCCTAGAAGCCCTTGCTTTGTTTATGGGCATGACTGCCTGAGCTTACAGCACTACTATTATCAGACAATGCCAGCTGCAAGGCTCTCCCAGTGCCCAGGGTGGGAAGGACTGCCAGCTCTTCAAGTGATCGTCCAAAAATACCCTCACGTTAGGGATCCCCGTGCAGTACCGGTATCTCCAACTTCACTATTTTCAACAGAGGGGACGTGAGACGCTCCCACTACGCACCTTGGGACTGCGGTGGTCTAAAAGGGGTGGCAGTATCGGGGATGCGGAGGTGCTGACCTCTTGTCTGCTATTCCCCGGTTGAGCTTCAGCCTTGCGCATCTGCACGCCATTTCTCCACTTACGCGCATCTGGCTAGTAGTCTTTAAGTGGCTGCTGGAACAGTTGTTAAGATACTGTTACCCACCCAGCACAGCACTAATTAATTTCTAAATCAGTGGCCCGCAGCTTTTGCTGATCAGACGCTCCAAGACCCCCTGAACGCCCTCGGGCTTTCCTCTCCCCCGGGCTCTCCGAGCCGTCTCGCCCCC
>VYZV01014346.1:75967-117521 GCA_013401275.1 Pandion haliaetus | reverse complement strand
CGAGGAAACGGCTGGGTTTGCTCGTTATTTCTGCGAGTCTGGGCCGGGGAAGGGTCGTTGTCCCTGAAGGGACTGTTGAAAGTTCCTTGGTTTTCGGGAAATAAAAACGGTCCGTATCCTGGATATTTTTGGTATGCCTATTCCTCCGATTAAGTCCCTTCATTTTACTTTAGTACATCTGTGGTTTTCAGTGAAAAACTCCGGCCACGTGCCGTTCTGGGTTTTAACCTCAGATGTTCAGAGTAATTATAACCCTTAGGAACAGATGAAATAGAAAGCGTTTTCCTTATCGTTACCTGACAAGAGAAGTGACTTAATCTGGTGGGTTTTGCCATTACGTATCTGCTCACTCAGACTCGGCAGAGGATGTATGCTTGCCATGGCAACCTCCACGTCGCATATTACAGCCACTTTTTTGGAAGTAGCAAGACTTGCTAAAGAAATAGGAGGAGCTGATTTCAGAAGCAACGTAATTATAAATAAATTGTGCATCTTGGAAAACATGACCTCTTTTTCGAGCATATTAATGTTGCTTCAGTTCATAGGTATGGGGATGGAAAGGGAATCAGCCTCCTGAGGAGGTCATGTATTTTTCTTTTCATGCAACTGCAGTGAAAGAAGGTTTTGTCATTTTTAAAACAGTATTAATTACTGTAATTTATTTCAAGGCGGTATTAATTTCGTGATCTTAGAATCAAATATCTTGATGTGCCGTGGTAGCTTGATGTCCATGTGAACTTTAACCTTTGCCAGTATTTGATGTGTAAAACTTTTCCTTCGACAGAACAGTATTTTTAAATTTTTCTTTTAATTATGTCACACAGGAGGAGCTTTTCGGTGTGTTTCTGTTGTACAAATAAGATGAAATACTTAAAAAGTGGTTTTACATTAAACCGATTTTTGCAGTTGCTGAAGTAACAGCAATCATCGCTAATTGCCCGCTGTACACTGGATGCTTAACAAGTAGGGAGCAGCAGTTCGGAAGCAAACACTGTTCGCTGTGGAGAGCCTGGCTGGAGGCGGCCGCTCGGACGCAGCGTGACCAGTGCTTGCTACGCTTGTGGGAGTCCATCGAAAGGAGGAGTGGTGCGTGGGCGTGAGCAAATTCTTTGCTCCTTGGTCCCACAGGAATTTATAAATGCTGCTTAATCATTCATTAAAAATTCGTTGAAGTCGTAGTTGCTTACAAAACAGGATTTTTAAAAGGAAGGTTGTCTGTTATCTCTGGAATATTTCAAGACGGCAGCGCGCGCATGCGCTGTTAAAGCCACAAAACTTCAGATTAACGAGGAATTAATAGCCCCCGAGGTATTTGCATCTGTACAAAGCTTCGGCTGTGTGCATTGGTCTTACAGCAGAGACGCCGATGATGCAAAATACGGCAGAGCATCAAACTTCATCATAGACCCAGAAAACGGGGATTAACCCACATCCGAATGCGGCCAGCAGATGCTCCCGAGGCAGAGCGGGCTGCAGCTGCGTGGTGGCAGCCCCAGAGCCCCCCGGAGCCCCGCGCCCACCGAGCCACCCCCGGGCTCCGCACCGGCCCCTGAACCCAGCCACCGCGGTGCCGCTGGGTCCTCTGGCAAAGGCCGGGAGCTGCTGCCCAGGAGGGGCAGCCGTTTGGTGCCTGGGGTCAGGGAGAGGAGCGGGGGACCGATGTGCTGCCAAGGTTTCCCGGTGCTTCCGAAAGAGTGAATTTTAGCCTACTAGACATTCAACTAACACAAGCCCTACCCTGACCTGCTGGAGGGTGATGTGTGAGCAGTGGCTCCAGCCCCGGAGCTGCGCAGAAGCCCCGGCCGGGGACCTGGGAGTCAGACCTTCTGTAAGTGGGTGTAGGAGGAAATGCTTCCCTTTCAATAAGGGTGTGCGAATCCATCAGCCCCACCACAGGCGCTTTGAAAATCCACTGGTCCCCTAGACCAGTGTCTGAAAGCCCGCCCCGATTACCCTGTAAAGTGCGGTGTAGAAAACCGTCCCAGAAATAGTCAGCGCTATTTTGTAATATAAATTGATGATCTCAGTAGATCTAGGCTCAGCACAGACCAAGCACCTGAACGTTGTATTAAGCCCTATTTAAAGATTTGTAAGAGCCACCATGTGTCTTTGGTTTTCATCTCAGCTCTCTCTAATTTTAGCGTGGTTTCTGTAGGCTTTAATTTGCCGGCACGGCAGATTGCATCAAATCCCAGGACAAGCCTTTCAGAACTCTTCGCTTNTTTTTTTTTTTTTTTTTTTTTTTTCTGGGAATGCAGCAATTTGTTGATGCCAGAGAAGTCCTATGTGTTTTACTGCGCATCTTCACTGGGCAGATACACACCTTTTAGTGTGGCCTGCTTAGAAGTTACGGAAAAGTTGAAGGTGGAGAGATGTAATGGTCAGGAGGAAGAACACATGGAAGGAGCTGTGAATTGGGCTGGGTGCAACTTCATGGAAGAGGTCTGACAGCCCAGAGGAGAGGCTCCCACTGGCAGTTTTGTAGCTGAGTGCAAAATTAGGAACGTAAAGGAGCATAAAATCCGTACAGCTCGAGAGGTGCTCTGGTGAGGTGGAGCAAGTAAAATGTTAATGGATCAAGTTATGGTGAATAAAGAAGGAAAGGAAGGTATAAGCTCAGGAAGGCTGCTCTTTTTTTATTATAAGGAGGAGAACATTCTTCATCCTTTAGTTCACTTGTATCCAGAGCGAAGGAATACATAGCTACAGGAGTTTAAGCTTACTGGAGGAAAATGCTTCCCCCCCCCGCCCCGCCCCCAAATATTTTGCTGGGGAAAGGAAATGAAGATGAGAGCTGGTGCAAAGAAAATCTGAGGAGGGCAGGTTTAACCTTTTATAAGCGTAGGAGACAGTGGGCAGAAAAAATCTGAGTCTGTCTTGATTGGGTGCAGGACAGCAATCCTGTTTATTCAGATGCAGTAATCAAGATGGGTGAACCGGTGGGTGGGACTCCTGTGGGTCTGCACTTGCTGTGCAAGTTCCCCTGGATGGGAAACAAGCACTTGGCTTTATGTCATGTAAATTGTCAGTCATTACTGTTTTTTCAATGATGCGCTTGAGATGTAAAGACATACTTGTGAAGTCTTGTGATGCTTAGTTTATCACTGAAGTTTGATGCTTGGCAGATATGACATGGACTATAAATAGAGCAATCAATAGAGCAATCTTCCAGGTATAAAATAAGTACTTAAAGAGCATTTTGATAAACAGAAATCCATGTGAGCTCAGAAGTTCATGTCGTGTGACATCGCAAGCGGCGAAGCAGAGCAGAGTGTGCCCGTCTGCTCGCTGACAGTAGGAGTCAGCGGGCTGTGGGCACTGACCTCGAGTCACGTAGCTGATGCTCCGTTCCCCAGAGAGTGCTGCTCTGAAGTGGAGAATCGAGCGGAATTTAAAGCTTTGGTTGACTTGGATTGGTTTTTTGCTGCTGATTTTAAAATACTGCTTTGTTGTTGTCTTTTTTTTTTTTTTTTTTTTTTTTTTTTTTGTACTTTTAGAATTTTTATTGCAATTGACTGAGGGAAGATTGTGGAAGGAAGCTGAGGGCATGCCAGGAGAAAGATGGCATGCCAGCAACTGCCCTGAGAGGAACCCGCTGTCGTAATGGATTTATACCTTACTTGTCTTATGTCAGGAGTGACGTGAGAGGCCATTATCAGTGCTGTCCTTCCTTTCTGCAGCATGCATTATTTTGTCGGTAGTAGGTGTGGGGCCTTGGCTGTGGTCGGAGGTGAACAAGCCCCGGTGGGAGCCGAGCGGTGAGGCCAAGGAAGCGCTGTAAGGAGATGAGAGGAGCTGTCAGCGGCGAGGCCCTGGTGCCTTTGGTGGCCAAGGAGCGGAGCTGTGGCTGGCAGGTCCTGGTGGCAGAGCACGGGGTGGCAGGGCCAGGAGCTCCGTCTCCAGCTCTTCCCAGGTCAAACCCCACCAATCCCTCCCAACGTCTGCTTCTCTTGCGTCACTATTCTCAAACATATTAAAAAAACCTCCATTTGAGCGCCGTATGTTCTGTTTTCAACACCGCATTCCTGTCTTCTCTTCGTTGTTGCCGTTCTCTGTGTTTGACCATTGAAGAGTTTTTTGGGCAGAGGCTCCTCAGCCCTGGAAGATGCTTTGTGAGATGTTTATGGTCCTCGTTACTCTTGACAAAAGGGCAGTTTGGCAGGCTGGAGGGAAACATGGGGATGGTTCCGGAGCAATGCCTGGAGGCTGGGGGAGCTGGCGGTGAAATGGATGGGGCTGGGGAGGGGAATGCGTCACCCCAGTGGGAAGGGGCCTCTTGGTACCTGGTGGGCAGCTTCACTTCATAATTAGCGTAAAATCTGCTAAAGGTGTTGTTCGAGTGGTGTCAAAATCTCCTTGTACCTTGCGTTTAATTTTGCCTTGGGTATTTGATACATTGATCAAACCGTATGGTGCATGTGTTGGGCTGTTCCACCTCTAGGCATACTGAAGCTTTTGCTGTTGTTACAATAAAAATTCTTAAATTTTAAAGCTTGAGTACTAAATTGGTAGCTTTCAGCAGTTCTCTAATTATGTGAGACATTTTTTGTACTTAACAAATGGTTCTTATTCTTGCCAGCACTTCAGCCCAGTGTTCTAGGACTGTGGGTGTCAGGGAACAGAACATATTTCTGTGTCTGTGAATATGATCCCACACGTTGTCTTAAGAGGGAAAATGTTCACAGCCCTTATATGGTGAGGGATTTTTTTCCTAAATCCATCAGTGCTTTCTCCTGCAGTAATAGCGCAGTTTTATCTTCCTGGTGCTTTGTAGGCTGGATATTTATTATGAACCAGAAATATGCAATGGTCTTTCTTTTTTTCTGGCAAAAATATCCTGCGGTGTAACCTGCTCTGTCTTGCAAACCATTCAGAAATTGTTTCTAAAAATGGCTGATGGTTTTCAACAGCTAATCGGTGTATAGGTGCCAAACTAATAGGTAAGTACCTGAGAGCAGCAAGGGCGCAAGTATTTATTTTTGTCTGGCATTGTGCACCTCTTCATCTTTGCCATGAGTTTACATACTCCTCCTCATGTTCAGCCATTTCAACAGCAGAGTTGCAGTCTCCTACAGGCAAGTGCTGTAGAAGAAGCTAAGATTTCTGCATGTCATGGCACAGTGATGTATTGCACAGCCATGTGCCATGCTTTCCAGTCACGTGCCAGAAGGTGTCTTGCCATGTTATGCCGTGAGATTTGTGAAATACGTGAGTTACCAGAGCACCTTGTGACATTTGGAATGAACGCCACATGGTGAGAGGCTGGTTACAAATTCATGAACATGTGAAATAAAGGGCGAAGAGTTCTTTAGGGTGATGGAAGAGCAGAATGACCCTCAAGTGGATTTTGCTGAGAAATACTAATTTTTGCATTAGATATTCCTGCCTGGTGGCATAACACCCCCAAATCCTTTTGGTTTCTAACAGGAAGGCTTTGTAAATGTATTGGGTTTCTGTGGCAAGGTTTTGGTAGCGGGGGACGGGGAGGAGTTGCAGGGGTGGCTTCTGATGAAAAGTTGCTAGAAGCTTCCCCTTTGTCTGACAGAGCCAATACCAGCGGGCTCTAAGGCGGACCCGCTGCCGGCCAAGGCCGAGCCCATCAGCGATAGTGGTAGCACCTCTGTGATAATATATTTAACAAGTAAAAAATTTGTGGGGCTCAGAAACGGCAGCTGGAGAGAGGAGTGAGAACATGTAAGAGAAACAACCTTGCAGACCCCAAGGTCAGTGAAGAAGGAGGAGGAGGAGGTGCTCCAGGTGCCAGAGCAGAGATTCCCCTGCATCCTGTGGTGAAGACCACGGTGAGACAGGCTGTCCGCCTGCAGCCCAGGGAGGTCCACGGTGGAGCAGATATCCACCTGCAGCCCGGGGAGGACCCCACGCCGGAGCAGGGGGATGCCCGAAGGAGGCTGTGACCCCGTGGGAAGCCTGCGCTGGAGCAGGCTCCTGGCAGGACCTGCGGAGAGAGGAGCCCACGGAGCAGGTTTTCTGGCAGGGCTTGTGACACCGCGGGGGACCCACGCTGGAGCAGTTCGCTCCTGAAGGACTGCAGCCTGTGGGAAGGACCCACGTTGGAGAAGTTGGTGAAGGACTGTCTCCCGTGGGAGGGACCCCACGCTGGAGCAGGGGACGAGTGTGATGAGTCCTGCCCCTGAGGAGGGTGAAGCAGCAGAAACAACATGTGATGCACTGACCGTAACCCCCATTCTTTGTCCCCCTGCGCCGCTGGCGGGGGGTAGGTAGAGAATCCGGGAGTGAAGTTGCGCCCGTGAAGAAGGGAGGGGCGGAGGGAAGGAGTTTTGAGATTTGGTTTTATTTCTCATTACCCTACTCTGGTTGATTGGCAATAAATTAAGTTCATTTTTCCCCAAGTTGAGTCTGTTTTGCCTGTGACGGTAACTGGTTAAGTGATCTCTCCCTGTCCTTATCTCGACCTGGGAGCCCTTTGTTATATTTTCTCTCCCCTGTCCAGCTGAAGGGGGGAGTGATAGAACGGCTTTGGTGGGCACCTGGTGTCCAGCCAGGGTCAACCCATCACAGTAATGCTCGTGGTTACATGCAGGAGGAGGAGTTGTGAGGCTTTGTCCATGCTGGACATCCATGGGAAGGCCAGAGGTTGAGGATGGACGTGCTGCAGCTGGAGCCCGATGGATGTTTTGGCGCAAGACTTGCGTGGTCACCCAATGCGGAGGGCAGTCACCCGATGTAAAGGGCACCCAGCTAGTGTGCACGGGAGAGAGGGAAGCGTAATGACATGAGCATGGATGCTGTTACCTGTGGGCGAGCAATATCATCTCGTGAGCTTTCATGACTGCCCTTGTTTTGAGGGGCTATGCGTGTTGGTCTCCTCCAGCATGGGCACATGGCAAGAAGGGAAGGAGATGGCCTAGTGTGGAGGCCTGGAGGAGCAGGGATCTATGGGGATCCATGGGGATCTGCAGGGCTTCATGGGGAGAGGAGAAGGTCAGGCAGGTGTTGGGAAGCAGCTGGAGATGCAGCCTGAACAGGGGGATCTAGGATTCTCTTGGACTCCCTGGGTTGATGGTCACATTCTGCATTTCCTTGATAGTCCTCAGGTACCTTCTTGCTTTTTTCATCCATGCTTTGTCCTGTGACAGATAAGAAATTATTGCTTCGCAGGCTTGTCTTGTAGAGTGACCTGCACCTCTGCGTCCTTGTAGAATAGCACCAGGCACCTGCAGTGACTTGTGTTGTGGGACTGGAGGGTCTACCAGATCCCACCTCCTGCTCGGTGGGAAGGACGTCTTTGTCTGATGCGCAGCACAGGGTTGTACCTGCCTCTGGTGCCCGAGGGAGCCGCGTTGTGTCGCCTGTGTGGGAGCACGTTGTCCCCTCTGGGGTCTGAGCATAGCCGAGGTGCTACTGTTGAATCATAGATACATTTGTTGCTTCATGAATTAAGAAAATGTTGTAATCCTGTATATGAGCAGGAAGATGAATCATTATAGTACAGAAATTTAGTTACGATCGATATTAATAACATTCCAAGGTTTAATAATTTTCTTGAAAGTTCTACAACTGAGCAAAACCTGTTTATTTACACAGGGGACTGTTTAAATTTTTAAGTTAGGGTTTAAGTATCAAAACAAATTGGATCAGAAATGCCATGAAAGTCTCTTATGATTTTTAGTATCTTCTTGGAGTGACAGTTAAGTAGAACCAGCTCTTGCTTTCTGAAAGGAAAAAGCCATGGAAGTTTTGAGACAAAATGTAACATTTTTTGAACAATATTTTTTACCAAATACTTAGCAGAATAAAAGTTTATGTGAGAGAGGCTAGAATGTAGATATATTCCGTTTGTAGCCATATATTGATATGGTCTATATAACAACATTGTTCGTGGTTTATGAATGTCACCTAGAACAGAGGATTTGACTCAGAACTAGGACAAAGGCCATCTTCATGGACTGTCACAGACTTGGACTCCGCTAGGGACTTCTGCCTGATGTGCCATTTTGGGGAACACTGGTCTTCATGAAATTTGAGAACAAACCTCAGTTAACATGTATGTATTTCTAGGATTTTTTCTTAGTGCCATAAAATACGGTTTTCTTTATTTGTTGTTCCATGGTTGCAGATGCTGCAGTTTTTTTCTGAGTTTTTTTTTTTCCTAGTAAAGCCACATTTCAGGATTCCTGCAGGAGTATCTGTGAAAGAGGCCATGCTAAAAAATGAACGCTGACATGCTTGCCTCTGCTAGCACATCAGCTTTCGAATCTGTGCACAGAAACTCCTTTAAAGTAAGTCTTTCTCTGCACTTTCCAAGTCTAACCAGTGCCTGTGCCTTCATTCTGCCAGGGAAAGGCACTCTTTTTAATGGGATGTCATTAACACTCTGCTGCTGAATGATTATTTCCATTTATAATAGCAACAATATGTTAACTTCGACAAGTTAAAAATTAAGATCCTGGAACTGCCAGTCAGAGTGCAAGGGCTGCTGGCATTCTTTCATCATCACTGCTATTTTTGTGGGGACAGATTTAGCATAAATAGGTGTGATGCAAAGTGTCATACCATATTTAGTCCTTGTCCAAGACATCTTAGTTTTGGAATGGTGCTCTTTGTATAGAATTAATCAAGAAAGTCAATCTGTATCCATGGGGAGGGGTGGGGGAAACCAACCAAACAAAACCTAGTTGTACAGTTTGCTTCCCACCCTGGTTTTTCTTTAATTTAGCTGACTTTTTGTGAAATACCGTGAAGAAAATAGTTTCCAATACAGTTAAGTAATGACCCTGCTTGTGAGGTGTATGTTTTGTGCAGTAACTTAAAGGGCTGCTGAATTTGTGGCACATGGAGCTAAGTGGGATTACATTGGTTGTCGTTGGGTTTGGCTCTGGTCCAGAGCTGTCTTCAGAAACGTTGAGGTCTACATCCCTTTTTCAGAATATGGTACTTTAACATACTCCCAAGGTTTCTTTGTTCCTTTATACGGTGGTGTTTTGGTGTTTTGGTTTATAGAATCATAGAATCGTTTAGGCTGGGAAAGACCTTTAAGATCATCAAGTCCAACCATCAGCCCAACACCACCATGCCCACTAAACCATGTTTGTTGTTGTTTTTCCATCTTTTGATATTGCATATTGCGTCTTAGCAGAAAGACTCTTTTGTGGTCATCTTCGTTCTCCGCTCCGATGTCCCACCAGCCCCTCTACCTGCTCAGGCACTGCCTTACCCTGGGGAACAAAATTAGGACAAGAATAAGGAGGTGGGAGACTAGTATTTCTTATGACTTGCATCTCCTCTATGCAGCTCCTGCAATTGGGATATCATCCATAAATTTGGTTAAAGCAGAAAAAAACTCATCAGTGCTGGCTGTCAGATTAGCCTGAGACTAGATTACTTAATTACTTCTGTTAGATTTGATTCTGACTAGTCACACTAAACTCGTTATAACAAGTTAGGGGGTCACCTAGGGAGAAACTGAGAGGTAGGATTAACGTACTGTGTTATCAGAAATTATTCGCTGATACCAGGTTTATTTGGAGCTCTTGTTTTTGCACTGGATATGATGACGAGCTGCTCCTGATCCATGTTCTCCATGCCACCCAGGATTTGGTAGATATCTATCACGTTTTCCCCAACTCATCTCTTTTCTAAACTGACCTACTTAGTGACTCTTCACAGAGAAGTCTATACCTTTGCCCATCCTTTTCATCCTATTTTGAGCATTTTTCTGTATCTAGTGTGTCCTTCCCTTTTATTTCAATGAGGGGACCATTTTTTTTATAGCTTTAGAATAGCTCTGGGAAACCTTGAAGCAAAAGAAATTGTGTCCTTTCTGAAATACTTGGCATTTTTCTAGTCCATTAGTCTGAATGTACTGACTTTGGCAGCAAGGGGCAAACAGCATGAAGAAGCATAACTGGTATTAACAGAAATATAAGATTAACAGAATAAAATGATTTTGTTCTTCTTAATAAATGCTTACCTACAATACAGTCCCTTTCAGAGCAATGTTCATAGTTGACAAGAAAGAAAAAAGAGCGATCATTATCTTTCTAATGAACTGATAAGTCTGAATATGAAATCAGCTACAGAAGCTACCTTTTAGCTTCTATCCATCCTCTTTCTCGACCTGCTTTACAATAGAGAACTTGGCTCCTCCTTTCTTCGGGGTTAAGAAAAAGCACTTTCACTTGAGTACAAAACCTATTATCGGCCCTTGTCTCTAATACATAATTTGTGTGTGTGTGTGTGTGTGTGTGTGTGTGTATATATATAAAAATACAGTTTTATGTGAATACATGCATAAACATTTGAATTCACGCTGATTGTAGAGATTGCTCCATTCTCACAATAGCAGAGGACCTGGAAGCTTTCAGTAAGTAAAATGCAAACCATTAAGGAGTTTTATGGCTTTTCAAAACCTCCTGGCACCACCACATGCTGGGCTTCATTTTTGTGTCCTGTGGCTTCTCAGTTCCCTCTGAAGGATGTGTAGTGGAATAATTTGTGCTGGAACAAGTTAAACTGGAAATGGGGTGAGCAGAGCATGTTTCAGGTGATGCCTGTGTTTAGGAAGTGTCACGATACTCAAATGTATTTGGCAGGAGGCACTGAGTGAAGGCAGGGACTCATGAAGCAGCGTGAAAGCAAACGGCAAAATAAAGAAATCTTGGAGCTGAATTGTTTTCTCCTCAAAGTCTGAAGAGCATTGGTGTTCCGTGTTATATTACTGGATAAAAGAAGGGCAAACTGCTTGCACGTGGGCCTTCTCGGGGCTGCCTTCAGCAGGCGGTGCCCTCAGACTCCCCGCAAAAGGAGGAGGTTGCACCTAAATCCTGTGTGTCCTAATGAACCTGTTGAGTCACGTTTTCATAGCAGCTTTGTTGCCATTTCAGGATTTTTTTTTAATAAACAGCTTGATTTTTCCTGTAAGCCCTTAGCGCGCAGAGGCTGCTGTAGGGACCCGTACTGTTCCTGCCATTCCTGGAGGGCAGCAGCCAAGTGACAGCCCCGGGCAGCTCTTGCTCAGGCTCCCATCCCACATGCCGCCGCAGCAGAAACCTGTGACAGCCCCCAGCTCAGGCAAGCTGTGCTTTGAACAATGGCGTAGTCTGTGAGCGCTGCTTTTCCTCCTCGGCTCTGCTGTACTGGCCCATTCACCTTGAAACGGTGATCAGCACTGACCTCGGAAAACTTTCCTAGAGACAAAAGGGAAATGACTGTCCCCCTCGGCTTGCCTTTGCATGCAGAACGCGGGGCTGGGCGTTCAGGGCAGTGTCTGCAGAGCTGCAGTGGTTGGTCTCACAGGTAGGATCTCCGAGTCCAACTGGGATGCTCCGTTGTACGGACGTACTGACCTCGTGCCGTAGGGGTGAGCTTTGTCAAGACCGAAGGGCAAAGCTGTTCCCTGTGAAAGAGCTGCAAAGGTGGATGCTGGCTCTTCGGAAAGCTGCTTAGGGGAAGTTTTTTTTTTTTCTTTTTCAAGTTTACCCAGAATTTCTGAAACATCTACATAAAAAAGTAGATCTTTTCAGGCACACAAGGATTTTTCCAGACCTGCTTTGTGCTTCTTCAGTCTCATGAAAAAGCTTGCACATCTGCCAGACTTTGGGTCCTGAGCTGAATTTTTCCAGTTTATAATTGCTTCCCTGATAAATATTTTCTTCTTGAGACTGTTACGACTAGAGGAGGAAAATCACAATTCTCTGCCTAGGATAGTAACTTTTGATGGTCTTCCATTTGGAAACGTTCTGACCCTTTTGGAAGGAGGGCACGCTGTGGTTCGGTGTGGGGTGGCCAGTCTTTCAGTCTTTCTTACACCCTCCTGAGAATCCAGGTGAGTTTGACCAACATGCCAGCCTTTGAAGAGCACAGCCCATGTTGTAGTGGGGAATGCCCTCGGCTTTCAGGAACCACGTCACCCTGAGTGGCTGGGAACCTCGGCACGGAGCTGCTCAGTGTCCCGGGGGGAGAACAAGCTTTTTTGGGCAGGCGAGCAAGGACTGGCATAGCAGCTCCAAGAGGAGGGTCTGCAGCAGCTGTGTGATACCTGTAGAAACATGGGAGAGTCATATGGATAGTCCTCCCGGCTTCTGAGGCTTTAACTAGTGTTCAGTAAATAAAACTGTTCTTTGAACAAGGATGGGAAAGCAAAGATAAGAATAGCTGTCCATAAAGTATCATCCCTATATGTACTGAAAGAGCTGTTCTGTGGAAAAATTAGTGTGAGACTGTGTGGTTAAAGGTGATGTCATGAAAATGCACAGCAAAACTGCCTTAATGCCAAAGGAGCATTCATGCTGTCCTGCTGTAAAGCTTGACTTGCTATTCTGATCCTGTAACACAGACTTTTCATGGAAATGTAGAACGTTAGTATTGTTTTTTCAGATAGAGCATCTGTTGCTATCTCTGAAAAACACATATTGCAGTTCTGTAATGCATTTAATACTTCATAGATTTCATTTTAGTCATGTAGCCCTTAGTTTTAAACTACCAGTTGAACATTAATGGGCAAAACAGATTTGCTGTAAGATCTTTTAATAATTCTTTTCTGCTTTTATTGTGATTTCATTTCAACCAACTGTGCTCCAAAAGCACAGAGAAAAATTGAAAAACTTTTTTTTTTTTCCTGTGACTTTGAAGACACCCTCTGCATTCTTTCCTGACCATTGAGAGCTACGTATTTATAGCTGAGAGCAGAGATCAGCCAAAACCTCACAGCGAGACCCGAGCGCAGACGTTGCATACCACACCGCAGGTCCGTGGAGCACGTTGCACAAGTGAAGTAACAGGCTCTTGCCAAGCAATAGTAGAAGGGACCAACTACAAACTCCTTTACCATCCCATGTTCAAGACCATGGTGCAAAAGGCTTTTTGAGATGAACTGCATACAAAAGAGAGGTGACCTGCCCACGGTTTTTCAGGAGGTAAAGCAGACTTCTGTTTGCTGTTGTGGTGAAGGTGTTGCAGTAACACACTGCATTTCACTGCTTGAGCCAGAGAGGAACAGAAAGGGTACTTGGAAACTGTACGGTGGAAAAAGCTATTAATATTAAGGCACTTTCTCTTGTTTTAAACTGTGAACTATAATTTACTATGATTATTTGTTTCCTAATAAATTGTGTGTAGCTCATCTCAACATCAAAACACATTAAGCTTTTTGCTCAGATGTCTGTTACGCAGGCTAATTTAATTCATCTTTGGAAAGGAGTTTATGACTAGATGCATGAGATTTGACGCCAAGATATCACGCAGCTTGTTCTTTCTATCTGGATGTAGCCAGAAGGTCAAATTCTGCTCCTTTCTATCCTCATAAATTAATTGAAGTCAAGAGAGCTCTATAGGTTTAAATGAAAGTACACTCATTAGATACCAGTGCAGTATGGGAGGGTACTGAGTTTCAAGAAAAGGTGGTAGCACATGAATGAAGTGGCTGCTAGTGTATTGAGAAAGCCACCTGCTGTAGTTTGTCTTACAAAAGCTTCCAAAATTTCAGCTGGAGTGGCTACTATTTAGGTAATGGAATTAAAATAGGGATTTCAAATTTAAATGGAAATGAAATACAGAGTAGTGACTACTGACATCATTTAACTGCAGATGTAACATTATTAATTAGTGAGTGAAAGAAGCTTATTAGCAAGCTACATCATGACATTGTTCTGGAGATGATTGTTTTGTTATTAAAATTACTTTGAAAGCAAAGATAGTCCACAGCTAAACATAATTTAAGGTTGTTCTCCCACATTTTGTCTCTCTAGTTTTCTGCTCTTTTTGCTTATCTTTTCAAATTGCAGTGGGACAAATTCTGCTTTGATATCTTATCATTGTAAGTTGGTGCCGGTGTTCAGCTCTGTGCGGGAGGCCGTGGCTGCTGCTTTGCCCAGTTTACTCTGTCAAACCCTCAGTCCTCACGCCACCTCTCCTTTGCTAGTAAAACCAGAGCTTTTTTGCATTTTTGTTTTCTCCTTTGAGAAGATGTTCTTGCATGTTTTGTGTGGATGTGCAATCTTGCCCATTTAGTATCATAGAATCACAGAATTGTTCGGGTTGGAAAAGACCTTTAAGATCACCGACTCCAACCATTAAACTAGCACTGCCAAGTCCACCACTAACCCATGTCCCTAAGCACCACATCTACGTGTATTTTAAATACCTCCAGGGATGGTGACTCAACTCCTTCCCTGGGCAGCCCGTTCCAATGCCTGACAACCCTTTCAGTAAAGAAATTTTTCCCAATATCCAATCTAAACCTCCCCTGGCACAACTTAAGGCTGTTTCCTCTTGTCCTAACACTTGTTACTTGGGAGAAGAGACTGACCCCCACCTCGCTACCACCTCCTTTCAGGGAGTTGTAGAGAGCGAGAAGGTCTCCCCTCAGCCTCCTCTTCTCCAGGCTAACCAACCCCACTTCCCTCAGCCGCTCCTCGTAAGACTTGTGCTCCAGGCCCCTCACCAGCTTCGTGCCCTTCTCTGGACACGCTCCAGCACCTCAGTGTCTTTCCTGGAGCGAGGGGCCCAAAACTGAACGCAGGACTCAAGGTGCAGCCTCACCAGTGCCGAGTACAGGGGGATGATCCCTTCCCTGCTCCTGCTGGCCGCACTGTTTCTGATACAGGCCAGGATGCCGTTGGCCTTCTTGGCCACCTGGGAACACTGCTGGCTCATATTCATTATTTTACTCTTTTATTTTATATATACTGTGTTACATTATGATTTTACATTATGAGTGTGCAGGGAGGAATGAGCTGATGGGATGCGCTGGCCTTGGGGGCTGCACCAGTTTAAAACCCTGCCCGAGAATTGCTGGTTTGGAAAATTGTCATCGCTGTGGGCACTGCTGGGAGTGGAGTGGGAGCCCCATGAGGGTCCAGCAGACCCCAGGCAAGTACATTGTTGTGAGATGAGAGTGTCAGCTCGCATACCGTGGTCAAAATCACCCCTGTTTTTGCCTGCGTTGTCCCTGCTCTGGCCCGGCAGCATTCAAGGAGTCATTTTGGATGGTTTAACACCCACCCTACAAAAATATCCTGTGTCGGTATCTGTGTCGCATTCTTCTCAGGGAAGAAAATAGAGCTGAAGGGTGCTGTGCTGCATTCTCACAGCTTCTCCTACACAGTTAACGGCAGCCAAGCAGGCACAGAATGAGACAGTAACCTCCGTGGTTACATGGGAAAATAATTTATAAACACCAATCCTTAAAAAAAAGCATGCTAAGAAAGAAATCCAGGTCTTTTACAATATCAGTAATGATTTTGTAATTTATTTCCTGGAGCAAAATTTTTAATTTTGTGATGTTTCAGTGTCTTATATATTTGTGATGTATTTGTCAACAAGATGAGCAAAAGCTAGATTTATTCATAGGAGCTCTAAGAGTCCTGTAACAATATATTTAACGAAGTGCAAGGGATATAAAGCAACTTCACACAACATTAATGGAATTACATCGAGGCTCAGTTAAGTTGCTGAAATGTCTTCTACAGACTGGGTATTGTAAGGGCATACTGTTGAATATATCTTATCTTTATATTTTGTACTGAACATTGCTGCATTCGTTGCATCTAGGAACTGCTGTGCCTCTCCTTTCCCTTTCCCTTTCCCTAGAGTAGATCCAATTATTTCTTTGGAGTTACAGTGTAGTTGCAGCTGTGTAACTCATGATGAAGAGTGTGTATGGGAATGTGTAGTGAGTGCAAAGCAATGTGCAGGCAGCCCATGAGTTGCACAGAATGAGGAGCCCGCTCTGCTTTCCTTGACAGTAACGTAAACCAGGAGTTGCTCACTCAACGTGGCACAGAAAGCGCAACTGAATTCTGTTCTCATATGTTTTGAGCTGTTGAGGATTCAGGTCTTAGGAGCAGACCTCATGGTCAGAGTCCCAGGATCAGCCAGAGGTTTGGCTCTGAGAAGCACCAGAAAAGGACCTGCAGGTCCAGATGTTTTATAGCTCGTCCTTTATTAGCTTGAGCAAACTTGATGTCTCACATATGGTTACAAGAGCAGAACGCAAATCTCGCAGACGTTCAGGCTATTATGCAGGCACAGGAATGACCTAGCAATACAGGACAGACAGCGGTCCTGTATGATTTAATCTGAGCTCATGTCTGTAGCAGTGCCTGTAACACACAGGCAGTGGAATAAATGCAGTGCTTGAAACCATTGTAAAGCTTTGAAGATCAAGAGCCATTTAAGGCACTGAGATGTGCTATATGAAGAATGTATAGGTGACTTTCTAATCGCCGATTCCCCTGTCAAGTTTTTATTAGCTGTGTGCAGTATGCTAATACAAGAGAGAGAATGTCTTTCATTTTGTTATTGCTGTTTTTCTGGGCTTCTTGTTTTTATTTTTGCAAGCACGTATGATGTGTCACTTCTTGAAGGTTGTAAAAGAACTCCCAAATAGCTTAATTCTTTTTCTAAAACCATTGAGGAAAAGATAGGAAATTATGAGTCACTTCATGCTTTCAGAATCATGAACACAAACCGGATCCTGATCCAAAGGTTCCCTGAGATCATTAAAACTTACATTAACTTGCATGAGATACGAATCAGGCTGCCAAACTTGTGTATTTAGCACAGCTTTATCAGAGGTTTTATTTTGCACAGAGCTAAATACAGGTTTTTAACAAGATGATATTTGTACTTGAAGTAGTGCATAGTGTAATGAAAGTATAAAAATACTGGTAAAAGATCATTCTGAGATGCCTTTCACTGTTTCAAAAAATATTCTGCGCAGTGTCATGCCCTGATAATATTTCATTTTTATGCTGCAAAATTTTGTTTGGAAACACCAGTTAGAACAGCTCAGTGTGATTAAATCAAGTGCCTATTACAGGAAAATCCAGTCTGTTTTGGAAGTCACTTGTTGGTGAAAGGGAAGGTTGTATTTTCTTAAGCAGATATCAGCTAGATTATATTGATCCTCAGCAAAAATGAAAGTAAAAGGGAAAAAAAAAAAACCCAAACCCCGAGTACACTTGTTGTGGAGAGGCAAGGAAACCAGGGGCAGATGACTGGAGAGGCAGGCCAGCTCTGTTGCTGGGATGGAGCTCCCTGGCAAGCATCCCTTCAGGTGGGGAGAGTCTGCACCCATGGAGCTTGCAAAGAGTTTCCGCACCATTCAGATTACATCAAGTACTCGCCCACTGTCTTTGTGTGAGGTTTGCATAGATTAGCTTGTTTGTTAATGCTTACTGGTATAGAACAGTTCTAAAAGCTTCGTCGTTGGATTTTTTTTTTTGTGGGGTCTTTAAATAGCAAGAAGAGCCATTTTATGCACCAAATACAGTTGTGTTATTTGCAAGCACTGACCAGAACTGATCAAAAGAGAGTCACGGGCCAATTAAACGTAGATAGTGAAATGTCCTCAAGCATCGTCCCATAGCACATTGCTGCTCACTTTTGAGTGCTGCTTCAAATGCAAGTTTACTTGACTGCTGGCTGCTCTTTAGCATGCAGGCTTGCAAGTTTTTGTTGGCATACTTAGATTTTCATAGAAGAAAAAATACTGGCTGAGATCTTTAGGTGCATTAAAATAAAGATGCTTTCAGCTATCATCTTAAATTACAAAGGGCTTTGTGGCAAGGTTAAACATTTTTGTCAGAAGTGGCATTAATAGGGTCGTTCTATAATATGTCTCATCCGTAATATATCCATTAATATGGGGTGGGCTGGAGGACACCATTTTGTCCCTGTTTTGTTGATGTTCTATGAATGTCAGCTTGGCCTTTCCCATTCTCCTTGCAGAATATGGTTGGCAAAGGTGTGTTGGGGAGGTTGGGAGAAGAGCCAGCCAGAGGCAGGCCTCATCCATATGGCAAATACACTGGGATCTAGCGAATAGTGCTGTAGGGCTGCGTTTGGTTGTACTGCAATGTGTCTGTAGCAGGTTGGCATCGTAATAATTGACAGGCACTGCTGTGTCAGGTAAAACTGCAAAGGAATGCATTATAATTGCTTTTTTTCTTAACTTATAACCTGAAGTACTTACTTTTGGTGAGTATCTTCCATGGTGTGTCTGAAGAGGAATTTGTTTTCTTTCAGCAATTTCAATTTTTTATGACATTTTTTTTTTTAATTGTGAGAGTGAAAAGCATTTTAACTGTATCTCATGTTAAAAGATTAGCAGCAAAAGCCTCTGAAATGTATTGGTAAGGACCTTAGCTTTAATAAACTAGTTCCAGTGCTCTTGCTTTAGCTATGCTCAGTCTCACAGCCAGTGTCACAGTTCCTGTCTCTGAAACTCCATGTCTATGTAACAAGTGGGGTTTTTGTGATTTTTTTGAAAGAAAAAATCTAAAATAGAATAAAGTTTTAAAAAACTGAGAAGAATAAACATTTCTCAGCCAAACAAAAATAACATTAGTTATTGCTAGCAATGTATACTCTAAGTAGATTCTTAGAGTATGACCCACAATGAGTTACGGAATTAGGTGTGATAGTTTTGTAATACCCTGGAACAACGACATTGCCTTACCTACCTAAGGAGGAAAAGAGGTCCTTGCTAAATCTGCCATTATGAACAAATGTCTTAAAACACATGTAAAAGTTAAAAGATCTCAATTTTAGACAGGTAGATGTTCGTATAAGTTAGTAACAGTCTCGCAATTTTAGTGTATGGCATCCTTAGAAGCTGGAAATTAAAAGCAGCCATTTCCATAGAAATACGTGGATTAGACACTGTCCATAAGAATCGGGAATCAGCTGTGATATCTGCCCTTGTTTTGAGTAGTCTCTGGCTCTAAGACCATGCCTGGAAAATAGGCATCTACCCAACCGCATGCCTTAACACGCTGTGTCCTTAGCAGTCATCGCTCTTCCCTTCGAGTGACAAATGTTGGTCCTCTGTGTGAGATGGCAAATGTTTGTGGCTTGGTGGCCATAAGCTGGTCTGTATAAGGTGACCTGTCTCATTCTTTTGATTTCCCTTTTAATACTAATTATGAGCCAGATTGTTCGCTGATTATTTGAGCCAGGCACCTCTTCAGGCGTAATAACAGCTCAGGCCCAACCAAGGTTCATGCTGCTCTAATTTGCAGCTTCATTTCACCTGGGACCGTGCCTAGATCAGTCCCAGTCAGGTTCCTGGAGCAGTGGAGACTTATGGATGAGATAATACATAACTTTTGAAAATGATTAAATAATGGTGGCATCTCTAGGCCAAGAAAGCAAGCGTTGTGACGTGATCATTCATCTTTACCGTTTGCCAGTCTTTGATAGATTATTTTAGTGGTTTTAGAAGACTTTCCTTACTGGGAACAGCCGTCAGACCATAAAGCCCAGGAATCCCATAGCCTGTTGAAGATCGGCACGCAGTGTGCAAGCTGCCAGTGCTATGGATCCAGTGCAAATATTTCAATTTTTACAGTAGTGGAGTTTTTTGTGCTTTTTCTTCCTGTTTCTTCGGTTTAATTGATGCAGCATTCCACAAAGAAAATGGTGGGAGAGACAGTGGCAGAGAATAAATACTGGTATTTTTCCTCCATGTTGTATATTCCCTGTCTCCTGTGAAGCCATGTATCTAATTTAATATATCTTATTGTAAAGTAGCACTTTTTTTTCATTGCAGTTTATATCCCCTCTCACAGAGCTTATCAAGTCTTTGTGACTGCAGCTTGTGACTGCGTATTTTACACAATAGGATCACTATTCCACGTTAGCACGAATTTTTTTTGTGTTAGGGTAATTACGCATTTTTATTAATAAATACCTCATTGCCTGTGTGTATATATTATTTTTAAACAGTCTTCTCTATATACTTTGCCTTATAGATAACCCTTGAAGAGCTTGAAGAGGAATTTTCATTTAAAACAAATTTGTCGTCTTCCGTTTGGACAAATAGAGATTTAAAAATTAACATCATCAGTGATGTTATCACTAATGCCTATAAAGTTCTTTGAGGAGTCCTCTAACATGTTTACCCTTAGCTAGATGATTCATTTTACTTCCAGAATAAAAACTCATCTTCCTTCAGGAACACTGAGATCTTAAAAAATAACTTTAGTTTAGACCTGAATGGCATTTAAGAAAATAACGGACCTCACCTCGGTATTTCAGTGTAGGTTATAGCAGCGTTAAAACATAAGAAGGTAAATGTCATAGCCTGATCTCACCTATATAGATTGTGAAGGTTTCCATGCAGTGTGTGTGCAGAGTGATCTGGAAGGATAGCGGCTTGCTTGGTTTGTTTATGCTTGTGATGCTCCAGGTAGGCAGCGTGTGTTCTTGCTCCTCTTCAGAGAAAAGAAAGATAAGGCAAAGCTGGCATGTTCTGTGAGCTCTTGTGGAATACAGCCATGGAGTGACAGTTGTCATCTTGCCTACACCATTGCACAGTCATATCCATTTCCCTGACCTTTTATCTCTACCTTCTGCAACGGGGAAGCCCTATGAGCCATCAGAAACCAGGCAGTTGTGGGAAACCCTTGAAGTTTTGCCAATAAATTTTAATAGATGATAGTTAAATCTTTTCAGTATTTTTAAATGTTGTATTCATTTCTTGATTAGCAATTCAGACCTGCATTCCACTGTTCTTCATCCTGATATATGCTCGTTTATATAACTCATCTCAGGCTGGCACTCCTGTCTGTCTTGTCTGAGTTGGTGGTGGAGAAGCATTAAGACACGCTTTTCAAAAGCATGCCTTAAGCTCTTGCATAAGTCAGAGCTGATTTCAAAACTGGGAGTGCAATGACTAAATATTTTAGAAATCTGAGCCTGTGTGGCTTCAGCAGTTCGTTCTTGGGTTTGGGGTTTGTTTTTTTTTTTTTTTTTTTTCTTTTTTGAATGCACATTGGCATTAGCAGGCACTTTCCTATAAAATTATTTTAGATTCTTTCCACCAGCTGGAGCCTCTCCAGTTTGGTCAGAATGACCTTTGTGTATGGTAAATTGAACATAGGTTTATTTGTGCTTGATAGCTGAATGAGAGTTTTATTAGTCCTTTTAAGTGGATGATGCTGCAAGGGTCAGATTAAACCTAAGGCCAGTCATTTTACATATTCTGAGACCTAAAATGATGCTTGTACCTTTCACAGCAACTCAGCAATCAAGAGAGTGGGGAGAGGAGTGATCCAAAATTAACAGTATAATATTTAAGCACAGTTGAAATGCCAGTTTGTGAACTAATATAGTTCACTATGGGAATAAAGATACCTGTAGTGCTCTTCATAATGGACTTCTTATGAACTTAAACATTTGTTAATATAAGTGTTTAAACAACTTTAGAAGTAATCCTCAGCCATTGTAATTGTCGCTGAAAGGCATTGTTGATTTTGATAATTTACAACATTACTTCCAGTTCCACAGTTTTTAAAAATATACTTCCCAGTTTTGGTAGAAGGAAACTTTCTTGTAGGAAAAGTGAAATCACCACAAAAAAGCATGTTATTAAGTCTTATGAGTTAAATGTTTTTAATTTAACTTGTTACATTTGTTAATCACAGGAGTGTTAATTAATTAAGCTTCCTATTCACATATATAGGATTTATTTTAGCTGATGATTCTGTAAGAAAAAGGGTGGAGATGTGTCAGCATCTCCTCTGGCTCTGTGAAAGGAAAATACATGTAGTTAAAAAGAATTATAGAAGGGAAGACATCAGTAACTGTGTCCTTCATCCTTCTGGACAAAAAGCACACTGAAAGGGAAACTTCTTCAGGGGAAAGACACTGATAATCAGCCTGGGGGGGTGATACTGAAGCTTCTTTGAATATCCTCATTCACTTTCCTCTCAAGCTAAGTGGATGGGTCTTATCCTCCGTATAGTCACAATTAATGAAAAACCTATAGCTCTGTTCAGCACATCTGAGCATTTTTCACTGCTTTTAATTGATTTATCCGTCATCTAGTGTGACTTGATGGACTTGGATGGCTTTCCTTTAGTCCTTGCCCTTTGAACATTTATTTTTCTGCTAACATCTCACATTTGAGGCTTAATCTCTTGCAGCTTTATCAGGAAGAAATTAGCTTCTACAAGAACCGAGCTGTGGAAAATGGGTATTTGGATCTTACCCTAATTCAGAACAACATTGCTGTTGTGGCTGGTGCTTTGGAGTATGGGTCTCATTAATGTACCCTGCACAGTCTGGTTCACGGGAGCAGCCTCTTCCTGCAGAAGATGTATCAGCTGCAGGGAGTGCAGACAGAACAGGCTGATGGTTTTTCTCTTAATTTTATATTCTATTTTTATCCCCAATGTTATAATACCCCAAATAAATACTGCTTCCTGATGTCCCAGGATCATACTGCAACACAGTGGTCCAGGCAGCAGCTGGGACTCCTTCCTTTGCCTGTCTCTGGTATCTTTGACTGCTTTAGCCCATTCCCTCACGTTGCTTGCACTGTACACAGCAGTTCTGCGTAGTCTGCAGTCCTTTCTCACTGCTTCCCGTCCTGGAGTCCTTTACTCTGCCAGGTCTAGTTGGATACTGGTATTTTTTTGCCCACTGATAGGACGGTGTTTGGCCATGGTGTAAGGTACATTGTTTCTTTGTTCCCTCTTGTCCAGCCAAGGGCTGTTGCCTGCTCTGTTAGTTGTTTTCAGCTCCGCTGTTTTTAATTCACTTGCACAGAAATGGTTTCTCGTATTCTTAAGTCGTTGGAGAAGGGGTAAAGTAACAAAAGCCCAAAACTGGGACCTGGATTTAAAATGCGCTCCTTCTGTGGTGGTTCTCCATTTACAATTAAGCTTCTTTTCTAAACTTTTCTCTTGAGTTTCAAGTCTATTTAGTGTAATATACTGATTTATAACGTTCTGATTTCTCTGTCAAAAGTTGTACAGTAGTAAATCGAATACCTGCTGAATTATGTTGCTTTACCACCGATACTGTGATCCCCCATACCAGTAATCCCATCAGAAGAAATTTGTTGAGCTAGTTTGCCGCTGCATTTTTTTATACACGTGTACTGGCATTAACTTTATTAAGCTGCTGTAATTCTTTATGAATAATGTTGTGTATTGCTTATTCCATTACATTGTGCAGGATCAGTGTCAGGCTGACAGGCCTGTAACTATTCAGATTATCCCATTTTCTCTATTAATCACTTGGTACAGCAGCTGCCTGGTCCATTCTAATTCTCCCTGTCAAGAACGTGCAATATGGCGCAAAAGAGGTTATTGTAATTATACCTGTGACCAACTTAACTGTAGTCTTAGAACACAAGTCAAAGGCTCCAAATATATACAGACAAAATCTCTAAAGACTCTGCTTTTAAAAAAGAAGGCCCAATATAAAGTAGAAATGTGCAGAGAAGATTGGCCTGCGCTATCCTGGTGGTTCTTGCTGAAGTAAACCCCTAGATGTTCCTATAAATTCTCGTTAAGGCAATGCTAGAATGGCCCACAGAGGCATCAATATATTCACTGCTCCAATAAGTGATCAGTTTATTTTACTTCTAGATTTCTTCCTAAAATATTGGCAGTCAGCAGCCAGACAGCCATTTGGCCTGAGCGCTTTTGAATCCTATGTGGAAAGCAAGCTAATTTCTGCAGTACGTGGAAAAGTGCGCCTATCTAGTGTGTAATCACAGCCAGAACAGCTTTTGTCAGACATGCTGGAAACCACCCCAGACTCGGGCTGTCTGCTCACCTGCCGCATGGCCATTCCTTGTTGCTGAGGCTTAGATTTCACTGCAGAACGCTGCTTTTCTTGGGATGGTTTAACACACCAGATATCACTTGCGGGATATACATACGAGTAGTAAAAGCAGACAATATCTCATGGTGACATATAAAAAAATGTAATGTCATTTACAAACTTAGACAGGCAATGTCATTCTGTTTGCTTATTTACAAGAAAAGTAATTCATCAAAACTCAGCAGTAAAGGAAGGGGTAATAGGTATTGAGCTACCATTTGATTCTTAGTATTTTTGGTTGATAGTTTATTTGTCAGCAAAATATTACTGTAAAATGTAATTTTTCTGAATATGAACTACTGTGTAATAAAATGGTTCTTTGGGCTGATTGCATACACTGACCATGGACTGTAGGGAAATTCATACTTTCTCAGCTGTTTATGGCTCTCTTTCTTATCTACAGAGCCATTGCCAGATTTGCAAAATAAGAAAATCTATTTTAAGAAAGGAAGAGAAATCCCCACTGCTGTTCAGAGACTATGAAAATGTCTTTCAGCTAATGCTAGACTGTGCTGAGGTGTTCTTGATACACCAGGGCAAGTTTTTCTGCCTTTCTTCAGATGTGTGGTGAAACTCAGAAGGAAAATGATGTAAAGCTGATGCTCTGGGTTGGTCCGCTGGAATAATTTCATTTCGGACTCTTCTCTTATGCCAACCACTCTTGTGTAAAAAAGCCTTTCAGGCAGTTGGAGACTCCCATAGCAAAGAACTGTGTTATTTGGGATTGAATCTGAAACAGGAGTTCAGCAAAACTGTCCTCTGCCTCCTCTGAGCTCAGTGGCAGAAATCTGCCAGCCCTGTGGCTGTATCAGGGGCTCAGAAAATGCAGACACACGGAGGTCCTTTGGTTTTCAGTGGTGGAGAATGCGTTGTAGTTGCCTTATAGCGGTACATCAGTAGACTCTTCCATTTTGCATACAGACATTGCCGGGTCTGAATGCTGCTGTGAGAGCTGCAGCGTGGCTTGTTCTGAGCAGCAGTGAGAAAGACGGGGTGACTGGGCTGTGCGGGTTGGTGGCTCGTAACACATCACCTCTCCGCTGCAGCCTCAGGACAGAAGGACTTGCAGGGCTGTGCCTCTGCTCTTGGTTCACTGAAGACCATGGGTGTCACCGCGGTGCAGGCTTGATAAATGGGATGCCTCCAAAATAGGGATGTTTCTCAGCAGACTTTTTGTGGCAGAATGAACCACTAAACTGACAAAAGCCGGTGGGGTAGGGCCTAGTGCAAGGAACATGGCAGAGAAATCACTTGTAATTCCAGAGCTGTCATCTGCCGATCATCGCGGATGATGTGTTTGATGGACTAGAGATTAGAAGTTTATTAAGCTGTGTGTTCGGGGGTCCTTCTCATGGCATATTTCTGTAGTGCTCTGAGAGTCTTGCAGTGCTGAGCGGAGCAAGAACACTGTTTAAGCTACAGGAAAGTTTGCTAATTAAAGACTATGATAGGAATGTAATCTCAGAGAAGCTCCAGGGAAAGGGAAATGTGTTCTCTTTACCTTTGCATTTTGTAACTGCAGCTGAGAACAAGGGAAGGGAGGAAGAAGCTCGATCTCAAGACTGCATACGAGACAAAACCAGTCTCTTCTTGCCATCATGTTTGGAAATGAAAGCCCACTGGCATTTCTGTAAGACAGAAGAATTTCCTAGAGGAAGCAAAGTAAGAGAGAAAAGAAAGATTGATTGATTTATTCCCTTGCCCAAAGAGAAGCTAACCTCAGAATGCCCCTGCAAGTTACATGGCTCTGGAGCAAGAGCTGGGCCCTTGTTTTCCAGATCTCCAGAGGAGATTAACTGGAATGATTAAGGATAAATATTTTGGTTAAATGCAATGTATATAGGAATTTTGTCTGGCTTATTTTAGTCTTTTTACCCTTTCTTTCAAGTTTTGCTATTCAGCTATGCTTGAATAAACATTAATCAAGCTGACAACGTAAACTAAGTTTGAAGTGGAATTCTGATGTATCAAATAACTCTAGGATACTCAGATGCTATGTTTGTGCTTGGCACTGAGGTGTGAGGATGAACTGGTAAGTGGTTAAATCACTCTTGGATGTCCTCGGATAGAAGGCCCAACTGTAAAGTGTTGCAAAAGCAAAAAAAAAAGTTGCCATATCCATGTGACATCTTCCATCTAAAAGACCAAATTCCTAACTTCCTAGTGCTTCTAGAATTAAGATTTGTTTGCTATCTTTTATGCTGTTGCATTAATAGTTTTCAAATATTCAGAAAGTCTGCCATCCTTCGGATTCTGTTAATGAAGTCACTTGCCTTACTCATTGGACAGTGATTTAAAAGTGATGTTGTTATGATAACAGCAAAAGAAAAGGCAATTACACAAAACTGTCTGGCAGAAAGGAAGGAAAAACGTTGCTCAAGGCCAGTGAGTTGTGTCTCAGTGAGGTAACTTTCACGTATGTCACGTACCGTCATTTTACTAGTGATCTGCGTCCACCTCCTCCTGGCTCAGCATGTGCTCACAAAGTCTGTGCTCAGCACTACTCTGCTATCTGCTGGGAGGAGCAGGGCAGGTGTTCCTTGTACCTGTAACTTCTGCATTTTGACTTCTGCTCAGAAGTGCTGGTTCCTCCTCAGGAACAGGTTAGACTCCTCTGGTTCTGTTTCTGGGTCGCAGTCTGTTTCTTTATCTGCCAGACTGAGGGTAAGCCACAAACCCTGGGGGTCCTGCAGCAGTCCTTTCTGCAGTAGTATCTATACAGGTACTAAGTAGCACAACTTAACTCACAGTAAACAAGTCTGTATGTAAGGATGTAGTTTAGGAATGTCTTCACGCTGCAGAGAGAGAACGTGAGGCGGCACAAGGAAGGGAGTGATTTGGAGCTGCCTTAGGTTGCTCCAAGACAGCACCCATGCCAGCTGCCCTGGATTGCTGGCAGCCTTGCAGTGCCAGCCAGGCGCTGGCAGGCGCAGCCCTTCTCCGTGGGGCCTGGAGAGCTTGCTGGCATGCATCAGCAGCTGAGGCGTGCGGGTCAGTGCGGCGTGCCGTGGAGGCTGCAGGCAATGCTCTCTCGAGTAAATGTGCTTGAGATGGGAAGCTGAGAGGAGCTCTTTCGAAGAAGTCCTGGTTCTTCAGACTGACTGAAGACAGCCAGCCCCGAGCTGGTCACCTGTCCCTTTCTCCAT
Source organism: Pandion haliaetus (assembly GCA_013401275.1). Classification (NCBI taxonomy): domain Eukaryota; kingdom Metazoa; phylum Chordata; class Aves; order Accipitriformes; family Pandionidae; genus Pandion; species Pandion haliaetus. The sequence goes on along the minus strand of VYZV01014346.1, from coordinate 90,774 downwards.
CTCTGCTTCATGCCCTGTCTTCCTCCTTCAGTACGAGGAACATCCTTTGCAGATCCACTGAGTGTTTAATTATTGCTTTAATTATTGCTAGCAGCCGTGAATGTTAAATAACAGTAGAAACTGTGTGTGTCTGGGAGAGTAAAGTAATTCTTTTTTTGGATCTGGCCCCAAAATTCTAGCTGGTGCCTTGTGATATACATAAGGAGAACGTCAGTAAGTTGGAGCAAAATCGCTTGTGACAGATACACATGCACATCCACAGCCTTAGCATGTTTAAAGTTATGGAGGGCTCTTAAACAGACAGTCTTGAGCTGCTGCCGTTTAGCTGTCCTGTAATGGAAACAAAATAAGTCATTAATATTTAACACTGAGCCCAGTGGTTTTTTGACTGACTGTTAGAATTTAAAAAAAAAAAAAAAAAAATTGTTTTTTTTATCGCCAGTTGGAGAATATTGGCCAGTGCATTTTTAACAAAGAAAAAATATTTGCAGTTTTTCAGCTTTGTGGTCTGTTGCTGGGATGGAAGGAGAAAGGAAAAGCCAAAGATGAGCACGTATGGAATGAACGTGCCATTATTCCATATGGGAGGAGTGATTGAATGAAGCCGATGAGCAGAAGCAGTGATGCAGACATGCACAGCCTTAGGCAGTGACTAATGTTCAGTTGGTATTTTGCATCAGTGAGTAAAAATGGACTGTGCAGGGTTGATATAATACTCGGGAATATCCTTTAGAGATTTGGAGTATACCACGGAATGCTGAAAATCTCTCTACTGTACGTGTTGGGGGTGAGTTCTTGTTCAGTCCATTGAATTGACCACACTGTACATCTCCCAAGCTCGCCTTAAGTAGCCAGCCTGGAGGAGAGGCCATAGGACTGACAGTGCCACTCAGAAGAGGAAAGCTGAGGACATGCTGCAACACTTCTAAGATCAAATCTTTACTGGTGGCTGTTGATCACGACGTACATTTTTAATATAATTTAAATAGATGACAAGCAAATCGCATATTGAATTTGCCTCGTATGTCTTACACTAAAATATCCTTGTCTGCTGTAACAATTAAAAGGTAGGTAGGTTATCTTACTTTAATTTTCCCAATCTTTCTGTATGCAAATAAGAAGACACTCAGTAGCTTGGAAGAAGACGGGAAAAAGCCACAGCAGTTTTCAGGAATACGTAGGGTAATACGATGCAATGCTACTACACTGCATCATGTATTTTGCCCTGAATGTAATTGATACACCACAAAATACTTCTAGAGCTTAAGTGGTGACAGAATGGTGGACCTTGACACAAGTAGCCCAATCCCCAGCTGCTGTGAACTGGAGTAACTCTCTCTGAGTCAAAGGACTAACTTCACTTCCACCAGCTGAAGTTTGACCTTTAACACAAGATTACTGCCGCACGTGGCAGCCAACTTTTCTTCCCCTGCATTTGGTAAAACACAGATCTCTTTTTTGACATGAGAGCTGTTATCTTCAGGTCTCGCCAGGGGCTAAACCCCACCAAATAAACCTAAGGGTTTTACAGCTAAAAGGTTCATTCTGTTCTTTAAAAAGGGCTCATTTAGTTCCCATTACTGCCACTTGGAGTTATGTATAGAGGATACACAGGAAAGAAATTCTAGAGCTGAAGAAAAATAACATTTTTAATATGAAAATGAATATACAGTTACCGATGTCTTAATTCTTAAGCAACAAATATTGGACCTATTCAGTTACAAAAAATATTTTTGTTCTTTCCAATGTTTCTGTAATTACAATGTGAATTCCTTTAAGTATTTATATTAAAATATGTAAAGATATAAAAATAAATAATATACAAGTATATAAATATCAACACATACATTTATAAGTATAAATATGTAAACATCCAAACCATATATAAATATATAAAATATAAACACAGAAATTTAAATATGTTAACATGCATAAATATATAAAATATAAACAGAGACATTTAAATGTGAAACATGCAAACATAAATGTTAAGTCTTTTGTTTATATTTTGTAGTGTGCTTTCTTTTCAAATACTTGCCTAGTTTCTGATGCTGTGATCCATAATTTTTTTTCTCTCTGATCCGCTGGAAATGCGGGAGGAGATGATGGATGAGTGAGCACAGCTCTACCGATTTACTCGCCCTGAGAAGTGAACTCTTCTGTAGTGACTACAGACTGCAGATCAGTCTGGGACGTGAGGGCAGAGGAGTCCATTGCAGCAGTGTGGTCTGGATGTGACAAAGTCATGGGTGTGTATAAAGAGGCTTGTTTCCATGAGAATTAGCTGCACAAACCTAAATGCCCCCTCTCCCTTGTACATTTTATTTTATACCTCTCCTGAACTATTTCTTGCAGCATTCCTAGTTACTGTGCTGAGACACCATGGGCTGGATTATGCATGTGCCGTGTAGTCGGTGGTGAGAAGGTTTATTCTTCCAGAAGGTTTTAATTTTGTAGAGCAAGTGCTGTTGCCTGTATGGGAAACTTGCATGTGAGAAAGGTGTGCGTAGCCACTTGTGTTTGCTCCCAGCACGGAGATGGGCCTGCCTTCAAGCGGTAGCGCTAGCTGCGTGAGGGGAAAGTACCATTTATTCTGTATCATCATGAGGCAAAAAGTCTCAGCTTGGCCAATTATTCCTTGTTGCCAATTAACACAAACTTCTGGCCTCCATCTCCAGCCCCCCGTGGCGGGCGGCGTGGGGGGCTCTGACTGACGCGTTTTGGCGGGAAGGGGGCTGCGTCGGAGGCGGCCAGAACCGGTTCAGACTGGCCCCTCACAGCCCGGCTGCACTGCCGCCCCTGAGGAGGTGCTGAGTCCTCGCTGCCCCGTGCCTGGTTAAAACGCTGGTCCTGAGCCGTAAGATCACGTCAGCTTTCTTCACAGAGTATGTTACTCACCTTGACTGTTGAAGGGAACAGCTTAAAGGGGTGGTCCGTAAGGGCTCAAATGCCAGACTTGAATAGAAAAGAATGGAAAATCTAGTGTGTTTTATCAATATTTTTAAAGCAGTTGTGTTGTGGTGGAGATGCCTCGTGACTTTTTGCAGTTCTCCTATTCAGTTCACTTTTGGGGGTTTACTTTTTATGAGCCAGCTAGTCTGACTATCCAGAACCCCTCCCAGTAGCACGAGAAGAGCTCCCTATGAAAGGAGAGTATATTACTTGGAATTTTATTGAAATCCAGGTCGTTGTGAGGGTGAATTTAGGCTTCTGTTTGCTCTCTGTAGGGAGAGTCGCTTAGTTCTGGAGAGGTAATTAGGAGCTATCTTTGAGAGTCCTCACAGTCTTGCACACCCTAGCTCCCTGGGCATCCCACTTTCTGTACTTGGTGGATTTGCCAGTAACTGTGGTCATTTGGAATTGCTCCAGCCCTCTGTGGGCAATGCATGAATAATTTCGGCTAAGGAAATCAGTCAGGGACCAAACCAGCCTGTTTCAAAATGCCACATACACATACAAAAGATGAAATAAATATGTATTGAATTAATTAGTGGTACGATTCCAGTAGCAAGAGTGGCATTTGATCACGGGTGAACCCGGCAGTATGCTCACATCAGTATTTCCCTGATGTCAGCCAAAGGCAAAGGCTTAGGGATGAAACCCCAGTTTTTAATTCCCTTGAGCAGTTCTCTACAGCCAGACAGTCCCATGGCCTCAGCCAGCCGGGGAGCAGCGAGGCTGCTAGCAGTGCAGGCGATGGTGCACACCTGTGTAGGAGCTGCACTGATGTGCAAAGGGCATGAGCGAGCGGGGAAGCCATCTGTGCGTGCCGTGAGTGGGGCGCGCTGGGGGTGCGCTGGGCAGCCGTGACGGGAGCCAGCTTCTTGGGGAGCATCAGCTGCCCGCTGTCATGTGTCGCCTGAGGCAGAGCTGAACACTGATGCACATCTCCAGACGCTCAACCAGATGCTTTGGCCGTGAGATTGTGTTTCCTCTCCTAATCTGATTTAAGCTATTCAGGTGTGTTTGGCTTCAATACACTACCTCTTTATATAAAAGGATTGCTATTTTGTCATTGTGCCAGAGATGAAAAGGGCCACAAGATAATTATATAAATGAAGAAAAAAAAAAAAAAAAAAAGGAAAAAAGTATTAAGGCCGTCTGTGTGATTAGGAAGCTAGGTAGCTTACTCTGCTAAAAAGTAATGTACTTCTGATAGAAAGTATGGACAGATTATTTTAGTAATTTCATAGCAAAAGTTTAATCAGACAGCTGTATATTACAAATTAACCATGTTTTCCTGAGCTGTGATCATATGGCATGATCCTATCAGCTATAAGGGAACCCACCCAAGCCTTAGGGTGACCTCACTGGTGTTTGGAAGGTTGAAGGTGGGAAGCTGGTGGAATGCTCTGTTGTGGAAGTCCTCCTCAGCAATGCGTGACTGCTGACGAGATGCAGTGTAGCAGTAGCTTTTACAATCCCTTTCCTCTTCTGGTCTGACCGGGTTTGTGATGGAAGTGTGTGGTCAGATACATGCACATATACAATTCTATAAACATTGGAATCTCAGCAAATACATTCACAGAGTGCATATAAACATGAGGCTGCTCTGTGCTGGACACTTGTGGTGTTGCTGCTTTTACTCTTGAGTGAAGGCAGTAGGGGCATGGGCATTTCTGGCGAAGCAAATATTGGAATCAAAATCTAATGGGCAAAACTGGAAGAATAAATCTGTCCTTGGTTTGCTTCCAGCACAGATACCCACAGGGCTTATTTGAATGTGTGAATATGACTGCCTGAATGTGTCTGCTTGTATGTCTGTATTTTTCTTCTAAACTGCTGTTATATTTTGAGGCGAGAAAGAGCGTCTGGTGCATCAGAAGGACAGTGCTATATGGAGCTTTAGAGCTATAGGCTGTGAGTTAAGTCCCTCGCTGTGGGAGTCCACAGATTGTCCCTCCCTTGGTTGGGAACTCTGAGTTGCAGACCCATGTTTGTGTCTTGCTACCAGACAGGACTAATGAGCTGGCCCTGGAATAAAAGCACAAATGAATTCCAGAGCTTGTCACTGGGAAGTCACAAGTGGGCTCAGGAATAGCTTCTTCAAAGGAAAGCACAGAAATGAAAAACAATTCATTGTTTTTCGGGGCACTAGTATGTGAAATGTAGGGTTAAAATGGGAGTCCAATGATCCATGCGCTTAAATGTGGTCAGCGTATAACTCCCCGTTCAGGCAAATTACCCTCATTTTTTGGAATGCACAGGAAAGGCAGATTTTATTAAATATATTTTTCTTAGACTTTTTCTCTCCATGCTTTTGAAACCTAAGCTATAAGTTTTAGCTATATACACAAGTGGTTTCATTCGCACATTGGAGGGCTTGGTGGCAGAAACAATGGAGCATTGTTAAACTTAGAGTGATACATTGCCCGTGTCAGTAGGAACATCTGTACAATGGGAAAAAATGTATGCGCTTTGGAAATGGAAGCTAATGAAATGAAATTACCAAGATGAAACATGAGCGACTGCAGCGAAAGCCACATCCATCTATGCAGTGATGAATGCCTCCCCGCAGATCCAAGAGGAAAACATGGCAGCGCAGCAGTATATTGCTCACTGCTGCTTAACTACAGGTTGAACGCTCACTGGAGAGCCACTGAGGTGCTGCCTTGGGAGCAATGCTTGAATAATGAAAGAAAGCGAGTTGGTCATAGCAGAGGTGCCTGTTTCTTGCTTTCTAGCAAGAATGAACAGAGGGTGGAAAAAAAGAGGGAAAAGGAGTAACTGTCTAGTAACAACCTGAGGTCTGTATTTTCCCCTTTCCTTCACTTCAGTGAGATTTTGGTAAGTTACGGTTTTCTACAGACAATTCTACTCTGAAGGTTTTTCAATTAAGTTGAATTCCAAATTCCACAGAATAAGCCCCTGAGAGTATCTTGAGGTGAAGACAAAGAGAAATGTAGCATGGTGATATGCCAACATAAAATAACTCAAATACTACAATGATTTGGGATTCTTTTAACATTTTATGTACTTACTCTTTTCTTTCTGTTCACTCATATGTAAAATTGAAAAAAAAAGCTAACTGGATGTAGAATAAAAAGGCTAATTAGATCTCCTTCCCCCATTCCTGCCCTTACCCAGTTGCAGGGGAATACAGGGTGCTGCAGGGGATCACTGATCCAGTCAAGCAGGGATTTGCAAAGCAGTGAGTGTGTTTAGTAGAGTTAATTCTTGGATTTCTAAGTTGAGCATGAAAGCTAAAATCATGGCATATATACTCTTACTGCTGCTAAGATGGTAGTCTAAAACCTGAAAATTCCTTTGTGGCTTGCTCTTGTTAATACAGTAAATACAGTAGTAGGCAGAATTTCTGCTAGCGGGCTGCTAAGTGTTTATCTGCAGTTTCCTGGTATATTTATTTCCGTGAGCTTCAGAGGAACTTACTTTATAGTCCCAAACCCATTTTGTCATCTGTTCCTTTCACTTTCTTACTTCTTGCTTTTACTTTTTAAATCTTTTTTTTCCTTTAAAAAAAAGGATTAAGCACTCGTAACATACTTACATTTATACCTTGTTGCAGCAACTAGAATCTTAATTTATGTTGCTTTCAAATTTAAGAAACGTGAAAGTAACTCCCCGAAAGTGCTTTTAAATTTTTTTAATATTCTGGAACATACAGCTGAAGGCAAATACTGGGTAACAGCTGTGGTAAAAGCTTGAACTGCATACTGTCTTTAAGGTCTAGCTATATTTGATTCATTTTTCAAGTTACTTAAGTCATGTGGCATGAGTATTTCTGCGAATGGCATTTGCTGGTCTGCATTTCATGGCAGTTGGACTAGATGATCATTGTAGGTCCCTTCCAACTGAAATATTCTATTCTAATGTATTCTATTCTGTTCTGGTACTGGCAAATATTCCTATACTATATAGTCAGCTATATAGGTGACACTGTAGTTTATTGCATGTTATGTCTTTGATATTTACCATTGTCCCAGTAACTCTTCCTTTTTTATTTTCTGTCTTGGGAACATAATAACTGGTAGACTGATTTGTCACCTCTTGGCTCACATAATTACAGTCCTTTGAAACTCTGTCATTCTAAGCACCTCCTTCAGGTATCATGTCTAGTTTGTCTTAATTTGGAAATCATTATTTATGGCCTTAAAGCACAAATACAAATTCCTGATGTAGTTAATCACTGATTTAGGAAAAGGCTGAGAGCTCACGTAGCTAAGCGTTTAGACTTTGGTTTTGGCAAACTAGATGTTACCAACACATTTGCTCAAAACTTCTCAGAGTAAAACTAGAAGACTGTTTGAAGAAAATGTGTAAAATACAATGGGTAAAGTAAAAACTTAATGTTGTCTGTTGTGTCAGTGTCTTCTTTCTTAATCCAGAGTCTCTCAGACTCGTTTGGTCTCTGCCTTATTTTTCTTGTTTTATTTAGAACTTTTGTTATTTCCTTTGCTTTACTGCATTCTTGAAAAACGCAGAGCTTATTGTGTTGTTCTGGCCTGCAGACTTCTGCGGGAAGCACTGAGAGCATGATGGGATTCTTTACTGTTGCCACATTGCTGGATGCTAAACCCAATTTCTTTAGCAGAAAGTTTGAAAATCCAAGGCAGGCAGAGTGCCATCTTATTAGAGAGGAACATGAGATTTTTTCAGGTTGACTTTGGGGTACTTGCCAATATTATATAACCTTTGTTTAGGTACCATTTAATTTTTAAAATAACCAGTTGTTGTTTCTTTGTTTTTACGTCCTCATCTTTTTACGTCGTCAACATATATGCAAAAGAAGATTTCATTTCCACATTATCTTCTTTTCAGGATTTATCCCAACATAACTTCCTGTGATTTCCTCCATTTCTAACATTTATTGATGAATGTTACGACATCATGAAGGTGGCAAGATATTTTTAAATGGTGTATGTATATTGTCAATAATCATGACATTTGTTTTTCTGACTTCTGGGATTTGTCTTTAATCGCTATTCAGATTTGCAGCCACAACAATACTTCCTTTCATTCATGCCTCTTTTCTTTCTCAAGCCTTTTTTGTATTCTTATTATCAGACATCTTAGCTATCATCTATCATCTGGAAAAATTGTTGATTAATTTTGCTCAATACATATTTCTAAGTTCGCTAATTTTCCGAAGTAAGAGCCCTTCCTAGAGATTTGGGCTAGGTTTTTTTTTCTCTTCATCTCTCCTGTCTCCCTTTAATGTTGAGTGAAGCGTTACTGGGTATGATACCTTCCGTCTCGTTTTTTTGCAGTAATTTTCTCTCATATTAGACTTGTGCTTAACTGTTAATTTTTGGAGGAAGCTTTTTTTCTCCATTTCCAATTGCCCTCATGACATGCAACGTTCCACCTCACTTTTCCACTTACTTGAGTTCCTTTCACTGTTTCTTCGATGTTTTACATGAATGATTCCCCACTCTTTCAGAGCCAATTTTTGCTGCTACTGTCTTCATCTTTCTGCAAGTTGATGTGGAACGAAATAGAACAAAGCAAGGTCCTGAGTCTGCTCACTCATTTCTTGGCGTAAAGACGCTTACATGTGTCCACAGACCGGGGCTGCAGTATTTTCTGCAGGAAGTTTATTTCTTCCTCCTGTGAGCAAAGATGCTGGAATAGATACTGAGCTGTGGAGTTAGTTACAGTCTCCATAATGCATTGCTGTAGGGACAACAGAAACAAAGTTGTCTTCCCTTGCTCAAAGCAATTAATTTATTTCATGATGTAGCTTATCCCCCTGCTCTCCAGGCACTTACCTATCCTTATTACTCTTGTATTATTTTCATATGTATGGTGGGCAGTTGTCCCATTGTAATTTTTAGCTTTCTTTTTATCTTTCACATGCACTTCAGCTTTGCTTCATAAGGCCTTCTGTCTTTTTTTTAATAGACTTACACAGTTGGGAAGTATTTTCTCCTTTTTCCGCTTGGCTTTAGTATTACCCTAATCAGCTGCTTTTGTCAGTAGACATCTGTATGTACTCCTTGTTCATTACAAAAGAAAAATCATTCCTGACTCAGCATACGAATGTCTGATTTATGTTCTTTTGTCCTGTCCATGCAGTGCCATGAAGGAACCTCCTAAATACACCTTTATAACCTATTTAAATAAACCCTTTCAAATTTACTTTTCTATCCTTGATATAGCACTAATCTCTGGATTTTTTGTGCTTTTGGGGGTTTGGGGTTTTTTAGGGTGTTTTTGCTGGGTTTTTTTGGTTGTAATCTTTAAGGACCTAAGTCTTCAAATGTTTATTATTAGGTAGTATTGGCTAAAGGCCATTCCTCCTATGAATGCCTTGCAGAGGATGTTCGCAGCACTGGACTCTGGTGACCTCATAGCATGTTTCTTGCTCTCTTTATGAGCAGACCTCAGTAGTTGAACAGAATTGTGTTGATTTCAGTAGAACTCGCATATATCACTTAAACAAATTAATGGATTGTACCTAACCTCACTGTTAGGAAAATATGAGTAGTGAAATGGCAGCTGAAGAGCCAGGCAGGACATCAAATAAAGGCAAGTATGTCTGTGCCTTTCCTTGGATGGGGCTGCTGCTGCTCGCTGTAGGGCATGCCTGTAGCCAAGCAAGTTCCTGCTTGACCAACCTGATCTCCTTCTATGACCAGGTGACCCGCCTAGTGGATGAGGGGAAGGCTGTGGGTGTTGTCTACCTGGACTTCAGTAAGGCCTTTGACACTGTCTCTCACGGCATACTCCTCGAGAAGCTGGCGGCACATGGCTTAGATAAGCGTACTCTTTGCTGGGTAAAAAACTGGCTGGATGGACGAGCCCAGGGGGCTGTGGTCAATGGAGTGAAATCCAGTTGGCAGCAGGTCACCACTGGTGTTCCCTAGGGCTCAGTACTGGGGCCGGTTCTCTCTAGTACCTTTATCAATGATCTGGATGAGGGTATCGAGTGCACCCTCAGTAAGTTTGTGGATGACACCAAGTTGGGAGGGAGGGTTGATCTGCTGAGGGTAGGAAGGCTCTGCAGAGGGATCTGGACAGGCTGGATCGTTGGGGCCGAGGCCAATTGTATGAGGTTCAACAAGGCCAAGTGCCGGGTCCTGCACTTTGGTCACAACAACCCCATGCAACGCTACAGGCTTGGGGAAGAGTGGCTGGAAAGCTGCCCAGTGGAAAAGGACCTGGGGGTGCTGCTTGACAGCCAGCTAAATATGAGCCAGCAGTGTGCCCAGGTGGCCAAGAAGGCCAACGGCATCCTGGCCTGTATCAGAAACAGCGTGGCCAGCAGGAGCAGGGAAGGGATCATCCCCCTGGACTCGGCACTGGTGAGGCCGCACCTTGAGTCCTGTGTTCAGTTTTGGGCCCCTCGCTCCAGGAAGGACACTGAGGTGCTGGAGCGTGTCCAGAGAAGGGCACGAAGCTGGTGAGGGGCCTGGAGCACAAGTCTTACGAGGAGCGGCTGAGGGAAGTGGGGTTGGTTAGCCTGGAGAAGAGGAGGCTGAGGGGAGACCTTCTCGCTCTCTACAACTCCCTGAAAGGAGGTGGTAGCGAGGTGGGGGTCAGTCTCTTCTCCCAAGTAACAAGTGTTAGGACAAGAGGAAACAGCCTTAAGTTGTGCCAGGGGAGGTTTAGATTGGATATTGGGAAAAATTTCTTGACTGAAAGGGTTGTCAGGCATTGGAACGGGCTGCCCAGGGAAGTGGTGGAGTCACCATCCCTGGAGGTATTCAAAAAGTACGTAGACAAGGCACTTCAGGACATGGTTTAGTGGGCATGGTTGATGGTTGGACTTGATGATCTTAAAGGTCTTTTCTAACCTAAATGATTCTATGATCCTACAAGTAAGAGGCTGTGGGTGGCAACAACCCGGGGAAGGAATATGCAGGGAGAGAAGTCCAGGCCTCCAAAAGCCAGAGTGTTTTACAACAAGCTCTCAGGTCTGTTCGTACAAACAGTACAAGTAAATAATTTCTTACCATGACTCTTACAGTCTTACCCTTTCCTGTCCTATTATTTTTCTGAAAAGGTTTGACGGCAGTGCGTACTTCCTGTGACGTGGTAGTTAGTTTGCCAGTAAGCTGTTAATGGCAGGGAGAAGTAGAAACCGGGGTGGGTATACTGGCATTTAAGTCTCTCTTATTATAAACGTATGATGTTTGTAGTAATACCACATAAGACCATGCTTCCCTAGTATACATTCCTAAACCCTAATAATGTGAAGCCCCTTAAGGACTTCCTGAGCCAGGCATTATGTCTGTGTATTACTTGCTCTTGGTTGGCTTTTCTTCCTCACGTGTCTGAATGCTTTTTAAAATCCATTTATAACTTTGGCTTGTATACAATTCTGGTTAAGGGTGTTAAAGAAAAAATTACTCATCTCTATTTCTTTTCGGTGTTGCCCTCATGCATAGGATAAAATCAGTGTTATCTTTGTGTAGTTTTTGAGCCCTTGAAATTAGCTATACTGAGAAATAGATCTTTGAATGAGATACTAAATTCTAGAAATTACACAATACTTTGTTTAATATTTATTAGTTAAGATGTGACCATCTTTAACCATTAAATTTTATTATTAGCCATATATTCAGCTTTCTTACAGTTCTCAAAGCAGTGCATCCAAATATTTTTTTCTAGTATATCCAAAGTTTGTGGTTAACATGTAATTGAATTTCTTATGGGGATGTGCTCTGCATATTGCAGCAAGCATCCTTTGACAGTAAATACTGTGCCAATGAACTATCTAACACGAGAATCCTTTTTTTAAATTCCTTTTAGGAGAGCCATCACAATATAATTAGAATGTTACAGAGTACAATTGCATTTACACTTGCTAAACTTGTTTTCCTATGTGAAATTAAAGCTATTTTAAGTCTTATTTATACAGTGCATGTAAATATGCCTCTCACCTTAGCAGAGATCCCTGATTTTCATCAGGGGCTGAGGCCTGGTTGCAGGGTGTGGTACTCTTTGCTGTGTTCTGACCATGGTGTACAGATGTTCTGAATTTGCTGGCAAGTACAGAGGTGTGAAGCACCTCACTGAGTATCCAGAGGGAGTCTCTGACATTATTTAAGTATGTATGTGCACTTTTCCCAGTTTTTAGCAGCTTGGTAGTTAGTGAATAGACACCAAGGGAGATATTTTCAAACTGGGCTTTAACCTCTATCTATAAAAACCACATTTACTTCTACTGAAAGACATTTTTACGTGCAAGCTGGGTAATTAAGAATTTAATCACCCTTTCTCAAGTGAAAATAATGTTTTCTGCACAGAAAAAGAAGCAAATTTAGAGGCTTCCTTCTAGACAGTTATTTGCAAGATTGATATAGAGTCTGAAATGACTTGTTTGCCTTAAAAATAACTGGATGATAAATCCCTTGAAAATACGTTTTGCCAGGTATCCAGAGGAGAAGGAGCCAAGCCAGAGCAAGTCAATGAACTGCAGAAATGACCTTGTTTTATCCACTAGCGTACAGATCTATCTCAAATTTGATAGGCATGTCCCAGCTAATCCATTTCTGTGGAAACGATGTGCTGGTTTTAAGCTTTCAAAATTGTAATTGAATTATTTCAATTGCTGGAAATATCACTGATATAAAGTCCCTATTTTCTGATCTTTTTAATGAAAGACACTCACAGATTTGGGGTGAACGGGAGTGATTCCAGGACGTAGACAATAGGCTTGTCTCTTCACCGAGGACTTGTGAGCAACTTAGTTTCTTGATAGCTCATGGCAATATTAATCAGCTGGATATACAGATGACTTGTGTTAACTCATCGTTCATTGCTTCCGAGTACTGGCATATGGGACTTTCAAAGATGTTAGAAGTTTTGCCTAAAAAGTGGCAGCGTTGTTTTGTTTATAGGATTGTACGTAGAACTTATACTGACCTGATACTTGTAAAAGATCAGTCTAAATAGAAGCAGCTTCATCTTAGTTATTTCGGAAATATGTCCAGTGGATAAAGCCAGACACACTAGGCTATGAATGGGAAGGTTCCCATTTTCAATTATCCCTCACATTCCTTGCAGAGATTCTGTGGCAAGCTAAGAGGATGAGAGAAGCTTCATTTTAATCTAAAATATGTCAACCGTGGGATATATAGTCTCCATTTTTTTGTGCTGTTGGCAGATTCCCCTGTCCTTAAATGTGTCACTACATTCACCCAACTGGTGGTCATCTGCTTAGCTGCTCTTGCAGACAGTGACTCCTGCATTTAAGAAAACCTTTATTCCTTTTTGTCACCACTGTGCTAATATTGGAAGCCAGCTGAAAAAGATGGAACATGTACTGCTAAGGGAGAAGTGTGCTCTGGAGGATTTTCCTATTGAAAAGAAAGGCTGCAAGAGTCAGTTGAGTTAGTTGTAAAGCTGATTTACAGTGTAGTGGGTGACAAAATATAGCCCAGAATTATGCATATAACATTCATGTTGCATTAATTTTTTTCAAAACTGCCTTCTGTGACTTCAGAAGATGATGGATATTGCCAGGTGCTTATATAATTCAGACTCTGAAAATTAATTTAGTATCATGCTTTGACATTTGAGACCACTTTGGTATTACAAACGCTTATGGTTACTTTAACTTTGATGCTTGCATATTAGTCAGTACAACAAGATGTATTATTATTTGCCTTAATTAAGAATGGTTTAAAATTTTGTGGCTTGCTACATTTCTGTTTGTTGTTTGGTTTTTTTTTAAACACTTCTATTGCATGAGAAAATCTACTGAAAGCATGGCATAGGCAAGGTAACAGTTGGAAAATAAGTACTTTTTTCTATCATTGTCACTTCATTGAGTTACATGGAGAGCGCTACAGGAGGTGCCATCCTGGATTCCTTCTCATGGAACTTAAGCTCCTGCTAATAGTGAATGAGACTGGCTGGATGAACTGGCTTCCAGTCCTCTTTTTAAGGATGTATAGCACTTGCTTACATTTGCTTGAAATAAACTTATGCTGGTATGAGTCATATGAAATACATATATTTAGATTCCTTACCATAATTCAGATTTTCCAGTGCAAACCTAGTAGGGCTATAAGTTAGTTTTAGGAAGATAATTGCAGGAGCATCCAATTTGAAGGTTGTGGTAAAAATACCTGAGGTTTCTGACATGTACCTCCAGACATGGCACTGGCTCTTGTGTGAGGTTTTCATACGGGTTCTAGTTTTGCAAACTTTTCCAGACTTCTCAGTACCTTGAAGAAAGATACTGGTCAAAAGAGCCTCGAGAGCCAGAGCTCGCTCCGGTGCCATTATAGCAAACTCCTGGGATTCAGTTTTCTCTAGATCGGAGCTCTTACTTCAGTGGCTCTGCACAGCTGGGCAAGGTGTGGCTCCAGCTTAGCAAACTTGATCGCTCAGCTGACTTCAGATTCATGGAGTCATACTTTGTGAGTGTATGTGTATGTATTTCCTTCTGTCTCGCTCTGTGAACTTTTGATCCTGTTGACTGATTTCAGTCAAGTTTGGCAGAGTCGAGTTCTCCAGTATATGTAAGTATTTACACATTTGGGCACAGCAGGAAAAGAAAACTTTTAAGTGGCCTCACAGGTATCCCACTGAAAAGGAAGGTGGTAAAGTGAACTCATAGGAGTGAACCCCAAAGCAAACAGACTTTGTAAATATCCCTACTGCAGAAGAAGCTTTGGTTGACCAGAAGGAAATTTAACAAAAAGCATATATCCATAGGAAAGCAGGCTTTGCTGCTACTAAGAATCATGGAAGTACTTGTTTTTATGGGTTTGTGTGGCGCGGTTTTCCTTGGTGGCAGGGGAGGGGGGCTGCAGAGGCGGCCCCTTTAAGAAGTTGCTGGAAGAATTCGCTGCCCCAAAATGTCGGACGCGCGCGCCAAAATGTCGGACCCG
>VYZV01014346.1:58961-72820 GCA_013401275.1 Pandion haliaetus | reverse complement strand
TTTTTTTTTTTTTTATTTAAAGTTTCAGGTTTTAATAACTATCAGAGCAGCTTCTGAGGACCAATGAAAAATCACTTACTGTTCTTAAACATTGTTATAGTAGTTTTGAACGTTCTGGCACTGTAGATATCTGGTGCAGAACATGGAAATTGGCAGTGAGTAATTCTGAAATGAAATTGTTCCTCCTTCCACGTTTAGGAAAAAGAATTCATAACTGTGTAATGTACAGCTCTTTTGTATACTTGGTAGACTTTATTACACATTCACCTTGATTTTCAGAGTACACCTGCTTCACAGAGAGCCCAGACCAAATTGATAATACCGTACAATTAAAGACTGGGTCACATTGTAGTCATAAAAATGGGTAAAATGAAGGCAACCTATTTTGGGCACTTCTTAACTTTGAAGTGCTTGATTTTCCAGCTTCTTTTGAAATAGTTTTTGTGGAGGACCTTATATAGAAGTACAATTGCATGCTGCCGTTTTGCCATACACAATGGGAAAATAACGAAGGAGACTAGCCAAGAGCTATAAGGCTGGCTTTCAAAGGCTTTCAAATATTATTGTTACTGGACCTATAAATATTGTTTAAAAGCCTTATGAAAGCAGTTTTCCCCTGGGGGTGCTGTACAAAGCAACAGTGTTCTGTAGTAGAATGTAGACAGCCTTAATACAAGGCTTTTAAATATTGTTACTTTCCTCACTGTCTTTATTCTAAAAATACTGAATAAAAACATTTCTGACCTGTGCTTTTTTTCCCCCCCTCTGAGATATTTTCTTGCCCTGGATCATGTCTAACGGGGGATGTGGGTGACTGGTAGTGGCTATAAGTAATAAGATTAAATCATGCAAGACAATAAACTCACTATTTAGTGAGTAGCTTAGTTTGGGGAGGTTTCTATATTTTTCTTTCAATTCCGTCTGTATTTTCAGTGTCAAGAGTTGTTCAGACTGTGTTTGTGGCTGCTCGAGACACCTTCTTGTTCCCATATGCCTCTTTTTCCTCCAAAAGAGTGTGGGCACTCATCATAGGTACAGCTAAGTACGCTGCATTTCTCTGGGGAAGTTGCATTCAAGCCACGGCCTACTTTAAGCATCCTACTCTGAGGAGAGATTTGGTTGCCTGGAAACTACAGCTGGTCAAACTGTGGAATTTCCGTTCCAGAGGAAATTTTGGGTTTTCTTTTTTTTCTTTTAAGTTGGAACAAAGGCTGCAGAGTTTCTTACAAAATCACCAAGAAGTGGTCAATTGAGACATTTAATTACCGTATAATCCAGGTGCTTAATTTAGAGTCTGGTAGAAGATACAGAACATTTACACAAAGAGTTACTTCGGTATTCTCTTCTATGAAGGTTAAAATGGATCACCTTGAGTTTATCAAAACTCTTTTACACCTCCTATTTGGAAAACAAAGGTTTTCCAGGAAAGTGTTTGTATGGCAAGCTTCATTTTGGCAAGACAGTACTCTCAATGGAAAAAGTGTTCAGCTGGAAATTTTTTAGGGGGTTGTACTTGTTTATCCAAGTCCAACTTTTGGCTTTCTGTTCATGCTTAAGCCAGCCCAGTGATATTTTAATCCTTGCCCATTGTTTTTTCTACTCAGGAGCATTGCATATGTCTCCCCTCTAAAGTCTAAAATTTGAGAAATACTCTGTCCTGTTAGCTGCCATGTAGAGAAGATGAGAACGAGTATTTCAGAGAGGAATGCATTACATGATGATGCCTGTTGCCGTGGCCTGGGGAAGGCTTCTCTCCACCCTCTGTTCCTCGCAAATGCTCCAGGGTATCTGTGAAAGGTGCAGATGCTGGGGTGTGGTAGGGAGCTCCCAAGCCTGTCACCCTCACGGTGACACAAAGCAACATGGTGTGGCATTAAACAGACTTTCCAAGTTGGCTTAGGAAACCTTACTGTTCTGTTGGCCTTTCTGCTGCTCGTGGATGCGTCTCCCCTGCTTTTAAAGGCTAATCACAAGCCGGTACAGAGGTGGTACTTTCAGTCTGGGGTCATGTATGCTGTAGTTACACACTGGCATGTTTGATAGTAATTGGATCAAAATACCAGAAATCGTGCTCTGCTGAGCTCAAGATGGACCTGATGCAAGGGAGTTTTTCTTTTATTTCTTGAGCTTCGTGATCTGCTTTTTTTGTATCTGCTTACAAGCTTGAGTGAAGGGGGTGTAGACTGATGTTTAGCACTTCTTTGACATTATGCTGGTACTAATATTAAATTGTGATTAAGAGTATATACAGAGTTTCTGAAAATTAATTTCTGGAGAACTTTTCATAAGATGCAGAATGACTCCTTTTTCCCCGCTTTCTCAGTCATTTAGTTTCATCCTAAATTGTGTTATTGGCAAATTTGTGTTTGCCAGGTTTTTTATTTTTATATTTCTGTTGCACCACTAAAAGGAAACCAATAAAATTTATCTTTCGGTCTCAAATGTCTGTTACAATAACTTCTCCCCATTCAGATCCATGGTAAGTGTCAAGATATCAGAACTGGCCTACTATAAAGATAAATTTGATTTTACGAGATTGTCAACCTTTCATAAAAAGGGTACGATTGTGTTAGCTGATTGACAGCAGAAAGCTCCCACTTTGGAGATACAACTTCGCCCTTCTTTTTTTCATTTTTAAGTTATTTTCATTTTGCTTCATGCATTTTAAAGTTAACTGCGTAGGCAGGGCCTATGTTAAGGGTAGAACGTGTAAATTAGAAGGTACACAGCTCTCAGCGCGAGCATTGCTGTAATGACTTCATTCAAAGCAGTCTTTTCAAAGCAGGTGCTGACCTACTTGCTTTAGATTGGGTGCTCTTTAACCATAGTTAATTAAAATGTATTCTTTTTTTTTTTTTTTAAGGAACCACTACACAAATAACTGTTGTGAATTAAAATGGTCACTACCTAGAAATCTGCAGCTACAGAAAAAACTACCAAGTAGATACTCCATTTTTTTCTCTCAATAAATATTTATATTCTTGTCATCAGAGCTGTTTAGTTGATGCGCATGCATACATTTGTGATCCTGAAAAGGGTGCTCAGCAGCACTCCCTAGGTTTTCATTCTAATGTCTAGACAAAAAAAGAGGAAAACATTCAAGAATCATTTGAATGAATTAACTGACAGTATAGCACTTAGTAGTGTACAGAGTGAGTGTAGTCTGGAGAGTGCTACATTTCAAGTCCTTTTAAGACTTCCCCATTCATTTTAAAACAAACGTTGCTCTTAGTTATGTCAGATGAAATCTACTGAAATAAATGGCACTATTACAGATTTATACAAGTACAGCTGAGAGCAGGTTCCGGCTACCTGCTGATTATCATCTAATAGCTCAGATATCACGAGGCATGTTCTGTTGATGAGAGAGAAATACCAGTGTCTTTAAGGTCATAGGTGTACTGGATCAGCTTTGAAATGTCAATGAAAACTCACCTTTTATTGAATTGTTTCCATCTTGAAATTGAAGGTTTTGTCTCATTTAATAGGCTTTAAATCTACTTGAAAAGGTTATATTGCAATTAATTAAAAAGCAAGCAAACAATGAACAGCAATCTAAATCTGTCAAAAGGGTTTACTGTATTTTTTGTCATTATAGCAGTTTGAAGTGCAGTAAAAGAGATTATTTGCAAAGCAGGCATTCAAATGAAAGTGAATTAGGAAAGTACAAAATGAACAGTAAGTGGTATGTAGCAGTATTGGAACAACCTTTCAAGAGTCTCTGTTGCTTCTTTCTAGTAAGAAACGTTTTTCTTTAAAAACATTATCTACTGGTAGGGTTATATCAGTAGAAACTTTCTGTGAGTTTTTTTAACTTTGTTTTGAAAGATTTTCTATGTTCCCAATTTTTACTATTTGTGAAGTTTAGCTCAAATGAGTTGGGTTAATGTCTGTAGTTCAGGTCTCTAAATTGCTTGGTGAAGGGATTGGTTTGAGAAAATACAGTTTGATTTTTTTACTTGTGTAAAAACTCGATAAAGGAAAAGAACCAGTAACAGAAGTCAAAATATGTCAAGGGGAGTATAGTGGGAGTAGCACTTGGAACACTCTGAACTTCTGCCTGTGCTGTGGCACGTGGGCAATGAATGAATGAAAATATCATAATGAAATGCAGGTCTGGAATCTCTGTTTTACAATGTCATTTTGGTCATTTGGAATATATAATTGTTTTTCTGCCAACTTTTCTTCAAGATTCAAAAACTTTTTCCTGATGATAATGTACTATTTTTCTATAAAATTTCTTTTTAGCTTAGATTTATAAACATATATATAAAAGCAGCAGAGTAGATTCTCTCATGGTGGAAACTAATGTGTCACCTTCAGTTAAGGAATTTTTGCTGTTTTATAGAAGGGAGGAAACTCATGTTATGACCAAGAGATTAACTAAGGCTGTCTAATCCTTGCAGAATGCAGCATTTGCTGTAATATTTTAAGAGTAAAAAAGTTCTTAGACTGCCATGATTGGATTTTTTTTCTTGGATAATGCTGAGGAAGCAGATTTTTGCAGTAAGCAGGATGGAATATAAAAATCTCCTTCTCTGAGAGAATGTCTGTTGCATTAATCAGGTTTTCCCTGAGTCTGACTTCCACGTTAGGAGGAATTTGGTGACCAAACTCTGGGTGAATTCAGCAAAAGAAGGATTTCACCCATAACACGAAGCTTACTTAAAATGTGATGAAATTTTTTTCATAACAGTGTTTTTTGTTTTTTCTGCCAGCTCAGAAAAGTGAATGAATAGCCTCCTGCTTACTCCTGTTGCACTTCTCTCGACGTGGGAAGGGAATGTGGCCCTGCTTTGCACTGACACAGGCTTTTGCTCTCAGAATGGGGCTGGGCTTTCAGAGTGGCATCAGGACAATAAGGATGTGTTCCATTGCCCTGTGGTGCTTGACAGATCAATGCATTGTTCCACCTTGGGGTTACCATGACCCTCATACTGGAGCAGTGCAGCGATGAATCAGGCTGTGGACTGTCTTGTGGTTAGGCCAAGTGAATGTAAAAACCCTTCCACCCCTCTGTGTCAGTGCTTGTACTTCCTCCGCATTGTTTTTCACAAGGAAAAAGTGATCAATGCAAAAAAAAGTTCAAGGCTGCTCAAAACAAATATTTCACTCTATTTCATAAAGTACTATACCTATATGTACTTTATCAAAATGATCTCATTGTATCAGTACATCTGTCACATTGATCTGGCTTGTAAGAGTTTTTGTATAAACTTATTCTCTGATGTATATAGTTCATTAGACGTATATATTATAATTGAAAACAAAATCAAATTGCAACAATATGTTCAATACTTAACTATATATCTGTGTTTACTTTTAACAGTACAGAATGTATTTTATTTGATGTGTTGAGATTAATTCACTTACAATTTGGAGAACAAAAAGGGGAAAAATTGTGTTACAGACCCCAAACAGCTACAAAGCATCTGTCCCAGGAGAGGGTTCTGTCTACTACAAAATCTTTCTCTTATTATAATTATGAGGAATTTGAACTGAAGATCAAGAGATTTTTTTCCTTCGCAACTACCTCTTACTCGGCATTGATAATGCTGTTTAATTAGCATAAGTTTTTTTCTCTTTACTCCTACCATCACGCTGGTTGCCTTTACCATTGTTAAATTACGGAGCCATCTCCTATCTAAGTTCCCACTGAAATCAATATAGCGATGCCAGTTTAGGCTGCCTAAGAACCTGGTCGTTTTTATAGCAGAGACACTGACTGAATGTAGACGCTTACTGGAGCGAGTCTGGTGAAGGGCCACTGAGGTGATTAAGAGCCTGGAGCATCTTTCATTTGAGGAGAGGCTGAGAGCGCTGGAGCTGTTCAGCCTGGAGAGAGAAGGCTCAGAGGGTATCTAAATAAATGTATAAATACCTGATGGGAGGGAATGAAGAAATTGGGAGACAGTCCCTTGTCAGTGGTGCCCAGACGCAGGACCAGAGGCAATGAGCACAAACTGAAACACATGAAATTCCATCAGAACATAAGAAAACAGTTTTTTACTGTGAGGGTATCTGAACTCTGGAACAAGTTGCCCAGAGAGGCTGTGAAGTCTCATCGGTGGAGATGCGCAAACCCGACTGGACACGGTCCTGGGTAACCTCCGCCAGCTGTCCCTGCTTGATGCCCTGCAGGGGGTTGGACCAGATCATCCTGAGAGGTCCCTTCCAACCTCAGCCATTCAGTGATTCTGACTTCTGTCAGCTTTTCCCCTCCTTTGGATTTGGCTATGAATGCAGGAATGACGGTTTTACTTTCCCAAGTTAAAAATACATAGGAAAGAAACTTAAAATCGAGGCATGAAACCGCTAAGGAATAAGGTAATATTCTAGCACAAACTGCCAATGGTAATTTAAATGTAAGGGCTTCTATGTGAGTTGATTTGAAAAATACTCTAAAGGTATTGACGTGGCATTTTTGAGCCAGCCCTCTTGGTTCATTTTGTCTAGTTTTCATAGCGCTAGATGTACAAAAAACCAGAGGTATGTTTCTTTAAAAAAAAAAAAAGTTGTTCTATATTATTTAAGTGTTAGGAGATTAGTAACAAATTTCAGTTATATTTTTGATGTAGATTCATACAGATTATCTGTCTCCATACTACTGATAATGCCTTTTAAATTGTGGCATTAATTGGGTAAGTGAGTGTGAGGTGTTTCTTACAAAAGCGATCTTCTCTCCAAGGAGCATTGTCTGTGTCTCACGCAACACACATAGGAGGAAAAATCACAGAAGTATATTGTAAGTTTGATGTAGAGCAATGCTGAAAAGCTAAAAAACTTGGTGTTTGTTGAGTTTACCAAAGCTAGAGCATTTCATACTGAATTTCAGTGATGTGTCTTACCATTGCTGGCAGACTGAGTGATTGCTATCGGAAGGTCCATAGTTAACGTGCCAGTGATACTAAACCATACATTTGCTGGTTTGTCCTCATGGTGAAACACAGTAAAACCAGAGGACTTCATCTTCTGATACGTTGTGCTTAATTTCATGGCATCAGCCTGTAAGGTAGACCCTGGTTTAAGTTCCAACTCCTTTATTCTTGCTATTGTAGAGACGCAAGAAAATCTTGCTAGAACAAGAAAGATTTGTCATCACACCACATAATATGTAGATACTTAAGATTATGAAAGCTGTCAAACAGGGCTACTTAAAAATGCTCATACATCTTTCTGGACAGTGTTTTCAGTTCTGTGCCTTTAGACCAACATGCACTAAGTCCACTTCCTAAAGCATTAATAAGAGCATTTCCACCATATGAAAGTGAACTAATCAAAACCACTTTTACTGTCTCACAGTTAGTAGTACTTGGATCCCTTCCTGACCAGGATCTCTCAGTCTGTTTTAAAGAGAGTAGAATTGCGTACACACTTTTGAGGAAATTCCTGATGTCAAAATTTGAAGTTGGACAGCTAATTCTGAAATTAAGGTGTTTTCTTAAGTTATTGGGAAAATGTCAGGATTTAATTTAAATTATTTTTTTCTGTGAAATATGTTGATTTTTTTGTTTCAGTTAGTTCATTACTGGTCATTTAAAGTTCATAGTAACATCTGATGTCATCTAAGATTAATTGACATGGCATATGGATGACATAGATGCAAAAGTCAAAATATTATCTTTGTTTCATTTTATTTTATTTTTAAACCAGTACAGACAAATTGATGCCTTTGGCCTTACTTTTTTGGTCAGCGTTTCTCCTGTTTCTGTTAAAATGAAACATCTTGACAGTTTGAATCAGAAAATATTAGACACCTTGTGAGTGAATTGGAGGAGTAGCTGTTTTCAGTAGTCTAGAAATGTTATCACAGTCTAACACATGGGTGTTAAAAACATCTGCTCCTCTAATTAGTTCACTGAGTATTTCATTTTCCTACATGACTTGAAATGATAAGACGTGCCATACTGTGCACGGTTACAATTGAAACAATGTGAAATAATATGAAATGTACTAAATGCATTTTTAAACACAGGCTTGATTCTCACATTGGTCTTGAAACTTCGTAATTTTATTTTGAAACCGGAGTACTCGGTTTCAGTGACCTCAAACAATGTCTTCAAAGCATTCAAACAAGAAGTTTTTGAACAGGGATAAATCTAATATTCTGTGTGGTGACTTTCATGAAACTTAATGGCATCTGAGATACTAATTAATGCTTAGTCTGATTTTTTTTTTGCGCACAGTATTATATTTATGACAGCTGTCTGTATTTGGGAACACATTACTATTTTCTGTAAAATACAAAATGTTTAAAATACCATTGTTGGAATATTAATTTCAGATTAGATTATGGGAAGTTTTACTTTCCCTTTTTCCTTAATAGTAAATGATCAATTGCTTTAACCAGAAATGGAGCCTGCCATGACAGGTAGCTTTGTCTTAGATTCTTCTTTTCTTTTACTCATGAAAGAAAGACTCAGGTTTTGTGTAACTTTTCACTTCTGTTTCTTTAAAGATGAGAGATCTTCTGCATCTCTTTACGTTGGAAATTCACGTATAACACGTTTTAACTAGTAAAGTTCGTAGAATTGTAGAATCACAGAATGGTTGAGGTTGGCAGGACCTCTTGAGATCATCTAGTCTAACACCCTGCTGAGGCAGTCACCTAGAGCGGGTTGCCCAGGACTGTGTCCAGTCGGGTTTGAGTGTCTCCACGGATGGAGACTCCACAACCTCCCGGGGCAACCTGAGTCAGCGTTCAGTTACAGTCATGCTAAAAAAGTATTTTTTTATGTTCAGATGGCATTCCATGTGTAGTGCGTAGTGTGTCAGATGCTTCAGTCCCTTAATCATCTTGCTGGCCCTTCACTGGGCCTCACTCCAGTAAGCCCATGTCTGTCTTGTACTGGGGAGCTTGGAACTGGGCGCAGCACTCCGGATGTGGCCTCACCAGTGCGGAGGGGAAGAATCGCCTCCTGTGACACATGAAAAAGTTGTGAACTACTAGTTATACAAATAAGGAGAGCAAACAAATTAAACGTGACTAAATATGAGGGGAAGAAATTATTTAGGATGCTTGCATTTTAATGTTTATTGTTACATATTAACATGTAAATGTACTTTTAAAAGTATATGTTTATGTACTTTTGAAAGTAAATGTTTACATGCAGAATTCCGACTTTGCTTTCATTTGAGTGTTAAGAACTGAGATTTTGGTTGTGAGTCATCTTTGGTCATAGCAGAGTCTGACATTTCTATTTGGAAAGGGCAAATACTGTACACTTAGGTGGAGGAATTTGGCCAATTTAAATTTTTTTATTGACTGATGGAATGCTTCAGAAGTGGAGGAGAGGAAGAAGTGAACATCTTCTGTTTACCTCCTCCCTTATCTCTTTTCAATATCACAGTCTCATGAAGTAACATATAATGCCAGGCTGGCATGTTTTTTCTAGAAATAAAGGCCAGGCCAGACTTTTTTACAGGTATATCGACATCACTTGTAAAGCATGCACTCTGCATTTGAATGGGCTACTTGTGTGCAAATGCAACAGCTTAAGAGATGATAAAACTATGGGTTAAAATTTGGCTCCTGCCCTTGTACATAAAACAGGAAAAATATTTGGTACCCTTTTCTTCAGGAAAATGCAAGGGAGACATAGTGCATTAGTTACGCCATACTGCAGATCTTTCAACAAGCTTTCACATTTCATATGTGTGTCTGTAAGCTGATGGTTCTTTTTAAGAAAAATGCTTTAAATTATAAAAAGTAACTCAAGAAAATTTCAAGAAAAAACTTGTTCTAAACCAGTAGGAACTTCTTCCTCTGGCAGACTGACATCTATTATAATCATCTTTTAAATCCAGAAGACAGGTTCTTTGTCAGCTAAGTAATCTCTTTTTTTCTATCCTAGAAAGTGACAAATGAAATCCTTTTCTTATAATTCTGTCTGTCATAAATTGGTGCTCACAGATCTCACAGTACTAGTTCAGCAACTTCCACCCTCATCTCTCCAGAAATTTTCAAACTTAACAAGCTTCTCTCTTTTTTTTGGTGCATGTTTATGTGTACATATTCTTGACTGAGCTTGCAACTAATCTGAACTAGTAAGGCCTAAATAAAAATTTAATAGCCCCGATTCACTACAGTGCTGCTCTAGTACCTACACCAAGGAGCTTCAGTCAGCTCTGTAGTGCTGGCATAGCCCTGAAGGACTGCTGTCAGGTTCCTCTGGCTCACAAGTATGTTTCCTTCGACCTGGCGAATGAATGGGGAGGAACAGTGCTTAAAATACTGTGGGTAAGGAACTTCTGTGAGATTTCATTTTCCAGGGTCTGTTCCCCACTTCTCACTTAAGTATTTTCATCCATTCTTACAGACTGGCCCTTTACGCGGAATAATTTCTGCACACTGTTGTAAAACTGTTTTCATGTCACTTCTCCCCAAATCCCTTCCGATCTATTGTATTTACAGTAAATAGCCAATTACATTTGACTTGTCTGGTTTAAATAATTAAGGCAGTTCTTTTTAAAACTTCTAAACAGTTTGTTTAAAGGCAGGAATTGGAGATGTAATGTGTTGTACTTTTCTGCTCATGGAAATAAACATACCAGTATGGTACTGGAGTATCTTGTTTTCTACCAGCCCCTTCATTTGTGCTTCGCCTATTTGTCCGTGCTATGAAATTAGGTTGCAGAAGGGTTAGAATGGGACAGCACAATTTGACTGAGACCTCTGAGTGTTACCCAGAAGCACAGGGCAGTTGTACAGGTATGCAAGCTTTGATAGAATACATGTCCTGTTCCTGAATTTTTGAACATCAGGATATAAAGTTAGGGAAGCAAGTAACTTGTCTCCATTTTTATCAGAAACTGGTGGCATAGCTGCAAACTTTCTGCTGTTATTTTTTTATTAGTTTTTTAGATTTTTAGATAGCTCTATCTGCAGCAAACAAATTAGGAAAAAAAACCCCTTCTTCTTTTATGATAAGTAAGGCCAAGTGCATAAGCAGAAATGTCTGTTTTGTAGAATTTGACAAAAGACTTCAGAATATTAGAATTAACATACTTATACTTGCTCTTTCCTTAATACCAATGCCAATTTAAGGTACCCTAAGGAACTTAATTGGAATTGTTCCTGTGATACACAGAACATTTAGACCTGGATGTGATCAGAGAGATAAAGGGAAGGACTTGTTGAATTTTATTGTTGATCTTCTAGTTTCACCACAGTAGATAGCCTGAATACAGGACTAATATGTGATGGTGTCCGATATGATAGGATTAAAATAGAAGAAGTGTGTCAGAGATTACTTTGGAAAAAAAAAAGAGGCAAGAATTTAATTAAAAATTTGTCCAATTTTAAATTTTATTTAAATTTAATTTAATAGCTTTCATCAAAATATCTCTCTACTGGTATGAAGAAATGGTTTTGCTGAGAACAGAGCTGAATGTACATTTGAAGACATTATTATATTTAGGATAAATGGTATTTGCTGAAGGCATTTCATGAAGTGTATGTCATTGAATATGTTGAAGAGGCACAGATCTCAGTTTCACACTCCCTTACTAAATACTTAATGAAAATTTTTTGAACTGTAGGATATCAGCATTCCTACCAAATATATTTCCTATTTTCAGAAGATTTCTCAAATCTAAAAAGTTTTAAAGTAAAAGCAGTTCCAACCTGATTTTGGCAGCTGTCAATAACCAACAGTTTGAATCTCAACATGTTCTTAAAAAATTAACTGGCAGATGAGCAGGATGAAACTTGTGAGCATCTGAACCACAGAATAGGACTAAATTTCATAACTAACAGGACTAAATTTCATAACTAGGAAGGAAATAAATATAAAATATGCATACAGTTTTAAATTTTTTTTGTTTTCTTTGTTTCAAATACTTGATTTGGAGAGTAAAGAGAATAACTACATAATATGCTATAAATAAATACCTACAAATATGGTTTAAACCAACCAAACATTCAAAATTCCAAAGGTAGAAGTTGTCAGGTTTCTGACAATGAACAGGCAACAAGCTTGTTAAAATGCTGTTTATATATGTTTAATACTCTACAAGACACCATAACCATGATTGCTAATGTCTTTCTTTTCCATTTCTGAGGAGCATAATAATGGAGATATTTTTTACATCTTTTAGAAAAAGTGGAATATGTTTTTACTCCAAGAAAACTTTTCCCATGCTGCTGCATTATGTAATGAAAGTGGACACCTGCTAAAAAGGAGGGCTTAACGTGACCACCATCTAAATTCTTTTTCCCACTCTTAGATATTTTCAGTGTGTGAACTGAACTTCTAGAAGAAAACCTATGAATAAACCAAATCACAGAACCTTAGAGTTACTGAATTTGAGAAGTAGAGAGCCTGTGGTCCAACTCTTGCTCAAAATGAGGCTATCTTTGAGCTAGATTAGCCTGCTCATCCTCTTGAGTATCTCTGGGGTGAATATTCCTCAAACTCTCTGGTCCCACTGTGCTACTTCCTGACCACATTAATTGAGACTTTTTTCCTTACATTTAGTAAGGGTTTCCTGTGCTACTACTTGTGCCTGTTACCTTGGCCTTTTCCTGTGCACCTCCGGGAAGAATCTAGGTCTCTCCTCTCTGCAGTTCCTCAGTGTGTAGATGAAGAGAACAGTTAAATCACTCTGTGCCTTTTCTTCCTGGGGGTAAGCAAACCCATTTCTCTCAGCTTCTCCTTTATGTTGTGCTCCAGACCCCTGACCACAGTGTCTTTCTAGCTTGGGGGAGCCCAAGAATGCTTTATATGATGACATTTTGCTGATAGAGAAGCCATTTCATGCACCACTTTTTCTTGCTGTATTCCCCTTTTAATTAAGGTAAAAGAAACAAAAAAGTTAAATAACAGTATTTTTTAATGTTTGTTTTATTTATACTTTATATAGCCGGAAAAGGTCAAAAAAGATTCTACAAGGATGAATCTGGTTTTGATGACTTTGTAACAGTTTCTATTGCTTCTTCTGAATTTCCTTATTCTGTTAGACTTGTGTCTCTTTTATCAAGTTCATATCTATAAATGAGCATGTTGGGCAAAGGAGTAAGTAGGTATAAATAGCCTCTGAATGAATTTAGGCCAGTTATTAATAGTAATATGAAACTCAGAAAAAGTGAAGTTCTACAAGACCATTCCAGTAGGACTAGCCTGGAGCGAGAAACCATTTGACTGGAGATGGAGTTAGAAGAGTTTAGGTAAGAGGTTAAATGACATGGTTGTAAGCTGTAGTAGGGCATCATAATTCACCAGAAGAGGTCCTTCCCTCTGCCTCTCTGTTTTTATTCTTTAAGAACAGTAGCATAGACTGTTAGGATGTTGTTCATCTTTCTGATACCATCTGTTTTCCTTGGTGGGAGGGAGAAATAGGTTTCATTCCAAGCTGTTCCAAATGTTTTTTCCTCATTCAGGCTGTTCATGTTCATGTTCAGTTTCTAATGCGGTTCAGTGGCACTTAGAGTACTGTACTCTGGGCAGTCCTGATCCATATGTCACTTGACCCAACAAAGCTGTAATCACCTTGTTAGAGAGACAAAACGGTCTGAGGCAGTTGCTATGAAATCAAAGGACAGTGGTTCATCAGTGAAGCTGTCATTGCATTCATTTGCTGGATTTACAATTTACTCCTCCTCGTGTACTGACAAAATGCTTTCCCCTAAGCTTTTATTCAGCTTTTGTTCCAGTTCTCTACTACCTCTATCTGTTCTTGTGTGTCTTCTCTGTAATCATCTTGACTACTTGTGATTTTTTCATGCATTTCCAGATTCTTTCCTGTCTCACTCCAAATTCTCTTTATTTTCCCCTCCATTAAAATAATGGACAGTGTCCTGATCTTTTTCTTGCAGCCATCATGTTGGCTTTCCTCATTTTTAGATCAATGTATTTTTT
>VYZV01014346.1:0-58941 GCA_013401275.1 Pandion haliaetus | reverse complement strand
CAAAAGGAATGCCCCCCCCCCCCCCCCCAGTTTGCAGTTATATGCCTTCAAATCAGTGAACCTCATCAAAAAGCTGAGGCCGAGAAACTGGCCCGGAAGCTTGAGCCTGAAAAGTGCTCTTCAGTACTTTTTCCTGGCTTTTGTGATACCTTCTGCAGAAGAGTTTTCTGCAAGTGCCTCTCTTGCATGACAACACTGTGTAAAACTGTCAAAACCAATATAGCTGCGTGTTGGAAATATTGTATATCGAAAGTCCTTGCAGCAGTTACAGTTAAATGCTGTTCTTTATGTGCGTAGCCACTCAAGCCATAAGCAATAACAACTCTATTGCTGTTGTTTTATTCCCTCTCATCTTCTGATGGTGGTTTAAAGTTAACCTTGCTTACCAGTCAATAGATGGAATTAATAACTAGGTTGTTATGAAAATTATTTTGTTTCTTTTAAATTAATTCCTGATGTTTTTTGCCTTTTTTAGGCCATGGAGGGATTGAATTTTTATTTTGCCATTATAGAACTCAAAGAAAGAAAGAATGTGTATAATTAGATTTTAATGGAATCATCTCCAAGTTAAAAGAGCTGACTACCTATAGTAAATTAGTAAGTGTATGATTTCTAATTTCTTTTCTGTATGTGCAGTGTTGTTTGGTAATCACTCACAACTATGGACTTTAATGTACATAATTCAGTGCATGGGTTTTTTTGTTTTGTATTGTTTTTCGATGTGGACATCCACATCTGCACAGCAGCCCTTTCCATTGCCTTCTCTGGATCTGACAAAGAGAATCCATACAGAGACTGAAAAGTGACAAAGCATCTTTGAACTGTTAAATTACAAGTATGTTATAAATATTTCAATATAAATTAGCATTAAAGTGTTTTGATGAGTCAGGCAATAGCAAGAGGAAAAATGTCAAATGCAAAAGAACGCTTGAGTAGGTATTTTGGACCATGTTCTGCTGTGCTGCTCCTGTGAAGGAATATATCAATACATGATTTTCATAATTATCAGGAGAAATGTTGCTGGAATCATTTAAATTGAAATAAACTCATGAAATCATCAACTATTTAGATAAATTTAGAAAACCTTGAGGGAAATCCTTAATTCTTTTGCTTACAGTGTAAGAATGACAAATAGGGATTATCCAGTTTGTGGAAAAAGATGTATCAAATACTAGGTTGATGCAGTTCAGAAAAACTAGTTAAAACTTTATAAAATGCAACTGTGCTAGAGTGTTGTATTCTGAAGCAGATGAACTTATATTATTGACGGTTCCTGTAAGAATTAACTTGAACATTTTAAAATGGGATTAGAAGTGTATTTTAACACCTTTACAAATATTGGTATGAATATTATGGCATAGCTGTAATTCAGTCAGATCTGGGTATAACTTTTCAGTTTTATTTGGCGTTAGCATTGTACCTACTTCAGTGGTGGTTTTGCTTTGGCTTGTAGTTGTCCAAAGTCGGATGCCCCATCCCTGGCAGTGTCCAAGGCCAGGATGGATGGGGCATTGAGCAACCTGGTCTCGTGGGAGGTGTCCCTGCCCATGGCAGGGTGGAGGGAACTAGATGATCTTCAAGGTCCCTTCCAACCCAACCCATTTTATGATTCTATGAAATGCTTATAGTACTTGATACCTGGTACGGAAAGCATGTCCATTAAAGTACCATAGTTTTGCTAATTCAGTCAAGGACAGGAAATTCCATATTTCACTTCTCTCTAGCTTACAACTACATGCCTCTAGGCCAAGCTTGCACTCCTTTTTAGGGTTCTTGTCACCAGAGCAGATTGTACAATGGAAGTGGTATGTCTAGTTGTAAGTTGCTGTCAAAGGGCTATCACTGTTTATATACAGCTAAGACTTAATTTAGCAAGTGGGTGGATGCTAAAGTGTTGCTTAGTACTTTGTCCGCATTTTTTAAAATCTTGTTTCAGGCTGTGAGAAATTACATTGGACATTCAGCATTCATTGTGCTTACTCCAGGAAGGTATCTTAGCCCTTGAAGAATGTCTGCGAAACTAAATGAGCTGAGACAGGGAAAGACCTTATGTTTTGTAAGAGTGAATGGTTAGCAATTTAGTTATGACCACCAGAGAAAAGCATGCATAAGCAAGGGAAATACTAAAAAAAAAAAAAACCAAAACCACAAAGAAAATCATTGTTGCTGAATGGAAAGAATGTGCCAAAGTGCTTGAATCTTCCAGAGCTGTTATATCCACACCTGCGATTTCTGTTGATCTGATGAACCCCTCCATTAAGAATCAAGCCCTTGTATTTCTTGAGTGGAACGATTTGGTACAGTTCTGGTTGATGATCCCGGTTTACAATGAAAGTGATAAAATTCTCTTCAGAAAGTCATTGCTAAGATTGCATAATTGGGCATTAAAGTTCTGATTATACTTTACAAACTCCAGGACTTTGTTAAAAACCTGACATTCCAATGTACTGAATTTCAGTGTTTGACAGCTCAGCTGTGAGAATTTTTTTAGAGAACATTTGTACCATAAGAACAGCATGTTAATTGACTAAAAAAAACTGGGACAGATTAATCATGGGAGGGAATACGATACTTAAGAGAATGTAGTTCTAGAGCCCTCTGCTGATGAAAACCTTTAGAAATACAGTTCTTTTAAAATGCCCTTTTTTTTGATTGGCCTGGGTTATTCATCCTACCCATTTCAGACCTCTAACTTGGGGTGGAATAAATCCACCCACTAAGGTGGCTTTCTTGTGGTGCTGACCAAGAAGGAGCCTAAAGGACTAGCTTGGTCCAGACCCTGAACTTCCACATGGCCAAAGATGAAGTGAGGTGAATCTGCTTCTCAGTATTAGCAGGTGTGTCTCCAGGCATATTATTAGCATATAAATTCTGCAAGGATGTCAGTTGTTCTTCGGCAGTGGCTGTGATAGTAATGAAAGTTATGTATTCTGCAAAAAAATGATCAGAAAATGGCTGAGTACTATTGATTTATGCATTGAAAGAGTAGAGAGAATAGATGTGAGCTAGAAAATTAACCAGCAGAGAATATATGCTAACAGCTTATACCTTCCCCACAAATATCAAAGCAGTGTTTTGCAGCCTGCTTTTCTGTTTTTTCGTTTTTTCAATGCTATTGATTGAACACCAGCCCCTTACAGCACAGCCTGCCTTATTGCCAGGATTATGTTAGTGGCTATACAGGAGGATGGAACAAACCAAGTAGAGATCTTTATTTTCCATGATGACCCTAAACATTTTTGTTATTATCCGTACTGCAGAGTAAGCTGACTTTTTAGGTGTTCCAGTATCCAAAATACTAGACTGACCATTGTCGGCAGCATTTTGAGCATGACTGATCCAAGCTGATAAGACTCCCTGGACTTTGATATGGAGTTTACATCCACAAACTCTTGAATTGATTTTTTTTTTTTTTTTTTTTTTTAATTTATTGTTAAAAACAGGAGCTGGGTTTGTGTCAGGCAATCAACGGTGTTGTTTATTGTTCTTTGAGAACATTTGAAGCACAAAGAGGTCTGGTAGGGCTTTTTTCAGATTTATAAATCCAAGGCCTTCCTGCACAATCATTTATTTGGAAAAGAGAGGAGCTGTCCTAAAGCTGCCCTTAAATCTGCCGTTGTCTGGTACAAGTGGCAGTTACTCTCAGCCTTTCCAAACAGGTACACCCAGAGCAAGGCGCAGCTAACAGACTGGGGCAGTTTGGCAGCTTTGCAGCTTTGCTCTGAGCCTGAAGCAGGCAGCACTGTGGGCTGGGCTGATTGTGCTGGTTCTGCAGGGGGTCAGTAACTGCAATATTTGCAGAGAAAGCTCCCCCCGCCCTCTGCTTTCCACAAAGGAAGAAGATGATTTCATTTCTGCCAGTGAGGCTGTTCTGAATTCATCTCAAGATGATGGGGCAACTGACACTGACAAAACATGTTTAAACCAGAAATGAAGAAAACTGCAAAATGCATATAAGTGTAAAAAAACTGGTCTACTGAAAGAAAGTGAGAATATGCCACCCACAAATTTCCTTAGGGAAGTGAAATCAGATTTTAAGAAACCATTTATCAGTACTACATTATATGATGATAATGTTAAAAAGATCATTCTTGTGATCTCTGATGGCTGTGTAGACAGCCATAATGTTGGAAGTCTCCCTCTTCCAGTGACTAGTGGTATCCTTTCCAAGTCTTCAATATTCTTTGTATGTGTTTAATAAACTGTGATAGTTACTCATGAAGAATCAGTAAAGAACTAGGCTCATTTGCCATGGCATAATTAACTTTTTCCAAGAGGGATATATAATTTTTGCATTGGTCTGCATCTTTTCTTCTCTTATATTTCTTGTTATGCCTGCCTTTAGCATAGTTTCCCAAGATTGTCCCCTGCCATAGAGTTTGAACCTTGGAAGATTTTAAGGAGAAGGCAGTATGGTTGGGCAGAAAGAGAATACTCTGTGCAGAACTTTCCTGTGGATTCATTTAAGTTTCATAGTTCTGCAATTATATAATACAGTCTTTACTGAAATGAAATTAACTTTTTCTACTATAAATATATTTTAAACTCTGAAGATGAAATATGCAATCCCCCTGAATTCTGGAGGG
The DNA here is from genome assembly GCA_013401275.1 of Pandion haliaetus. Taxonomy (NCBI): domain Eukaryota; kingdom Metazoa; phylum Chordata; class Aves; order Accipitriformes; family Pandionidae; genus Pandion; species Pandion haliaetus. The sequence continues at coordinate 54,355 of VYZV01014346.1, read as the reverse complement.
TTTTAATCAAGGGTGTCTGTGTGCTTAATACTTCACAGCTCAAGGCTAGTGATGGAAATAGTTGGTGGTCAGGGCAAGGGGCAAAATTCAGTTTTTATTACTTGATTCTGGCTAAAAATAAGTAAGAGAAATATGGCAGCTACTATATACATTGAAATACAGAGGAGATGTACTCGGGTATTCATGGGTTGTGAGGTATTTATAGAGATACATGTCTGTTTAGATGTAAAATTGTATTCTCATATTCAAGCAGCCAATTTTCATGGATATTTGTGGGAATTATGTTTTTAAGATTTCACTTGTGCTGACATTTTGGTATACAGACACAGGCTTTTGCATTTTGATCATCTGATTTACGAACATACATGCAAGCCTATTACAGCACAGATGCATAGCGTTAATGGGTATGGTGAAACAAATGGGGAGCACCGAAAAAAAGTTGCATCCATAGCCAGGAAGGAGGATAGAGTAACAGAAGAAAGACAAACTGATGGACAGTAAAAGGTTTTATATTTTTCTTGGCAAAATTTAAGGTCTTCTACAGAAAGAAGGGAGAGTAAGCAGCGGGGAAAAGTTTTTATTTGCAAATGAACAATGGTAAGAACTAAGTTACGTGTTTGTGCAATTCAGTTGGAGAATTTGAATGTTTATGTAGGAACTTACAAAAGAGAGAATAGTTACATAGTAAAGAAAGCCAACCTGATTATTGGAAATAGTTTCAGTAGTGCATAACTTAAAAGCCAGATGCAGGGGATTGGGGAGGTGAAGGAAAGAGGATGTGAGCCAGAAGAGGGGTCTGGAGGTAAGACCTATGGTTGGGATGTGAAAGGCAAAAGGGGATGTATGAAGGAGAGTGAATCAAGAACGGTGTTAAGATCAGGAAGGAAGGAGAGGATGGGGCAGATGAGAAGTTATTGCTGGTGGACGATTGGAAGACCAGAAAAGGCTCAAGAAGATAGATGACTGCTAGGGAATAGGTTGTGCAAAATATAGGAGGGTACCAGGAGGTGTTGAGAGAAGATAAGCAACAGAGATCAGAGAGTAAGCAGTACTTCTGACACATCGGTCACTTGGGAAGTGGAAGAGTTGCACTAGGTGATGGTGAGGTGAAGTCAAAAGACTTCCTACCCAGGGAGACTGTGGTGAAGATGACAATCAGGCATCAAAAAAGGCTTTGGATGAACTATATCTGGCAATAGTGTGGAGGTTGATAAGAAGAAGTGTCTGTTACAGGGCTGTTCCAAGAGGAACACTTTGATAAAAGGTCAAGAGGAGGTGGCTGGGAGCATTACAAACAGGAAGGGAGAAGCCCAGAGCTGCCTGCCAGTGCTGTGATGCAACACGGAGTGCATGCTGAACTGGTCCCGGTAACAACCGTCAGGGACTGTTTAAGTGAAGGGATCTACATTATTGTGGCACTGCCAGGTTCCTCAGCTGTCTGGCTGTCTGGCTTGCATGGCCGTTTTCTTTGATGCAAGCAAAGAAGCTGCAGATGAGAAGTGGAGTGGCGCACGAGCAGATTTCATTCTGGTGTGGAACTAGGACGTAGTCTGTGTCCTGAAGCATAGATGCAGCCCTGCGGGCTGTGGGCTAGACTGGACCTCTTGAAAAATACAAGGAATGGCAGGAATATTCACAGGAGTGTTGACCTTAAGGCATAGAAACTGTCTCAAGGTAGAGTTTGAGTGGTGGAGAAGGTTGGCAAAAAATCTCACATGGAATCAGAACTATATTTTTTTAACGATTAAAAACTTTCTACTTTTCAGAAAGAAAAAGGGTTTTGAATATTTTGTGACTGGATGTGAACATTTACCATAGTGAGTGAGCAACATACATTTTCTAGGCTGCTTGTTGTATGTATTTCAAATGTAACCATGTTTTGGAAATAGAGATGTCTAAAATAGGCGTTATGACGTTGCAAATGAACTTAATCTTTTATTTTGGGCTTCAGTAATATCTGCACCAGTATGACTGTATCGTACACATGCTGAGCAAGGTAGCAGTAATAGGAAGGAAGAGGAAGGTCCCTTGTCCCAGCAGACCTATGCCTGGGTTCTTTCAGAAGATCAGCTTTCATTGTTAGTCATAGTTGTCACTTTTAATTAAAACTTTTTTTCTAGCTGCAGTTTGTAGTTGCACATTATCATCTCTGGAACTTTCATTCTGCAAACTCAGCAAAATGCATACAGTTTTCCTGCAGTAAGCTCCTGCTAAGCTGATTAATATGTCAGGAATAATGCGGACAGATTGTGATGTAAACCGCTGAAAAGTAATTGGGTATTCTGTATGATCCTGTTCCTCTACGAGGAAGAAACCCAGACTTAATGAAAGTTGTATAGCTCACATTTAAATATCAATTTGTTTAGTTGATGTATTTAGCAGCTAGATTATGTTTTCTATACTGTTCCTTTGGATAGCGTTTCTAGCCATCATATAGGCAGCAAAATCCATTACACCATAAAGCAGGAAATAAAGCGTATTTCATAGCAGATAATCTTTCAAACTGAAAGATTACGTCAAGTAAAAGCTGAAACACATCAAAGATCTAAGTTTAAATGTAAGTTTCCCAGTTTCCAGAAAGCACACTTTCCAAAGAAGGCTCTTTCTCATCTTAGGTTATTAGGATCCTCTCCGTCTGCAGGGCGGGCCATCAAACTGATTGTAATTTCTAGCAATTAAGAGCACGGTTATTAATTTTCAGCATGTGCTACTAATATGCAACAAATTACTGAAATTCTGTCGGTTCTTGTATAAAAAGAAACTGAACAAAACTGGAGTTTTCCTTAAGGTTATGCAAAAGCTGTCTTTAGGGCGAATAGGATACAGGTCGTTTAAAAAAACAACCAACCCAACAACTTTTTTTGCTATCACTAAACTGTCTTTGTTCTTGGAGTCATCATCGTCTATGATTAAGATCATCCAAAAAACATTTATTCAGAAAATCTCACTTAGGAATTTCAAGGCAAGACCAAGAGTAAACTTTAATTGAAATCAATGAGTATCTTACCAGAAAAGGTAAAGATTGGGTCCTGTATCACAAAGGGGGGTTAAAGGTCTGGTAATTCAAAACTGACTGATATTTTGTAGACATAATTCTGTCTTAAATTTTACTTTACTCTTTTTGCAAATTTCCTAAATCTCATGATGGTCAAGTCATAAGTGACATCCCAGATCTTGTAGCAGAGAGAGAAACTTTCTGTCAATAATATTCTTGGGAGACCAGAGGTAAAGTTGAAATCTGATTATTCATGCTTCGTTTTTTTATTTTTAGCATTAGCAAAATCTAAATATGAACTTGAATGCAGAATATTATAATGAAAATATAATGAAAAGAATTCAGTTATGCATTAAATGCCATTTCTGGGTAAGATGTGCTGGTTATCATGGTATTTCTGTGCAAGAAAACCATTCAGATAATATTTCACACTTTCTGATAATATTTCCCTCTTTTTGCTAAGACAAATTCCCCTTTGGAAGCTTTCTAATAATTCTGCTCTTGTGACTTCACCTTTAGAACCATAGTTTCCTAATCTTTTCAGGAAGATTAATGAAAACTGTTACAAATGACTTATACAAACTGAATGTCTAAATTGCTAAATTTGAGTTACCAATTAGAACATAAGGGCAACATGCCTGACTCCTTCACCTGGTACAAGTGTGACATTAGTGGGCATGGTTGATGATTGGACTCGATGACCTTAAAGGTCAACCTAAATGATTCTATGATTCTACGATTTCAGTGGAACATGCTTCTGGCTTCTAAACAGGGTATGTAAACCTGTAACTTAAAAAAAAATATGTAGTGACTTCCGATGGAGAAGACGAGTTTAAAAGGAAAGAGATCTGGTGAAACCAAGCAATGCCATTTCTCCTTTTAAAAAGATATTCATTGGAACCTTGAAAAAAGTTTGACCCTAATTGGAAGGCACTGAATTTTTACATTGTTTTTCTGAAACTGTATTCTCCCTGGCTAGCCACTATCAGAGTCAAATGTCTGCAGAGTGGAGCCTTTCTCTGAAATTCCATAGCACACTCCCTCAGAGCCTTGCTTGCAGCTGTTTCCTCCTGTAAGTCTTCTAATATTGCCCCTGTTTCCCTTCCCTGCCTGCATAGGAGTGTTATCACTGATTTGTTAAAATAGAGAGACTGAATTGCCTTTTTTCCTTTTTCTTTCTTTTTTCTTTTCCTACGTAGAAAGATACTTTCAGTCCACAGTTGTATTTACTTTAGCAGAAGTGCTGGAAAAAGAACAGAATCAGCCACAATCTCTCCTTTGGTTTCTCTTTAACAGCTCATAATAACTAAGAGCAAAGATGGATTTGAAGTCTCATCCTCTGTTCAGAAGAGTATTTTCACACAAAACTGGTGGGTGTTTTTGAATGTGACTGGGAGGATGGCTGGCCAGCCAGGCCTTGGCTGTGGATGGTGTGACCAACCTGTTCACACATGTTCCCTGCCGTCCCCCGAACACTCGGTTGTCTGTATGTAGGATAAAACCACACGTGGCCGTGAAGTCAAATCTCATTTGCCAGACGTCTGTGTCGTGCACTGCTGTGCCGGTGTCATACAGACAGATACAGTCAGAAATGAAATGCTCTGGTTTTAGAGGTACCCAGGGCTTTTTACCTCAAATTCTCACTGAAAGCACGGTGGCAAAAGACTCCTTGCTTTGACTCTCGAAAATTCTCTAGTCTCCAGCCTTCAAGGCCAATTCACGCGCACTCGTCCTTGTGTGAGCATCTTCCTTAGACGTACGTGGCTCTCCTTTGCTGGAGTGTATGGGGAAAGCACTGTGCCCTTCCATAAGGGAGGCTGAATAGGAGCGATATGTCTGCAGTATGTCGTTAGAGAAATCCCCAACGTGAACTTCAGCGGCTGGGTAACAGGAGCAGTCAAGCCCCAGCGAGGCGTTCAGCAAGCAGAGGTGCTCTGAGCTGCGGCAGCGGTGATGGCTTCTGCTGGCCATGTCCCAGTGGCCCTCACCTGGCCCTTTGCAGCCTTCTTGGCAGTGGGACATGTGAGTGGGCTATCTGTTTCCTGCTGCTGTACACTCTTTATATTCATTCTAGTCCCTCCTTGTACCTCTACCAATTTAATTTTTTCTAGACATGGATAAGCAGAGTTGTGTTATTTGTTTCCCATGAAGTATCGTAATGTCTTCTGCAAAAACATTAATACACCTTCCTGTTTTGATATATTCAGGGGAAAAAAAGCAAATTTTATAGGCGACATACAGTTTTAAGGAAGAGGAGTGCTGATTTTCAGGCAAGAATAAGCAGATTACATTTAATCAGAACTTCTTCAATTGGAAAATTGTGAAAATACGAAAAATAGCAGTGACTGCAGATGTAAGAGCTTACATAACCATAATTCTCATGTCACAAGTATGGTATTATGGCTATAGACAAAAAGTCTTGACTAGAATAAAAACTACAAAATGGAGGTATTAAGAGTTATACATCTGACTAAGCAAAGAAATAAATGAGTAAAAACTCACACACAGTTTCATAAAAGAGAGTGCTAAGATGATGCCCACAAAGTTGCATATAATAGAAAGGTGAGCAGCGTATTTAAACACTAATAGCTGGGTGAAGAGGGCACAGCTTGTGTATGCAGATATAATCTTTCTAAATTAAAAAAAATCTAAACTATTAATAGTGCTGTGTTTCTAACTGAAAAGTTGTACTAAAAATTATGAAGACTCTGAGAGCTTTGAAGTTCCCTAATTATTTCAGTGACCCAGACTGAAAATGGACACAATGTAAGTCATCTGAACAGTACACATAATTAAAAGAGAAGAAAGAAAACAAAAGTGGATGTCTGGCCAGTGCAGGAGAGTATCAGTGAGGAAAAGGTTTTTGGCTGAAGGAAATTTGAGGGTTGTTTCGTGGTTGTTTTGGTTTTTTTAATTACAACCGTATGCTCAGCTTTGTTGCATTTCATATGCATAGTCTCTATTATCAAATCTGTTTCAGCAGAGAAAACGTAAGATGAAATTCTGGCCTATTGGAATGAACTGGGAAAACTCCCAATGGCTTCGTAAGGTCAGAGGAAGGAGTACCTTCAGTACCTTCAGCACTTGTAGAACCACAAATCATGCTAAATACTTCAGAAAAGGCTTCTGTTTCACGGCACAAGTCTTCTGTGGGATTTGAAGGAAAAAGTGGTACTACCATCAACAAGATGTGGTTTAAAGGAGGGCATGGTATCAGGAAAAGAACAAGTAGCTGAAGAGTTTGGTCTCCATCCTCCTCTTGTGATGAGTCACCTGTGCCGTGCCAGCGTTCAGGCTAGCGCTGTGCCCCGAGAGAGCCGCAGCGCAGTGAGGGCAGCTGTCAGCGATGAGTGGCCTCGCCTGGGTCGCAGGGCTGGGGCGAGGGCGTCCGCTTCGGGGACCCTAAGTGGGATAGGCATTTGGCGACCGGGCCGGCTGGGTCTCTCAAGGAACTGCTCTCCGCTTTCATCGCTTCTGGAGTGATGAAAGACCTCTGGGAGAACTAGACGGGGGCGATGGAAACTGTGATTGCTGTAGTGATTGATATATTTGTGATTTCTAAGCTTGATAGTATAACTCACTGTGAAGAGCCAACATATTAGCATATTAATGTTGTTGATTATGCTGATAATAAGAGAAAGAAAAAAGGAACAGAAAAATCATCACTTATCTGTGATGTATGACAAAGAAATCAGTGAAGCGAATTGTCTGCTGCTTTGAATGTAATTAATATTTTCTGAACCCTCTGGCAAATGTTACCATTATTACTCATTTCAGCCTTGCAATGCTCTCATTCAGACTTCCAAGTTCTTTATTTTCAGGATTTCTCAGTAACTTTCTAGCACTACCAGATCACTTAAACTTTGCAATTTCTTGCAGGTTTCTGAATGAAATGCCAAGAGTATGAATGATTTTATGTTTGAAACCTTGTCCGACAACACAGGCTGGTCCTACAGTACTACCTGTTGTTTTGAATTTTGACTCAGGCCATTGACTATGGCAGTGCATCGAGGATCTAAGACCTCCCTGAGATAAGAATATTTAAATGAAGTGTTACATTGGAAACTTGTTTGGTAGAAACATTAAATCCATAATTAATCTATACTGAAGAACAGAAAACGAAAAGCTGATTTACACTACCAATTATACTGAGGCAAATTCTGGAGTTTTTCACAATAGCATTTTAACTACCTCTTTTCTTCATATATCTACTTGACACTTTAGAAGAACATGTCAGAAAACTATTGTTTGCTTCTAAGAATTAAAATTGCCTTCAATGATTTAAACTTATTTGGTTTTAGTGAAGACTTTCAAGGCTTTGAAGAACATGTATATACGGGGCAGCTGCTCTGTAGTGCTAGGCATATTAACACACAGCAATCCTGCGGAACTTAACAGGAGAGCATGCTTAAGGCTGTGTGAAGATAATGTGTCCTGGCTGTGTAGTGGAATAAAAATGTATAATGTCAGTGTCACCATTATTTCTCATCTGTTTCCACTCAGATTGGTCTTTCAGCAGAATATGCTGGGAAAATTACACCTGGTACTTTTTTGTCAGGGCAAATCTCTTATCTTCTACAGGCAACCATTTTTAAAAATTAGTTTGATTTAATTACTGTAAAGTCTAGACTGTTTTTTAAATGAAGTGTTGTATGGCCTTCTTTCAAAGTGAGCTGCATAGAATTCAGTAGTATCCATCATTTTACAAGCTGGTTTCTTTATGGAAACAGAATGATTCTTGTCATGCTTGATATAAGCCAGTGAACCTGATATAAACCAAAGTTTCTATGAATCACAAATTTTTTTTTAATAGCCTTACCAGTGCTTTCTACCCTGTTTTTTTGGTGTTTGGTTTTTTGGGTTTTATTTTTAGCATGTGTATAACTATATGTATTTGAAGTTTTGCAGGCCCAAGATGATCAACAGAGTTGACTTCATAATTACAGTCAGATCTTTCAAATACGCTGTTTGGGAATTCTTATTTTAAATGCACTATCGACAAGAAATCAAGTGTATTCCAAAGGCGGTTTGAAACTAGTTTTTATGTTACAACTCTTCCAAATTTCTTGCCCAGTAATTGCCACTTGCTACTTGTTCTTACTGTTTTTTAACACTGTTAATGGAAAAGTAAAGCATGTACAAGATAATACTTCGCACGTTTTAGGATAAAACTAAGCTGATTAGATGAAAATATTTTCGGAGAGATGTGGCATTTTTTAGTTGTGTTTAAGCAAATTTTTAATTACTTTGTGGGGCGAAAAAAGGGAAATGGCTATATCTGATCATGTGTAGGCCCGTTGCAGAGGAAAAAGCTTCTGAGATGAAAAAATAAATTATTCTGTCTTGTCTTTTGAAAAAAATTGCTGCCTCTCCTATTCTTTCAAGATACTTGAAGTTTTGAAGTTTGTTGAGCTGTTTTGTTCCATCTTCAAATCAGTTTTGTGAGCCATACAGCAATTTTCTCTGCCTCTGTCTTTTAAATAGGTAAGGAGAATATCTCTCATGATTACTGAGAAACAAGGATTAGTGGTTTTACTGCACAAAAGATCCATTAATTGAGAAGAGATTAGATTTCATTGAAATTAATTTCCATAAAAGTACTGTTTTTCTTAGATTAAGAATTTTCTTTATAAGAGAATAAACTACAGATAATGATAATGAGATGTTTGCATGAAGCTGATAAATAGCAGTTTATATTTATGCTTCTTTCATAGTTTCTTTAATTGCATTCAAGAAAGAACTTTTTTTTAAAAAAGCGTTCAGAAAACAGGTCATAACATTTGTAAGCTTTTGTGAAAATGGTGCGTTACAGTTTGTTATGAATGCAGTTGCATAGAATTAATTATTAGTTAAGACATTAATAAATTTCCTTAACCAAAATCTCAAAAAAAAAAAAAAAAAAAAAAAAAGATGTACATTTCATCCTAGTTCTTTTGCTTTTAAAAAAATCCACCTGTTCCCGCTGCCTTTGCAGGACAGTCTTTATAGCCTCCCAAATTGCTGAGCATTTCTGTGTGTGGTCTGATGAGTTTTGAAAATTTAGTGTTCTTACTTGCAAGACTGCATAGAGAACCTGAAATTTCTTGATGTTTGACAGTGATACAGATCTTTTAGAGTGTATGGTCTTAATGTATAGCATGTGACATGTGGTGAGCAATAGCCTCTAATACTCTGCCATGGAGAATTACATTACATTTCTTTCACTGGTTTAAATGGGGAAAAGTACTAAGCACTGGTGTTTCTAGGAGTAAGTAGGAAGACTTTCTATATCGCTTACAGGGATTAAGGAATTTTATTAAGTGGCAATATGTGTGGTGACTCAACCTCCCAGAGTTGGGAGGTTGGCTTTCTGTTGACTTTATTTGACTTAAATTTTGTTCCCAAGGATCTCAAGTAGCAATCCTCTTACAGTAAGTAACCATCAGAACAGAAGAAAAGCTTTATGAAAATTATGAAGGAATAAAATGTAGGTAAGAAAAGTGTAATTACCAAAGCTGGAATTAGTCCAGAGTAGGAATTAATAATACTGAAATTAATAAAGGGTTTAATTACCATTAGTCCACAGGGCATTAAATTTTACTCCTTTCAATTGTACCACAGGTCCTTTAATTATGTACTGGTGCTTTCTGAAATGATTGCAAAGAACAATATAAATCCCAGGGGATTTTTTTTTTACAGGTTTTTCAGCATTTTTTTTTTTCTTTTTAATTACAAAGAGTAAATAATGGAGCAGACTATGGATACATGCAAACCCACTTCTTACTAAAATACATTTAAGTTCATACTTTCCCATGGCCATTCTTCCAGCAAGTATTCTATAAGCAGCAGTTTCTGTAGTGGTTACTTCATACTAATTTTTCTCGCAAAATCTTAGCAATGCACCATAATTCAGGTTCAAGTACCCTTCTTACTCCAGTATTGATCTTTTCTTAAATACAGGTTGTTCATCTATCCAAATCACATTATGATTTGGTTTTGCTTTTTTTTCCCTGAAGAGGACAGTTCCAATACACAACCATTAATCCAACCTACCTAATTTATCACGACAATCGAGTCTTACCATAGCTTTTGAGGAAGGCAAAGTAATTAAATCACTTTTGTTTATCCTCTGCATTTTTTCTTTCTAATTTTTATAACAATTTTCTATTGAATAAGAAATTACAGGTATTTTTATGAACTGCAATAATAGGAACACTTTTGTTTACATAAGCAAAAGAAAAAACCTTTAAAAAATGTTTTTGCTGTTGTAATTGCTATTTTTAGTACAGTTCTATCACTTCACTATTTATACACTTTCTAGCAGTTGTTTTATACCGTTACTGTTCAGGGTTTCTATTAAAATGAAACACGGGGTTTGTTTTATGCGTGTGCCTACAGTAGAGGGGAATAATGCAAGGCTAAGTGCTTTGTAATGCCTATGGGAAGAATGTTTTTCTGAGTAGTTTTTGAAGTACATGTCACCATTCAATTGTTCATTATCTTCAAACGGCTTGAAGAGCTACAAATAATTTGCTGTTCCAAGGGCATTTGTTTTTATTGTGTCAAGGTTTGAAATACGCAGTTGCAAATGCTGCTTCCTGTGCTTGCATCCAAAGGAGCGGTGCAGCTTGATAGCTAACTTCATTTTTCTCGTGAACTACGTATTCTGTGACCAATGCTTTTACAGTTTCCGTGTGTTCCAATCTCGTACGCCCAAATGAGCTATTTGGGAAGGTTTCTGGAACTAAAGATGCAGTGCAGGTTGGTGTCAATAGTCGTGCTGCACCCCTTCTCGAGCCTGCGCTTAGCTTCTGGAAATAGTGGCAAGGCAGAGAGGTTGGGAGGCCGTGAGGTGTTTGTGCTGCCTTCCCTGTGGCTGGATCCTGCCCCTGGCTTGTTTGCAGCAAGGACATCTGCCCTGCTACGTCCTGGGGGATGCTCCTTCAGGAGGGGAGGGACAGGGCAGGCTGCCTCAGCTGGGCCTCCCAGGCAGGGGAACGGGGCCGGAGGCTGCCCGCCACTGTGTGCTTTGCATCCTTTCCCTGTAGCCCCTTCTGCAGCCCTGCTGATGTTGACAGCTTTCCCTCTTGTCATTGCTCTGCCTCTTTTCCTTGCTGCTTCCCAGGTGCGAAGGTTTGCTGAAGTCAGCAGCTGCTGCAACTGCAGGTGATCCTAAAGTCGGGTAGAACATGGTGCAAGGCGACTAACTTTAAGTAGCGATGGCCAAAACCGCTTTCAGCATCCACATACAGATTTTCTGAGACCGGACGAGCTGATTGCGTGCGATGTGCTATGGTGGTGGGAGCAGATACAGTGAAAAAGATTTGGAGAGAGCAGGTAACACGGCAATCAGAAAAAAACCCGGATCTGAGAGAGAACTGGGAGCATTTCTGGTGTGATGGGCCATTCTCCTACTGGACTTGCTTTGGAGCAGAACTTTGGGACCTTTCCTGCCTTGAATAAAGTGACAAATGCAAAAGTTTTTGAAGTTGAGAAAATGATAAAAGTTGTTTCCTCCCAACTGTGTTTGAAACTGACCAACAGATTTGAAGCTGAAAAGGCAGTAGCCTTATTTCCAGAGGAAAATTAGGGGCAGTGTTAAAATAAACATGTCTTTATCACAGGAAATTCTGAGTGCCAGTCGAGAGCCCAGGTCCAGCCACAGTATTGTGTATGGAATCTGACAGGGTATCTAGTGTTCTTGGTGTCAGGTATTTAAATGAAGAACATTTAAAATCAAAGTTCACAGAGTAAATTTGAGTGGCGTGTGGCATCCTTAAATTTTAGCTATGTGGCTGTTTGTGTTCTGCAGCGGACTGTACCGTCAAACTGAAATAAAACTTTTAGATTTTGTGATTTATTAGCTTGTAAATGAATTGCTTCTTTTTTCATACCTGTAAGTGTTCTATTTTTACATTTTCAAAAGTTTAGGTACGCTGTATTATGCAGATGTTTTCATTGCATTAGCTGACTGTAATTAAGGTACAACTTTTATGTTTTACCTACAAACTTGGCCTCTGGTCAAGCTGAATTACAAAATTACTATACCCTTTTCTCTGTTTTTAAGATTTAACCTTAAGCCAAAGTCAGCCAACAGAAAGCTTGTCATTGGCACTACCAAATGAATAACCAGCTGCACTCTGCTTTCACTGCTGTTCGTTTCAGCATCTTAGTCTTCTTGAGAACACGAAAAAACAGTATTTGTTCTGACAGTATTCATGTGCTCATCTCATTGGGGTTACTAGAGGCAGATTAGGTGCTAATAAAGTTTAAACAAGGAAATAAAACATTTAAGTATTTTATTTACCTCCAAAATATCAAGTATTACATGACAAAAAAGTCACAGAGGTCCATGAATGGAGCATTATCTGACCAACTAAATTATTTTTTTATCTTACATTTTGGATCAATAATGGCTTAAGCAATATGAATTATCTCCACTATTTTGCATAAATATACAGTTGCTTTTTCACTGGCATCCTGTGAAAAAGGATCCTGATGAGCTTTATTTTGCTTTACTTGGACTAATTTTGTGCATTTTTTTCATATATGTAACTCAAAACCTTGTAAGTGGTTTAGAAAACGGGAGTTGAAAGTTTAGCCCTTCTTGGCTTTGTGGTAATATGTTTCAGAGCAGCCTGATTTATCTATAGTCATGTTAAAATAACTTCTAAAAAATGTCAATATCTGTTGCAGATTTAGAGACTGCTTGACACGTATAACATCTGCTTATTGAGTGTTCTCTCATTTTAAGAGTAGTGAGTTAAAGTATTTTTATTCCACTGAAAAACAGTAAGATACAATTGTGTAAACTGTTACTCAAGTGGGTTAGAGGTGCTTATACAAACTGTATATGCAAGGAAGAGCTGCAGAAGTTGGCATCTAGAAGTTGTCCCTTGTCTGAGTTTTCAACAGACTGAGGTAATACCAGAGAAGCAGGGATGACAGGTAAACAAACTGGCTGGTTTGAGGTTACTTTTGTTCTAGTTTTGTAACCAATTAAGTTTACATATCCCTTTCTTTATTCATATGATTGAAAAGGCAGCGAATATACTCCAGCAGTAACTGTGGAAAGCTAAGGAACTCTGTTGAGTTCAGGGAAATCAGGTATGATACAACAGGTCGTTTGTCACGGAGAATCAGAACCAAATGACTCGGACTGATTCACTTTGGTGACTCACAGTCCAAACTGAGCAAGGGACCAAAACATGGAGTACAAATGTAATTTTGTACTTTGCCTGATGAATATGTTCATACGTGTAGGATTTACAGAGCTAATTTTCATCATTAAAGAAAGCAACAGTTGTGGATGGTCTTGGCATGTTTTCTTCTGTTCCAGTGCAAGGGAACAGATGATGTATGGAGAGTGCTTGTTGTGATTACGCTGGCAAATCTCACTTTTTCCTGTGTTGTAGAAAGATAGAATAAGAAATGCGGAATGCAGACTACAGATATCCCTAAGGAAAAACTGTATTCAATGGACTGCAATCTTGATAATAGTTGTAAAGAAATAGTCCCCCAAATGTTGATAGTTTCAGAAAACTGTTTTTTCCCCCTCTTCTTTCAGTATGCTGTTTGGAGATGACAACCAAAAGGAAAATTATCGGCCGCTTGGTGCCCTGCCGGTGTTTTCGTGGTGAAGAAGAAATCGTCTCAGTGTTAGATTACTCTCACTGTGGCCTACAGCAGGTGCCAAAGGAGGTTTTTAACTTTGAACGGACATTAGAGGAGCTTTACCTAGATGCCAATCAAATTGAAGAGCTACCTAAGGTAATCAGTGTTCTGCCTGTAATACGGATGTCGAAGCTGTGTTCTTAAATGTGTATTCAACATGTGCTTCAACTCTGAAACAGGGCTTGCTCTTGACCAGGAGACCTGCTTGCTGTGGGAAGACTCACGGCTTTTAACTTGAGAGATTCAATTACATTTTTACAAGGTTTTTTTTCTGCCCCCTCTGAAGAGCCCAAACAGCTAAGCCACCATTCTTGCAGATGGTACTGTGTGGGAAGGAGTAGGGCCACCTCCTTCTCCTGGCTTCATAGCACAAGAAGAGGGGCCAGCCCATGAATTCTTAAGTTGGGAAATTAACAATTGTTCAAAAGAAGTACTTCTTGCACAACAAGTAATTAATATGGCATTTAAAACCTTGACCAGGAGCACGCTAGTATATGGGTAGGTGATCCCACGTTTGGATCCTGTGTAGCACTGCTTTTAAAAGCAAGCTCTTTGTCAGGATAAGCCGTTTATCCTTGTGGGAGAAATGCCAGTGCTATCTGACCAGTATTTTTATAACTGCAAATGAGGTCCTGCAGTGCGATTACTTAAGTTGTCCTTCCTGTGTAAAACTTCTTTTACAGAATCTTTAAATCTGTTCTTCTGTTCATTAATGTTTACTATAAGGAATTAAAACTTACTGTAACTTAAGTGTTCTGGAAACAAAAGAGGGCAAGGTACTGGGCAAGGTACTGGAAAAACCAATTAATAGTAGGTGCTAGCTACATAATGAAGCATGAAATAATGTAATCCAATCCCTAATTGAATTTTTCTCAATAAGGAAAGATGCTTACAAGTCTTTAATTAAACATTGTTCCACTGTAATCCATTCTTCATCATCTCTCAACACATTTCTTACTTACACTGCATAGAGACTTTATAAAAATTCTATTTCGACATGTAGAAAATGTACTTTTTCCATTACGTGGAGCTCCTTTATTGGGATATAATGGTTCTTAGTTACACTGCATAGAGACTTTATATAAATTCTATTTACAAATGTAGGAAACATACTTTTTCCATTACGTGGAGTTCCTTTATTCGGATATGATGGTTCATTGCTTAAGATTGCTCGCTCCATCAAGAAATTCTTTACAGATGGTAAGACAGGGTAGCTGCAATCTTTTAAGTGTCACAGAAAAATGATATGGAGAACTGCCTTATCTCTCCTGCTACTAGAAAGGACAGCAGAGAACCAGATATTTTTTCTGTCGCCATAAATATGAAATTTGTGGTGGAGGCCATTTCACTGCTAATGAATACCTTCAGGACTATTTCTCTTTTAATAATAATATATTGTTAACCTCGTATATTTTAATTATGCTACTGAATAATCATACTGAAGAATATATAAAGTCTCTAATTTAGCTAGGGATTTTTGGTGTATTTGTTTGGGGTCTCTTGAAAGTATGCATCCCCATGGTATTCAAACTAAATAGCAGTACACAATGGAAGATAAATATATCAGGGCATAGAGCAAGAGTAATATGCCATAATTCTGTATGAAAAAACTGAGGGCCAAAGACAAGGGGTCCAAAATTATGAAATTGGGATGAAGGTGATAGTTGTTAGTGTCAGTCACAATGGAAACGTGCATGCTAATGAAACCTTTGCATTGTATTGTGGTATCATCTATTTTGTATTTGTTATTTGTGAAACAAAACAACAGATAAATACATACCTTGGAGAGATTTAAATGTCTAGGACTCTATTTTGCACCTCTCTTTCCTTTGTTATAATATTTTGAAGCAAATACTATATATGGAAGAAATCCTTTTAATTGGTCTTAAGTTTGAGTAAATGCATCAGTTAACATAGTCTTGACCTTGTATGAGAGAAGATTAATGGTAGTGTTAATTTGCTTTCTTTATACCATTCATAATTTTTTAAGTCTTCATTAATCATTACCATAAATTAAGCAGTCCAAATAATTTCTTTATCAAATTTTCTGCTTCAAATATTTTTTGCTGCATGTCTCTGAACTTCTTTTCACTATTAAATTGGTATTCTAGGGGAGAAGATGCTGGTTTTTTCTTAAAATGGCACTCTATTACTTAACACTAACTTGTATTACACGCTATGATCTACCATAGGCAGAACATTCCTCTCTCTGTAAATGTGAATTTGAATAACATCTTCCAGAGGAAATTTGTTTTGTCCATTTTCTGTTATTTACCAAATGTTATGTGCCTCTGAAATGACAATATTCTTTTGAAATTTTCTATAATCAGAATGCTTGCTCATGTTTAAAAATTTAATGAAAAAAGCACAGGTAAAAATTCTCTTAAGTCTTTATCTGCCTTAGTTACTTTCACTGCTACACGATACTCTAGAAACCGGTACATTATTTTGCATTAAACTGATGCATTAAACTCATTCTGCCTGTTTTTTTTATTTTTACCTTACATTTTATGTATCATAATTATGCTTTTTTTTCTCCTGTCTTCATTAGAAATGGATTTCTAGTTCCTAATTTCAAGTATTTTTTTTCTTTCAAGGATTTATAAGATTGTTATATAATTCTTACTCTCTATTTTCCCCTAAATCTAGCCAAGTCTTTTATTTTATTTGCCTTTGACTTCATTATCGTGAGCTGCTGCTGCAAGTATGTCCCTATTTGTATGAGTCAAATGAATCAATGTCTAATATAAAAGAATATCGATTTTGGTGAAAGTGGAATCTCTGGCAATCAGTATCCAGAAAAGCATGAGTGAGATGCACATTGTCCCCAGCAGCTTTCCCTTATAAATATAAAGTAAAATCTGGACTAATTTGTAATGGGCAAAATTAGTTTTCTTGTTAATGCCTTAGGAAAAATTTGTCTGTCTGTGTAACAACAAATTCTAGAAATAGCCACCTCTGTGTTTCGCCATCTCACGTTGGTAAAATAGATACCAGTAATGCTAAATATGCCACTGAAGTCAGAAGCTACATCTCAGTGTTTAATTGTTTCACCGAGAACAAACAATACAACCAATAGATGAACGGTGTTGAGGTACTCACTAATGTATAGTTCGCACAGATGGGTAAGTGTTATAAATTAACTATATTTTTCTTTTGCATTGCATTTGCTATATAAGTTCTAGTTTCCATTAAAGGCATCAAATCCTTTTTCTAAATCTGCCAATAAGAAATCATGTTTCTGTTCTGCAAAGCTACAAAGCGTTAATTTCTTTGTAATGCTGACATCAAATTCCCCCAATATGTTAGCCAATCTATTTCACAGTTATGCCTATGGAAAGTAAAGAGCAGAAATTCCGTATTGTTCTCTAGTGGCCCTGGAAGCCAACAGCCTCTATTGCTGTGTAGGCGAGAAGTTGAGAGATGCAGAATAATAGCCCATTGTTATAACTCAAATCACAGCACTATTAGCACCACTTGGTTTCCAGTCTGAAAGGAATAAAAGTAGTATATGGACATACAGTATGATGATTACAACAAAAGCATGATGGCAAGGCCAATAAAGCACTAGAAATTGAGAAAGAGACCTTTTGAAAATCCAATGGGTAAAAAAAAAAAAAAGGGCAATTTTGGGCCTATGTATACCTGTATTCGCACTCTTATATTATTTCTGATACAACAGTACATCATTAAATAACTCCAGAGGGAGTCTTTTTTATTATGCTTCTTCATTCACCAGTTCAAAAGCCGTGTATCTGTTCAGATACTGTCAGAATTTCAAGTTCCAAGCCTTCCTTGGCTTTTAATATAAGAATTCTCCAGGGGAATGGCTGGGAATTTCATTTTCCAGGAACAATAGCATGTTATAGTTTGTATATGCACCAAAATTCTGCACATTCCCTATGCTGAATGTTACTAGGATCTCACAGCTGTTCTCACGCAGTAATGTGGCTAGAAATTCCAAGAGCAAACCCAAGAGCTTATTAATTACATTACTTTCCAGTCGTGTCCAAAACGATGTGCTTCCCTAAAAAAGAGAAAAAGTAGGCGCTCTCAGATGCATTGCAAAGGAATTCCTCATTCTCTGGAGAGATACTTCCCTTTATTAACGTTGTCTGCAAGCAGAAATGTGTAATCCAGTTTGGCTTCCAGGGTGTATGGTAATTGTTCTGGCTGTTCCTGTAAATTAGATTGGGAAGCGCAGCCCCAGCATGGACATGGTTCTCCTCGTTCCTGCTGCGGGGCTGCTGGGCTGTAGCAGTGCTTTGTGCTTCTCTGCCTACCGTTGGCGTTAGCTGGTGAACCGTGGGGAGGGGCTGTTGTACAGTCTGGAGAATTAACAAGTACGTTTCATGTAAGAGGAAATCTGAAAAAACTGTCAATACGAAGGCATTTTGAAAAATATCTTTCAGTAAAAAGGCCCTTTCGTATTTGGTGCCAATTGATTGTGGTGTGGTGCTTCTCATTCTGAGCTTTTTTTATTCATGTGATTCCCTCTCAGGTTTCTGAGAATAGATTATGTTGAAGGAAAGGCAGGATTTTTCTAAAGGATTGTGATAGAAAGTTATGGCAGAAAAACGCAGTTTCCAAATGATCTAAAACTTACTTAAAGCGAAGTACCACGTTGGCATTTGCATGCCATTTGTGTGTTAATTTTCTCCTCTCTGGGTGCTTGGCTAAGTTTTCCATCTAGGCAATCAAATTACTATGCATTCTCAAATAGCCTGTGGATGACTATATAGACTTTATTCTGATACAGAAGTCTGAAAGAAAGACGAAATCTGGTGTAAACTTAGCACTAATATCTGAAGAACCCTTGTGAGATGCCTGCAAAGAGAAGTTTTTCTTCTCTGGAACCCACCGAATTTTCTGGTGCCATTTGGTGAATTCATACTTGCAGAAAGTCCTGCAGGATTTGGTAACTTCTAACTCTAGAAAAGCGTGATGTTTTTAGAGCCTGCAGCCACAGAGCGGGTAATGTGAAGCCGATCTTTCCTGCAGCCCGGTGTGATGGGTAGTGCAGGAGGGGCTGGTACCAGGGGTTGGAGGGCAGCTGCGATGATGCTGTGCTGGGCGTGCGCAACAGGGTTCGTACCAGCGAGGCGGGTAGCCATGCGTGACCCTTCCCTGTTACTCTTAACGCTCAGTTTTCCACAGGACTGTTGCTGGGGAATGTGGAGCATGGCAATAAATGAGCCAAGCAATTACATTGCGTTCTCCTCTTACACCTGCTAGCGTGCTGGGCTTGAAGAAGCTATGAGCTACTCTATCTAAAAAATACACCTGTTTGTTCTTCACACACGGCACCTCTACCCTTGCAATGCAATGTACCTAAATGTGAAATCGTTTTTCATGACTGCTTTCTCTTAGTATGGTTGTTTTATTAATTTTTTTACGTGTGTAAGGTATCGTATGAGATAGTGATGTTTCTTGAAGGAAGCAGCCATGTTAAAAAGGTGCTTTCTGCATGACTTATTGATTACTTCAGGTTGAAAGGAGGATTTGGTTTTGCAGTAGAAATTCTGACATTTTATAACATTTGAATTTGAATTTAAAATTAGAATTGAGTCCTGAATTTTGCTGGGGATTTAAACAACATATCATTTTGATAGTGTCAAAGCATTTTGTTTCTTGATGATAGCAAATTTCTTCTGCATGCTTTCAAATTACTTTAAAATCTATCATGAAGTTAAAGTCTAAAATTAAATATTTTAATTTACCACAGGCCACAAAAAAATTCAATTGATATGACCCATGAAATACCATGTACCTACAAAATGTTGATTGCAATGAGTATGCAGTTTTTGACAGAAAGCTCTTTTTGAACATTCCTGCTACCAAGGAACCGATTTGGTTATTGCTTGTCAACTGTGTATAAGGTGTGTTTCTGATACTGAGCAGCCTTTAAGAATGTCTTCTCAAGTAACGGCTTTTAAAAATACTTTTTGATTATTGAATTCGCATGTAGCAAATGTAGTTTTGTGGTGTTTGTTGCTTCTGTGTTTAAATAATGATCCCAAAGTGATCTTTTTCCTGAAACACTGTAAAGTATCTTTTTATGTTACAGCAACTGTTCAACTGTCAAGCTTTACGCAAACTGAGTATACCAGACAATGACCTTTCAAGTCTGCCAACCACTATTGCTAGCTTAGTTAATCTCAAAGAACTTGATATCAGTAAAAATGGTAAGAGATCAAAAGTATAAGTATTTTAAAGAATTGTAATGAATATGAACAATAATGCAGTTTTAATTCCTAATGATTAACAAACTCATGTTCTAGAAAACTTGCTCTTTTTCTAGATTATGTACTATTTTCCTGTCTGGCACTTTTAAGAAGTCTGGGTAGATGCCTACCTCATTTGCTTTTCTCTAAAAATAAAGTAGAGTTTGCTTTAGCGTAGTATACCGTGATGGCTTGTGACCAATAAATATGGGAAATAGGAGTGGGAGACCATTTTTTCAGTGAAACATTACACTTTACAAAGTGGCTTAGTACTTACTAGGCTCTTGTGTAAATGTGTTTAAGCATATAAGGCTGCAGGTAAACAGCTACCAGGATTTATATAGCCAGTGACTAATTTGCTGATGTGCATTTCCAAATTACGCATTTACAGACTTATGTGCCTAAACCCCTTTGCATGTCTGAACTTAAGTGTCTTTGTTTTGAAAATGAGGCTTAGGTACTCCTGAAGATTTTGAAAAATTTCTTATCAGTATAGGTCTAGAGACTGTCAGGATTATATGTGTGTGCTCCCAAGAAGAGAGGGAGGCAAAGAAGAAAGAGAAGCAGTTCAGAAAGAAATGGAAGGCACAGATATCAGTACAAATAATGTCACTATTTAACTCCAGAAGATTATATAAGTCAAGCATTAGCATAATAGTTTTAGTACAAGGCATATTATCTGTTCTGGTGTATTTATTTAGTGCTTAAGTATCATCTTTTAGACTATAATACTAAAATGTATGTATTCTTCCTGTTATAGCTTAAGTCTGATCTGAAAATACCAAATGAACTCATTTATGAACAAAACAAGTTAAACAGTTTTTCTGTGTGTATAATAATTCTTTCAATATTTTTTTAGGAATTCAAGATTTTCCAGAAAATATTAAATGTTGTAAGTGTTTAACAATTATTGAAGCCAGTGTCAATCCAGTCTCTAAGTGAGTATCAGTAGCTTGTGTTTGTATACTGCAAATGCAGAAAATATACAGAAAGCGAACCAAAATTTAAAGGCATTGTATCAAGTTCATTTGCAGGATTAATCTTGATGTGTTTTCAGTTGTTTTAAACCCAGGGTTGATCTGTGTACTATGTAACAAATGTGGTGTCTTTCCAAATAGCAAAGAAAGTGTTGGCAAAGCAGTCCATATGGTGCAGCTTTTTAAACACAGGGGCTGGTGCTTTACGTATTTGGGAAGTAAGCCATGCTGCATCCTTACACACCATAATCTCTTGGTTGGGACTTTGGCAACCCTTATTCCTTCCAAAAACTTGCAATAATAGTAACAAAAAATCTGTGTTGAAATCCCATGATTTATAAACTGGAGTGAAGGAGATGAAAGGATGAAATTCTACTATTTCAGTTTAAAAAAAAAAAAAAAAAAAGAAAAACACAAAAACACAAAGATATGTTGAAGGCANAATTTTTTATTTTGTTTAAAAAAAAAAAAAAAAAAAAAAGGTAAAAAGCAAGCAAGCAAGCATCTTTGGCTTCAAACCCCCCAGCTAGGAAGGGAGAAAAAGCTGATGTAACTTGAATGTGCCAGGCATTTGCATTTCTTGTGGTTATAGCAACATAGAAAAGATGACAATGGGCAAAAATGTTGTCTGTAACAAGTAAGTTCTGCTTGAGAATTTGGGTAGAAAGAGGTGAGAGAGAAAATCATCTTTCTCTTTCTAAATATATGTTGTTATTGTTTCCATAGCAACTTTTGTGTGAGCATTAAGCATTTAACTGGTTTTTTTAGGCTGCCAGATGGCTTCACACAACTTCTAAATTTGACCCAGCTCTATCTAAATGATGCCTTTTTGGAGTTTCTTCCAGCTAACTTTGGAAGGTAAGAATTAGTCATCAAAGCACATTGCTCTTTCATATGAACCCAGTTTAGGCTTTGAGGGATCATTTTAAAGCTGTATTCTTTTTAAAAACAAAGCAAAACAAAAAACCAAAGAGATTTTGGCTTTTCAGCCATATTTTGATGAATGATTGTTGTTAGAGAGAATGTTATGTCAGCAAGGATTTTATGATGAAGTGATGCAGTTTGGTGGTTTGGGGAAAAGGTGAGAAGAAATAGAAATTGAAGAAGAGGCCTGTCGTTGATCAAATGTGTTATTAAATTGTGGCAAGGGCAGGAAATAACAGGAAATAAGTGTGGTCTATGCCTATTGAAAAATGAACAGAAAGAAAAAGTGTTGTGAGTCAGAAGGGAAGAAAGAAATGACTGAGCGTGGTGGAGTAACCAAAGGAAAAATGTGAAAGCCAGAACAAGAGAGAAGATTCAGAAGACAGCAGAGCAGAAAGGAAGTAGAATGAGAGTAAAAATAAATGCAGCAGAAACTGAGCCAAAAAGTGTTAGATAAGGACAAAGCAGAGGGGGGTGGAAATCAAAGCTAACACAATTTGCCACAGCCATTTAAGAAGGCAGTGGAAGCCAGTGGATCCTTACACTGCACAGGTCTGGCAGAAATGTCAAGTTTATTCCAGCTCTGTTACGCGGGTGAGGGAATGGTCAGCCTTTCTGCCCTCGGATTGTCCAGTTGGGCAAATAGCTCAGAAGACAAAGGATTATCAGAATTCCTTCTGTTAATTCTGTTGTTACAGAATTCACCTAGTATTAGTTTTTTCCTGGTCTGTCCAGCTACCCGTATGTGTGTTTTATTGTTCAACTGGGAGCATCAACTCAGCACTCCAAAATTAATACTGAGGTGACATAATTTGTGTTGGAAATGACATTGGTATGCTCAGGCATTGAGAAATGGGAAGTGCTGCTTTATCAGCATTCACTTGATGGGCCTGTCACTGACCCAGAGCTGAGCCTGGGCTTTGAGCTGGAATACCTTTTAGAAAATCCTAGTTGAAGAAAGAGGAAGAAAAATTGTCATTGTTTGCATTTGATGAGTGTTTGGAATATCAGAGTAAATCCTAAGACAGCCTGCTTCTGCAGCTTTGAATCAGACATTATGTTCAAATGTCAAGGAAAAATAAATATGTGAAATATCCTGCAATTTGTCAGCTGGGTAGTGTTTATATTCATTATGCTCTTCTAAAGCCTTGCTGGTACATTGGCTAATAATCTTTGTTGCTTAAGGACATGTCTAGTATTCTAAATCTTTTAACAGAAAGCACTAGCTTTTTTAAAAATTTATTTTACGGATACATATTTTATCTAAACGAAATAATGCTCGTTCCTTTATCATAATTCTGATCCTATATTATCTATTTGGTATCCTGCGTTTACAAGTCCTGGTCATGTTTCCGAAGCTGCCTGCAGTAGCATGCAGACATTGCTCTTTCTGGTTTACTAGCCGCATGTAGATCTTCACCTGTATCTCTCTTATTGCTCTTCTCCAAATTTTAGTGCTTTCTTTGTATCTTCTGGTACAGTAATATTCAGTTAGTTTATTATAGTCTCATTTAGCCATGTGAATAAGTCAGGAATGGAGTCTACCTGAGCATCATGTAAACGTCTCTCCGCATTTCTCATTTAAAGTTGTTCTTTTTAGTCCTGGTTAGGTGCTACTGTAGGACTTGAAATGTTTTCTGCTTTATTTGGTAGGAAAAAGATAAAATCAGAGTTTCCTAGAAGAGCATAGTATTGGGAAGCCTGGGGTTCCATGGAGTAGAAAACTGGTGGTGTGCTGGACAGAGAACAACATTTAAAGCTTAGTTGTATTTTTTAAACTTTGCTCACAGACGCATGTTTACACTTGTGGCATTAAAGGACCTGGACTGTAGAGATAGAGTAATATGAAAAGCGGTATTAATGAAATTGTTGAAACTCGCCACAAAGTTCCTCAGTAAACTTTCTTCACGTTTAGAAACTATGTTATCAGCCTAAAAGCTTTAATAGTATGACATCTCTGTTTAGAAATGATGGAATTACAAATTAGTTATGCAGAATCGTGCAGTTTCACATAAGCCTTGAGCAATCCTGGGCATAGTCAGCTCATGTATTGAACGCACCTCCAAAAATCAGTTGATCTGATACTCCACTCACAGAAAATCTGGAGTTGTACAATTTGAGATGAAGAGAAAAGGACCGTGTTCATCCTTCTGGTTTTGTATCCTCTTCCTTTTCCTCCCCACATTGATTATAATTTGGGATTAAAGAACCAGCAAAAGGGTGACATGAATCAAAATCCTTTCATGTTTATCAAACTATCTTCCTAGGCAATATGGGTAATTAGACAATACTGCCCCAAATTCTGGAACTCTAATACATTAGTTTCTTCATCTCTTATCTGATGTGTCCTCCTTCCTTCCCATTATTCTACTTCATTGAATTTATTGCTGTGGTTTAAATAATATTGCCAGTTAGAGTTTGCACAGTGATACGGAATTGTGAAGTACTGTTGTGTATAGGTTCTAATTCATGCCAACACTTAAACACATGTCCTACTTCTGTTTAAAATACAGTAAATTAAATGGAGATCTGTTCTTAGCATTGGTCTGCCTGTGTGGATTTGTAGAATTCAGTGCTCAAAAAATGCAAAAGACAAGTTGTGAACTAAATAGCAGTTGCTTTTTATCCTTTAATAGATCTGGAAATGTTTGAGGGAGATAAACTTTTACTATGTTTCCCTTGTTTGAATAACTAATAAAAATACTTTAGAATTCCTGTGAAAATGTGATAGATGTCAAAGTTTTTCGGAAGAGTTCAGGTAAGGGTAGATACATCCTTAACTGAAACTATCTGTCCTTACATGAAGCTATTTGGTTCTGAATACATTTTGTACCATATTCAGCCCCACAATAACTGGACTTCTTACTGTTGTGCATTAAGGGGACTCTTTCTTTGTTGAAATAAGTATTTTCAAATCATTCTTATGGATTCCTGAACTAATTCATTGAACGAACTAATTATTTCCTATCATATTTCTAGACTTGTCAAATTGAGAATTTTGGAGTTGAGAGAAAATCACTTGAAAACTCTACCAAAGTAAGTGATTGACTATTTACATAAGTCTCTGTCACTTAAAATTTCCAAAAGTGCAAACTATTTTTATTATTAGCAATGCAATGGTGTAATTTCTGTTAAAAGTTATTTCTTCCCATGGTTTAAAGAAATTCTGCTGAAGGTTTTTAGCAAAAAGCGAACATATAATGGAAGATGGAGACTGGTGCATTAGCTGGCTGTAACTCAATATCCAAAATCTATAACGTGTGACATTTGAAAATATGAGATGTAAACAAAATTGGAAAACAATGTATGAGATAACCCTGGTCAGTGATTATTTTCCTCATCAAGAAGTAATCTGACGTATTGAAAACCTACTCAATGTAACCTCACTAGAATAATCTCCCCATATGATCTGTACAGAGTTAAATGTATTTGGTGGTTTACAATAACGTTTAGAAACCTGTATCATCAGAATATTGAAGAAATGTCAATTTGGTAGTGTTTCTTGGTACTATTTACCAAAAAAGTAAGTTGCTATGATTTATTGCTATAATTTGATCAACATTTAAACGATATTTTGAAAACAAAACAGTAAAAACCAAAAAAAAAAAAATCTATACACTTCGCATGCTAATATTTTTTTGTATTCAGACCAGCGTTGTGTAAGTGTTTTCTGTAACAGGTATCCTAACCAATGAAAAAGTAACCATGGATTTGGAGATTGTTAGAAATGGGGATTGTCCCTATTATAAGTGAGACTTATAGTGGTGGCAACAGACTGTATTTATTAAACGTTGCTAGTACTGAATTGCATATTATTTAGCTCATTTAAAAAGGGCACCCTATTTAGCAAGCATGAATTTATCAAAATCTCCTCTGCAGGCATTTTGCTTATAATGGGATATAGTGACATTTTCACTGCTTCCTGTGGGCTTTTAACCAGAGCACGTTCCTTTTCTAAAGGAAAGCTATTTTTTGTGTTAAAGGCAATATTCTTTATAACTGTTGAAACCACTTTTTTGCATAACTTTTCTACTTCTTCTGTTCTGAGTTACACTTACTGTTTTGGAATTTTTTTATTTTTTTTTAAAAAGCTTTAATCTGCTACCAAAGTGTTTATCTGCATTTAAAAATGAGACCTGTTCAGGACAGCAGATCTGCAGCCTTTGAGGTCTTTATCATCTGAAAGGCTATATACATGCTGTAGTATGTACATGTTATCTAGACTACCTCTTAAACATCAGTCTCTTTTAGAAGGGAATTGCATAGTCTTTGCATTCAGAAAGTGCTTGTTGGAATAAATGGATGTGTGTGTGCTAGGACTGAAGAATCAGAATTCCACAACAGAATAATTTTGATCAAACAGAATATTTTTATATTTCTGGTCTAATTCTAATCCCACTAAAGATGATAACAGATGTCTTTCTGAATTCAGTGGGAGCAAGACTGGGATTGTGTGTCATTGTTACTAATAAAAAATGTATTTTTTTTTTTTTTTTCTGTGATGCATGGTGTTTCACAGGCAATTTTTGTCAAGTTTGGCAAGTGTTTGGAAGATTCATACCTAAGCGTAGCAGCCTCTGGTTTCAGTAGCGCCAAGTTTGTTAAGGTGGCCGAGTGTGACTTTTCCCACTGTATGATTCTGAAAGTAAGGAGGTTCTTTTATTCTTGTAACCAAGGGAAACATTATTTGTAGGCATGTTTGTTCTCTGCTCTTTGCTGTGGCAGAAGGCTTCGCTGCATACTACTGAGATGAACTGGAAATAAAAAGTTTTGCTTATGCAAATGCTATCCTTAAAACCGCTAGATGGAAAGGACAGCTGTGTTATGAAATAAAGTAAGAGTAAGAGAAAGAAAGTTGACAAGGTCATTTTTGCATCAACTGGGACAAAAATGGGAAATCTATGAATTTCTGGGCTTCTTTTGTCCTCTCTGCAAGCAAAAAAAGGTGCACAGTATAATGGACAGGCAGGAGTTAACACATATTGCAGAGTATTCATTTGGAGGATATACATCCCGCTTCCTTGTTAGGGTGAATTTGACCTCTTATATAGAAAGCCAGTAACTACTAGTCTAAAGCAGCATCTCTTTGCACACTGGAATGGGCCCGGGGAGATCAGGGCTGAGCGTGGCAGGTTGGAGGAGGAGAATGGCGAGGCCATGGGCGAATGCAGACACGGTAGTGGGGCAGGTAAGGCTAAAGCAGTATCGGTATGTCGTTTAGGCTTTACAGGGAAACAGGAAGACGTTAAGTACCAGACTGTTTTATTTTCTCAGCCAGTAAGAGAAGGAAAACTGTGACAAGAAAACTGTCTACAATAAAACCATCTGCAGTTAGGAAAACAAATGCGGTAACATAAACCAGAATATGTTTTACAATTTAGTTGCAAAAAAGGTGATGCACGTCTTTCAGATACATGCTTTAAGGCTTTCTTCTTATCCTATAATTTATTAGATACATCATGAATAAGATGACCTGATTATGTTGGTAGTTTGTCCATTAGTTCTAAGGTAAGAAAAGACATGAAAAGGGAGGCAAATCATTTTAATATTGTAATTTGGCTTTTAAATAGATACGTAATACTGTTTTAAGTAACTTCTGCTCAGTACTTTTACCGTGTTAAGTGCAACTTAAAAGATGTTATCAAAAAAAAGATCATATTCTTTCACCTGTTCTGTGTTGTAAAATGTATGTATAAAGAATTTTTAAAGGAAACATTTAGCATTTTGGCGTAAACAGGAATTAAATGCGCTTTGTGTTTACCACAGCTCTAATTTTGCTACATTTCATACTAAATCAAGAGTCAAGATGGTTGTAAAATGTATCCATAGTAACCGAATGCAAAATGTTCTAAAATTATTTACAAAAATATCAGATTAAGTAGATACTAACTATAGTTGGCTGAAAGATAGCTCTCTAACCAGAGGCTAGATCTCCAAAGTGTCCCTCTTTAATATATCTTGCATTAAAAAATGAGAGCTTCCCTTTGTTGAATTTGTTGACATAATTTTACGGCATCTAAAACATGTCCAAACATATCACTGTATTCCCAGACACTTTCCTGGTAGAAAATTAGTGAAACGTTGTTCATAAAATGTCTTGAAGACTCTTTTGATTTCTTCTGACAAGCATACCAAACATTTAAAATAGCACTGCCTTGCTGTACCATACTGGGCTGGAGACATACATTGCTCTTCAAATGAAAATGTTGCAGGATGTTACTATTTTCTGTCAGCAATACTTTCTCTTCAGAAAATACTACTAGGCTTACAAATATTTTTTAACATTCTGAAAATATTTGTATGTTTAGTCCATAGATCTTCACAGTGCTGTTTTATAAAATCAGTAATTTATTTTCTCTCTTATATGGTTTGATTAAAGATTATTATTGATACTGATTTCAAGGATCTTTTGAGCATTTAGAAATATTTGGAAATCTCTGGCCAATATTGCAAATAATTTCTAATATTTTATTAAAGCTTTAATTTGTGCAACAAAACCAGAAAAATCTGGGTTTTTTTCTCTTGAATTTCTGTTAAATGTTTCAGAACATTTGTGAGATTCTGACCAAGTTTCTTACGTCTGAACAATGTTACCACCTAGATTGTGACAGGGTTGTCTTTTGGCTTGAACAACCAACGAAGATAACTTATATTATTCTGTTTGGATAAAAGTGTACTTGATCTTTACTCACTGTAACAACACGTAATATTACTGTGTAATAGCTCGGGATGCTGTTTTATAGACCGCGGCTCCTGATAGCTCCGTAGCGTTCTGTTCTGTGATACCACCCTACTGAATATGTATTTGAAGCCACAGGCAAGGCTTTCCAATTGCCAGTGATGTTTTCAGTCATTTTGCACCCAAACTGTAGCAATTAAAATCAGTGGACAGATTCCTGTTAGCTTCAATGGGTTTCGAATGAGGCAGTTTGTGCTTCAGTGTTTAATTATTCCACATTTGAGTTATTTCTCAGAGTGGAGAGATGTAGTTCCCAGTTTTCTATCCTGCTGAATAAGGCTGTAGTTCAACCTGGGTAGGAAGATACAGGAAAAGAGGAGGCTGCCAAGGGAGGAACCACTTAGAGAACTGTGGTAGGAGCCTGACAAGTCCCACAGGTCCCACCAAGGGCCCATCTTGCCCTCAGTCCTGGTCGTGGCAGTGATCAACACTTACCTGGCAGGATCTGAGTAACCTGGTATCTGTAAACCTCTTTTCATTAACGTCCTCTTCTGTGTGGTTTCTAAACAAACTAACCAGCATGTGCCCCAGCCCAGAGGCTGACTGTTGGCAGCTCCTCCTCCTCCTCCTCCTCCTCCTCCTCCTCCATCCACTCACTTAAAATTGGTATTTTTTTCCAATCTTTGGTCATTTATTTATCCATGTGAAGACCCTCTCTGATCACATAGCTGCTTAGGTTAAGAACTTTCAGTGAAGGACCTTTGCATCTGTCTCTTGGAAAGGAGGATAGGCTTTATTGTCCAGCTCTTTTGCGGTCTTGACTCTTTCAAAAGACTCCAGAAGTATTTTGAGTCATGCCTACTCATCACAAAAACTGTGTTGAACTTCCCCCGTGTGTCATATTTGTCTGCATAGCCCCCTATTCTATTGTTTAAAAGAGTTTCTATTAATTTGCCTGGTACAGTTGTCAAAGTCACTGGTCTGTTGTTTCCTAGGCTTATCCTGGAATGATTTGAAAATTGTTGTGACATTAATTACACACTTCCCAGTCATCTAGTGCTGAAGCCCTGTGTGAGAGGTGCTTTGTGTCATACATGCATGTTGTCTGAGCTCTTAACTGTGGGTAAGCTTTGCAGCATGGGAGCCTGCCCAAACTCTGAATACAAATGCAGAAAATTAATTTAGTTTTTCTGCTCTGACCTTTTTTTCTGAGCATTCCTTTTATATCTTTTCCATAGACTCTGGCAGGCTTCCTGCTCCTGAGGGGCCTGAAGGAAGATTTAGTATTACTTTTTATGCCTTTTTTCAAATATTTCTGAAGATATTTTCTGGCCTTTTATAGTTAACCATTCTGTTCTATTTCCTTATTTGGACATGTTTTCATCTTTTTTAAAGGATGTCTTCTAAGGCTTCCATATTTTCTTCTTTGCCACGTTGGCTTTGGATTTTTTCAAGTCCTTCTGACAGGCGATTTTGTATTGCTTTAAGTGTCTTGATCTTCTCCCAGCAGCAATTTAGCTTGCTTAGCTGATGTGGGGGACTTCTCACTCTGATTATTTTCTTGTACCTGTCCAGAGCCGTCCTGAGGAAGGCTGTAGCTACTAAACTGAGAGGCCAGACTTTATTCCTGAAGGTCTCCTCATGTGGCTCCTGACCTTTCCCCCCATGTGGGTCCGGTACTTGCTGTTTGATGCGGAGAGGGACAGATTGGCAGACTGTCTGCCGTAGCACATTGCAGTCCCAGGACTGTATGTCTCCACATTGCACCTTTAATGACAGCGAAGTCCGTGCTAGTCAGTGGCCTCGATGTGTGCCAAGCACGTGTAGGAGGCTGACCGCTGGGGAGCACCGTGCAACTCCTACCGTGGCTTCGCCAGGAAGGAAACAGCTGTGAGCACCAGTGACACGCGTAAGTGTGCATATGTATAGGCAGCACAAGACGAACTTGTCCTGAGTGTAAAATCAGGAAGGTAGATGCACCCAGTGAGCACCTCCACCTTTCCTTCCTCTTCCTCAAGCGTACGAGGTCTGCCTGTTTGTCAGAGTTGTTCAGCATTATCCATGTAGGTTGTTTAGTATTATCTGTGTGGGTGTTGTCAATGAATGTCAGTGCATGTGTCAGCATCTCTGGGTTCAGTGGTATAACAACCTGTGAGTACAGTTGCACTTTCCATCTGTTATGTCTAGTGAAACAGAAAACAGCCCACTTAACGTTTTTAAGAAATAAATACATTTAAGTTAGTTGCACATTTCAGTTATGTATCAGAGCACATATATATTTACAGCCATGGGTGCATACACACAGGTACGTATGTATGTATACGTACAAATGGTTAGTGAAGAGATTTAGTAACACACCTGGTTTCTGGAGTTGCTGTGTCTATACCAGCTCACAGTCCAAGGGTTAGCGTGCATACCTCCCATGCAAAGATCCTTTACTGTCGCCCACGCATTTGGAGGTGCCCACACAGATCAGGGCAGCGGTAGATGTGTGGAAGTGCTTCTGCTGTTTCCCTGGTGCCGCGTGGGGATGCTGTGGTGGGTGCACCCCTCCTCCCCCAAAATGCCTCTGCCTAGCACATGGCTGCTGTCAGGAGCTAGCATTTCTGCCTGCACTGTTCTTGTTCCTCAAGCTGTCACAGGCCTAAAATGTAAGAACGGAAAGGAGGCTGTTACTTGAGACCATAACTACTTAACCAAATATATTTGGCCATTTTAAAATCATGGTGGTGAAAGAGGAGTTAATGAGTTTTCTGATAAATGTTATGAGGTGTACGAGTGTGTGTGCACGCGTGTGTGTATGCACCTGGCTTTGTGAACTAGGTGTTCACACTATTGTCTCAGTATTCCCATTTCAGTCCAGATAAACGGCTTTCATACCACTGTTACCCTCTTCTCTGTTTCCCACTCTCTTAGTCGTACCTTCAGTTTATATGGCTTTGTCTCACCTCTGATACAAATTGGAGTGCTATTTTCCTGTACGATTGCACAACGAGGCATTTTTACCTAGTGGTTAAATAATTACTAGGCTAGCAGTGTCTGTGTTGATGTTTCTGAAGCCATTTACCAAATACTGTTTGTGTTGGAGCTGTGAACTCCAAGGCCTATACTTCAGTATAAGGCTACCCTTTATGAATGGCTATAAATATCGGACACTCCTGTAAGTCTGACAGTAACTTTCTAACTTGTATGATTAATCCAACCACTCTGATGCACAGGATATTTAATAATTTTCTTTGAGGAGTTATGTAAACGATATGAAGTACCACTAAGTTTTCCCACTGTTTGGTAAGTAGATTTTACTGAATGTGCGAGAGTTCAGGCGCTAAGCACTTCTGTTTGTGTTAACATATATTGGTATAGGAAGTAAACTTTTTCCAACCATTAGTTGTTTCTGGAAAGTTATTTCAAACTAGTTGAATGAAAGTTCACAGTGGATACAAATACAGAAGTCATGTTTGTGCTTGTGCCTACACTGTAGGAAGCAACTTTTACATTATGAGGAGTCAACTGTAAATCGTGCAGCAGCAGCTGTGTTCTGCAGTCAGCCTTTGGGTTTCATTGCTTCAGTTCTGACTGCAGTTCGAGGCCTGGTGCTTTTTCTGGCTGTTTAGTTGTAGTAAGTGTACTGCTGGGCAGTAGATCATCCAAATACAGTCTGATATTCTCCCAAAATAAGTGAAAACCAAAAGTTGGTGTTCAAGTTGGATGTAAATCCAGAATATTGAAAAGGATATATTGCTATTGCCCTTCTGCCAAAGGGCATCTGGTTAAATCCTACCATTGTTTTCCCAGGGTTTTGTTTTCCCCTTGTAAGTGATAAGGCAGTTATATTAGGCAGACTTCACATTAGTACAGACTATATTTTCATTTCCATCTTGACTGTTTTCTGGGAATTTGAGTATAACTTGGTTAGTGTATTAGTAATGAAGAGCCATCAAAGACTCGTGCCATTGCATTGGTGTTCAAAGGAACCAGGGCATGCAGGCTGATGAAAGAACCCTCATAGGAGAGAAGGGGGCATCAGTAAAGCCAAAAGTATCTTATAGCATAATTACACCAGCATATTTAGGAAGCAGAGATATGCAGAGGCTATATATAACTATGCATTTTATGTGTGTGTGTATTTATGTAGACAGTCAGATAGGGATATAGAATATATATGTGTGTATATATATACACTTATATGTACATACGCATATATATGCGATAGTCACATATGTGCTGTATCTGTATCTGTAGTCAGTCATTTCAGAGACTGGGAACCGACCTAGCAAAAACAAACCAAAGGAGCAGTAGGTAGGAGGGTAGCCCGAGTGTCAGTGCTAGAAGAGGGGATGGGGAATGTGAATCAGGGGTCAAGGAAGTGAGGGGGGGCATAAAGATCAAGGTCTAGATCATATTGGCTGCTGAGGACTTACACCCCATGAGCAATGTGACTGCTGGTGTCAGACAGCCTTCCTTGGCCTGCCCTAGGAAAAGTGCATTCTGACTTTCTGCTCTTAAAAAATAGTCTGGTCTAGACTAGCTAGTGTGCAATTTACCCCAGCCCCAGATCTAAATTACCAGTTTTCTTAATTTTTTTGGCCACGCGTTCTAGGAACCGTGGCACGTACACAAAGCTCAGAGGTGGTTCCCCTCACTAATGTTCATCGCTTTGCTTGTTTGCATGCTGAGGATCTGTGGTTGTGTCAGGACAGTGCCGAGTTATTACAGTAATTGAAGGAAATCCCCAATTATTCAAACAAATCTAGTAGCTAAATTTGCAACTTAGTTGGGAAAGGAATGTTCTAAGCACATTTCAAATGCAACAACAAAAGCTTTTAGTTTATCTAACAGTTGTAGTTAAGCCTGGTCTGGTTACTACTCCTATGGAAGCTCATTAATTTGCATTGAATTTTACATTTTCTGAGATTAGGCTCTGTCATGAATATTCATTGTTCTTCATAGCAACAAATGTCAGTAGACCTGCCACTCCTAAACTGAATGTTTTGGGACATAAACATCCCGTTGAATTCCTGAGAGCAATCAAGAATATTTCATATCTCAGGAAAGAATCTGGAAACTACACCTGTGCTGTTGCTTGCACCAAGCAGCCAGGCAACCTGCCTATATTTTTTCAAAAATCTTTGAGTAGATTAAAACTAGTCAGTGTGAGCTTTGCTCTTAGAGTTGTTTGGGCTGAGGAAAACACCTTTTCAGGGTTTTGTGGGATTTTATTCAGTAGAGATCTGTAAAATTGAAAAATTGTAGAAACTGCATTTGTAAATGGTGAGTCACTAGTGTCTGAGAAACTGTAGGTGCTGGTAATTGATGAGAAAATACATGTATTTGTTGTACTCATCCTAATGACTCACTGTTTCCCAACTGAAGCTGTGGCTTCTCACCTCTTTTTTTTGGTTTTTTGACAGTAGGTATTACAGCTATTGTTTTTCTGCAATACCGTGCTGTTAGGAAATAACGTACAATGGAGATGTTGCCAAAGGGGTGGGTCCCTAGCGGCTAATGTTAGGGGAAAACAGGATTTCTCTTGGTCTTCAGCTATTGCTCAGAATTAATTTGCTTTGTGAAGAGTAAAAATTGTAGATCAAGTTCTCAAGTGTAGCCTCTAAAATTGGAAGAATTATGTAATTCTGAAGATGAGACCAATTAAAAACAGGGTGAAATATAATAGTGTAGTGCACAAGGTCATGTACTAAGGGACTGATAGGAATTTATGTTATAAATTAGGACTTCTTCAATCAGAAATCATATTAAAAAAAAAGACACGAGTGTATTAGTAGGCTGTAAAATGTCTATGAGTCATCGACCTAATAGAGCCATGACAATGCCAAATGTTCTTTGTCAAAGTATTTTCAGTAGAGACAAAGAAGCGTTTGTGACATTGTATAAAAAAATAAGGGAGACCTCATTTGGAAATGTTCCAAATGAAACAAGGATAGGGAAGAGCTAAAGAAGGTCCTAATCTGATAGGAAAAATAATGAATGCAGAGTGTGTTGTATGGACAGGCCCTAAAAATAATGTGACAGTTAATATAAGAAAACAGAAGTTGAGGGGAGATACGTTAAGTGTTTGTCTCTTCACACACAATCAGGGAGGTAGGCAACTTGGAAGAGAACTATTTCTTCATCCAGGACAAGGGACAGAGTTGTGTGTGGTTAGCAGAGTAACAAATAATGGTAAGCTGGCCATGAGAGGCAGGAACGAGAAGTTTTCAAAGTATCAGAGTCGTCGGTACCTTCTCCCTTCTCCTTTTAAGCTTGAAAAACATCGCTCTACGTTTTGCTGAAAGGCAGTCGCAGCACTTTTCGCTTTGGGGGTGGGTCTCCTCAGTGCGGACTAGTGGAGGTAGGAGGTGGGGGAAGCGCCTGGGCTGGTCCCTGTCCCACAGCTGCTGGAGGAACTGGCTATGGGTGTCCTGACAGGCGGGACGCGCTGGGATGTGCATCCCCTCTGTCCTGGCTGGGCAGCCTGACCTCCTCCTGTCACCAGCTTTTCAAACTTCTAGTTTTCACCAGAAAATTGTGGAAAGATTAAACTTAAATGGCACATGTTGCAGTCCTGACAGTTTGAACTTGGCGTATTGCAACATCACACCTGCTCTCCGCCTAAGGTGAATTTTGGTGGTTATTAGGTAAACTGGCTGCAATCAACCAGAAATGGTAAGCTTTTATCACAAATTGTATAACTACATTGTAAGATCCTTTGTGTTGATCAGCACTTTGATATTCCTTTGAAGATGTTTGCGTGCATTGTTTTATTGTTCTTTGTTGGTTTAAATCGGTGTATTTCTGAAAGATACTTATTGTCCAATTATCTCTGTCCCCTTCGTTTGCAGTTGTTTTAGTGCAATCTTCCTGCATTGCCAAAATATTACATACCTGTAATTTCACTCCTGGTTTGAGTCAGGAATGAAAGGACTTAATGGATATGATGATGATGATAGGGTGGGTGGTTTTTTTCCTTTTGTTAAAATTAGCCATTTTATATTGATGTGTTTTCAGTCTTAAAATATAAACCAATGGTTTTTACTCTTGATTGCGTATTTTTAGGGTTTGATTGTAGTAAAATATAACTACGTGAAAATAGAGGCAATATGTTTTAGCCACACAGTCTTGTTTCTGAGAATTGCTGCTAATGATGTTAGCTGTCAAAATTCAGACTTTACTTGAAAAATCTTTGTTTCGACTTACCTATTGTAGGCAATGTAATGTCAAGTCTGTAATCTTCTGGTTTGCTTTTTTTCTGCAAATGTCTCAAGTTGTAATGAATTTCTGGGTTTAACTGCCACTATTTACTTTACAACAGTACTGTGCATTCTAGTTCCACAAAAGAGTGTTTCTCAAAAATTCTGTGAAAAATAAACTGTCCTATTTTGTATAATATTTCCCTATCAATGCTTGAGTATCTTCCTTGATAAAGGGCAATGGGTACGTTTTCTTCCAGTAATTCGAAAGCACAGAAGGTCAGTCTCATCTAAACTTTTCCTTGAAAAATATTTCAAAGAGAAATGGAAACAAGAGGGATGCAGTCTATTAAGTTTTTCCTTCTGCATAACAACGAATGAAGGTGTGAAAACAATATTTTTGTGCATATATAATGAAAGTATCTATATCTGATTTGTCATCACAATTAAATATATATTGTAACAAAAACTTGGGGGGGCAATGTGGAGAATCCCATTTTTCACCCAGAAGAATTTACTTTTATGAAATTTCATAAAATGGAATTTTTTCTATCCTTTGAATTTCAAGTGTACTTTTATTTTTTCTGTAAATACAATGTGGAAAATTGACATTTTTCTCTCCATTTCTTTCTTTCCCCCAAAATATAGAGGTAGCACCATAGAAAGTAGAAGATACAGAAGTGATGGTGGGGAGTATACAGGTTCCTTCTCCCCCGCCCACCCTGGGTTGGTTGGTTATTTATTTATTTATTTTACAAACTGATTAAATCAGTTGGGTTGTTATTTCTTTTATTCCCTGGCCAATCACCTAGCAATACTATAACTCTTTCACACCTGAAGAATAAGCCAGAATATTAAATGCTGCACTGGGAATGCCAAAGTTTTAATTAATTCCACTACCAAGCTACCATGTAGATCTGTACCAAATTAATGTGCCAATTATCCATAACTATAAAATGTGTAGCGAACAAATAAGATGGAAATAAGGCAAAGTGATGGAAGTTGCCTGTTCCCATTGGAATGATCGTAAATACATATTTGTTGAAATTACTTGTAACTCTTATTTATGCTGGTTGTTTCTTAAAAGTAGTGAGACTGTGTATGAGGAGACTCAAAGGATTAAGGTTTCTAAGCAGCATCATAAAAACTGTATAAAAAGGACATAGTAATTTGTTTTTAAAACTATATAAACTGAAGTAGACTAGATTCTTCCTTGGCAGAATACATATAAAATAATAGTAGATGTTTTGCAGAGGTTAAGTTTGCAAATTGGAAGTATCCAAACCTGCAGAGTTAGAACTCTTACACCCTTCTGTAGCTAAGACTTTATTTGAAATTGAGAAAGTAAGCAGAATAATACAGATTAATCCATTCTTTTATAGATACAGTGTGTGTATTGAATGCTGACATTCCTCTTAAATAATCATTTTGGTATAAAAACTGGCATATATCACTTAGAAGCACCTTTGGTGATTTATCAACATATTTTTTGAAACACTGTCAGGTAAAGTTATTTTGTCCTTGTTCCCGTCTTCAATACCACTTTGTTTTGACTTTTTGAGATAAGTATAAACATTTCTCAGCTGTTGTTGAAATACCACAGATTAGCTTCATCTCAGCAGGAATGAGCCAGTGAAGATTCAGAAAGACATTCAGACATCGAAAATGTCACAATCCGTTACCTTCCTTCAGATGTCAAATTTGCTAAATAGAAGTGATTGTTATTTCCATTAACCTGATAATGGAGTCATAAAAAGCATTCTTGTGACTTAACATTAGTCCCATTGACTTCAGTAACATTTATATTCCCAACATCCGTACCACTTCCAAAATCCCATTTTAGGAAGTAGATTTTCAAAAATCGCAGGTTGTCTTAAGTGTGTTGAAGTCAGTAGAACAGACAACTTATATGAGCTGAGAATCTGTCCAGCGGCATCTAAATACAGGTTTGAAAGCTTAGCTTTAGACTGCCATTTTTTGAAATGCTGTTCCGCTTTCTTCCTAGTTTATTATAAAGTTGTAAACTGTTTCCCACACTTTGAGATTACAAATATTTTCATCATTTGTGATCACCAGTTTTGTTCAAATAGTAACTCTGGCTGAGTTTAATAAATCATATTCCAGAAGATGTACTACTTTGGCACTACATTATTAAAATATTGCCAATATTTTAATAAGCAACTACTACTATGTGTCTTCCCTTTAGGCTTTTTAAACTAAATATATTTGCTGCTCAGAGAGGATGCAGAAAATTGTATAATATTGTTTTCTTATTGTAAGAATGCTTTCCCAACATATATAGTGAGTCAAACTTGTCTGGAAAATTGCCTTAATTCTTGTCTAAAGGCAGTAGTGGCATTTTTTTTGCCATATCTCCAGTAAGGGACACTCTGGGAGAAGGTATAGATAGAACTCCTTGTACTGCAGTGAACATACACCAGTACTGCTTCTGCCATCTCGGATAATCCTGATATTACTTAAACTGTAATTAGTGGTTCTTATCTGGTGGTGTTCATGCTGTATAATTTTAATGTGTTAAATGGGCAAAGAGAAGACATAGCAGAAATTAAAGCCTTGCACGTAGGCCTGTTTCATACACATAACTTTTTTGTATTTTTTTATCTCTTATTTGCTTCTGTAAAACTTCAGTTTAACAGATGCAAAAGTGATCTATTTTTTCAGAAGAGTTTGTATCTGATTAGTAGGGCTGAATTTTAGATCAAGACTTCATAGCACAAAGTGGTAGGAGGGGAGAACATTTATAACCATGGAGAATCACCCTAGCCAACCTTACACTCATTTTGTTCTTAATTATACCGGAACCCTGAGCTCCTCCCAGAACAACTGGGAGCTAAAACACAAAGAGTTCACTCTGACTGTTCATTAATGAGATCTAACTTGGTTACGCTTAGAGTTTGTGCTCTGCTTTCTCAGGTATGTTTGCTTTATGGTATGCAAGGAAATTGCTCATTATACTCAGAACACCTTGAGTCAGTATCCTTTTAATCTTACATGATTTAAAAACAAAGAATCTACAGAGTAAAAAAACGCCTGCACACAATTCAAACTGCAAGAGGAATTAAATAGAGAGATGACGACTGCTGGAATGCATTGAGAACAGCATGGGGTTTTTACCTGCCGTGACCATCGGAGACTTTCTTTTTCCCAGCTGGAATAGGAGACTACTAGAAGCACATGTTTCTCAGCTGCAGTACTGATGCAGCGTTGACTTGCAGGTAACACACATCTCCTCTGCGTGTCCGTATGCACTGCACTGTATGTCACTCTCCTCCGTTATCTTTGAGTAATGCCTTAACCTGATGCCCTGGGACACTGTGTTTCTGTCATTTAATAGGTTGTTGCCTTAAGGATGGATGGTTCTGAGCTAAGCACGTGTAGAATTACATTTTTGGTTGTTGCCATCCTTAGCTGTATCATAGTGTAGAAACTGTACCTGCAGATGCTGCGGGCTGTGAACTTAAGCAGTGGCCATTTGTCCCCCCACGTGAGAGGGAAGGGATATCCTGTGACCTGTGTTCTTGCAGCGCATCAGAGGTTCCCTGAAGGCCAGCGAGCAGACAGCGCCTAACCTGCGATCAGCTGTGGTGTGCAAAAGGTTACCTTGCGCTACCATTTCCCTCAAGCCTTGAAAAATTCACCGTACTGCAAGGCATTTTATTTCCGTAATGAGGAAAATAAAAATAATCATGCAAAACTTGGTGACTTTCAACTGCTTATATTCTTACACATTTAAAAAGTGATTGACCATTACTTTTGAAAAACTGCACAATACGTATGTCTGAATAAATTACAGTGGTCATTAGTTCTTTATCACAATTACATTTCCCTGTAGCTGGCCAGTGAGTTCCTTTATGAACTGCTGATCTTTGTATTTCCTATTGAGATACATTTGTGGATTATATTCACCAGTTATATCCAGTATTTATGCCTTGCAGCCATCTTTTTAGCATGTATGGCTCTTCCATGCTTCTCCTCTTTCAGTGTCTCCAGTGGACCGGATCTGTTAAAGCTCACAGGCTGTGTATGGCAGCTTGCTTCGTGTCATTGGCTTGTGAAACAAATCTTGCCCGTATTTGCCACACTTCCTAAAGTAATATCACCTCTCTGCCTACCTTCAACAGTTCTCTAATGACTGAATAAGAAGATCGCATTATGGCCTTGCAGTTGCTTTGGTTATTTCCTTTTAAAGCTAAGTCTCTTAGAAGTCTTGCACCGGCCTCCTCTTTGGCACCCGTTCCCCAGAGCGCAGTGTGTGTCGAATGGGGTTAATTTGCTTCTGATGTTCTCTTTAGCCCAGCTGGCAAACAGCCGCTGCAGCCAAACACTCTTTTAATAGTGCGATAAAGCAACTATCTTGGAGAGCCTGTCAGCAGAGATCTTCCAGATCTTTTAAACTATACTTCTACAGTTAAAACTACTGGAGATCACCTATGAAGAAATCGACCATTCTTCTGAGGGGGCATAACTGTAACTATATACAGATGTTTCATGTGCGACAATAGGGGTTGTCCTGCTTTTTCATTTCCTGAGGTGCTCTTTGCCATCTCTCACTACTCCCATCCTTCTTCCTCAATTAATGGGTAGATAGTTATTGAGTCATGGTATTTTTCATCTCAAATTCATCCCTGTCTGTTTCTAGCACATCCCCATTTTATTTCTCTGGCTTTCCCTTTAGAAATAATCCTGATTTTGGTATGTGTTCATGCTGTCTTTATTTCAGTAAAAATAGGAATCAAAAAGATTACTAAATAAGAAACCCGTGTTAAGAGTAAAATTCTTTTGCTCTTCGTTTTTGGGTTAGCTGATTTAGTTAACTTTTAGTTATCAGATACTCATTAACACTCTTTGAACTTGCTTCATCCCTGTTAATTATTCAGCATCTTAAGTTAGGTCTTATTCCTGTTCTCTGGCAAAGTAAATGGGAAAGCAGGGCCAAAACTGCTTTTTCAGTCTTGTAGGCTAAAACTAGGTCTGTCTTTAATTTATATTCATTCATTCCATGCAAAACTAGTAAATAAGAGTATAAAGCATGTGCTGAATTCTTTAGAGATTTGAATAATATATTGTATATCCTGATGAAACTTAGGTTATTTTTAGTCAACTTCTAGTAGTGAGAAACTTAGAGCCTGCTTCTCCTTAGTCTTCAAAATGATGGAGACCCAGATCCCAAGTACCAGTCATTTTATATTAATTTAATAATATGTTCAAGTTGATCAGTACTGCAGTGTTTACAAATCAGTTGTTTACTTTCCACTGTATTATTACACTGTAAGCAAAATATAAGTTG
The DNA here is from genome assembly GCA_013401275.1 of Pandion haliaetus. NCBI lineage: Eukaryota > Metazoa > Chordata > Aves > Accipitriformes > Pandionidae > Pandion > Pandion haliaetus. Next base: position 13,408 of record VYZV01014346.1, on the reverse strand, counting down.
TCAAATATATTATTTACCCAATACCGAATCTTTTGAGCAAAACCAGTGAGGTGAGCTTTGTGGCAGTGAATGATACAGTCAATCTTGCTCAGTTTCAGTGGTTTTGAGTTCAGATAACTGCAATGGGTCCTGGGTTCATAATTGTTAGACAGGTGTCTTTGTCCCAGAACACAGCGCAACTATTATGTGTCATCTGTGTTACTGATATGTTGTGTTTCTTCGTCCAAATGCAGACATCTTACAGCAAAATCATTGATCTCATCAGAGCCACGTATAGTTTACTAGACGTGACTTTGGTTCCAAGGTTTAGTGACTGTTAGGGCATATTTACCCTGTGACTCTCATGTGCTGAAGCTTATACTTCCCTCAAGGAATATTAATTCTGAAATTCCCTGACAGAATAGCTGTATGTTTGCTGTTACTTGTATTTGGAGTGTTTTAAACTAGATATACTTTGAAATTTTGCAAACATTAATTTCTTATGTTCAAGTTGTCCATTGAAATCAGCATTTTTAAGACAGATAGGAGGTTAAGAAACACACATTACTTTCTGGAGAAGGGACAGTAGTTTAGCTGAGGCCGTTTAATCCTGCAAGTGAGCACGTATTTTCTTGTATCTTCCGGATAGCATTCCTCCAGATTTTTCTGAGATAATCATAATGAAATAGAAAATACCAAATGTTAAGTGGTAATTTTCAATTTTCTGTATTAATGGATCCTTGCAGTAGTGATTTGCAAGCCAAATGTGACATGTCAGGGTCATGCTGTGAATATATACGTTAGCGGTTATATAGCTCCAACGTGCAGGAAAACAGTCTTAAGATACTGTATAGAAGTACCAGATGTATCCTTTCCCTGGAGCAACACCACTATCCCAGCCCATTTTCCTGCTGTTACAGAGCAGTACTTAATAGTTGCTTACTCTTCAAGTAGGTCCTATTCAGTAGACTATTCTGACGGAGCAGCTGCTGCTCCAAATTGCAGCATGTTCCCAAAGTGTGGGGAGCAAGAACCCACAAACAGGGATCCACAAAGTATATCTAATTATGTGCCATGGGGCGTGTCATAAGAAAATTTGTGGTGGGCTTTCATGTAATCAGCCTTGTTTTTAACAATGCAAAGCCAGTTATCAGGAAGAAGGTAGAGGAATCCAGAAAGTGGATGCAAAATAAAAAGAGGAAAAAAGGAGTGGTTTGGTTTTTGTTTTTTTTTTAAATAAAGGATAAAAAATTTATTTGTAAAGTCTTGATCTTGCCAGTAGCTTTGCACTGGCTAATGAGATTTTCTCTGCATTCTGCTTTTTACGTAATCAGTTAAGCGGAAGTGGATCTGAGCTGAAATTTAGAATGCCCTTCCTCAACGATTTGAGAGCTGTGTTGGGAAAGAAATTTGTGTGTGAACGAAGGTCAAAACTGTGAAGATTTCACCTTTCTCTACAATCAGTTGAGCAAACCTTTCCAGTTGTAGAGCAGGAACTCTTAAAAACTAAGGGGATAATTCTAGAGATCTGATCCATTTCCACCATAAACAAAACTGATGGGAATTTAGGTTCCTATGCGGAAGCAATATTTTAAGTCAGTAGTGTGTTTTTGAAATCTTTACATTTTGCACGCAAACATTTTTTTCCGGAAATCAGGTGTCCATGTGTTTTTATTATGACTGAATCATGAAAGAGCTTGATTTCTAGTTTCTGTATATAGGACTCTTGTCTTTGTGGTGCTTTTCATTTTAGGCCCTTGATACAGAATTAGGTAAAGTCTCACAAGTCTTCAGTGCCATAGATGCATTGGTTGTGTTTAGACACCTTCTGCACCAGCAGTTCCATCTTTTGGGCATTGAAATTGATTTTTCTCATCTTAGCATTTGAAGATGGAGTGCCCTTGCCCATCGCCTGAGAGTGTACAGTGGCTCGGACAGCCAAGGATGTGGAGTCAGCAGATTTTCGGGCACCAGAAATGGCAGCATCAGGAGCATCAGCACGAGTAGACTGTGTTGAGGTAGTTCTCCCAAACTATATTATGAAACCAAACAATTCTGGTATACAACAGCTGACGGAGGCTGCCTCTTAGTCCAGAATGTTTAATCCAGATGAGTATGTTGGCTGGTTTTGCCATATGCTTAACCCAAGTAACGTTGTGTACAGCCCTGCATTTTGCACAGCAGTATTTCTGATGGCCACGCAGCCAAGGCAACAGTATGCCTTGTGGATTGTCTGCTCCTAACTTCTCTTTGTGTTAATAACGAGACTATATAAAAGTAACAAAGCGGCACGCTTCCATGACTGACTGAGAGCTTCTGGAGTTATTTAGTCTTCAGAGACTTAATTGCTTTAGGCGTCATCCCATGGTCTCTGCTATATTCTCTGATTTGTGGATTGAGACTGCAGATTGTACAATCCTTAAGTTCTTCAATATAATTAAAAGCTGAAATGGATATTATTCGTATATGTATTATGTACATTATTTTAGATATTTGTTATATATTTCAGTCCATGTGTAACAATGTTTTGTATCATCAGAATCAGTTTTTAAACATACTCGGTTATTTTGAAGCCTGGATAATATATAGATTCAATACTTTATGACAGATTAATTTATACTTTTGGTCCTTCGCTTTACACCATACATGCTTTATATTCTGGAGATTATATAAATTATCTTGAGATTAATTGAAAGCTAAGACTGAATTTTCTTTGTAATCCATTAAGTGATGTATAAGTAAATAGCTCTTTGTGATTGTATCATGTAATGCTTTAGCCCTCGTTAAGATTTAACTACTCTGCAACAGGTAAACTATTAACATTAAGTATTAATTTTACATGTAATTTCCAAAATGATTCATTAATGAATTTGAAGTTAGATTGCAAGGCTTAAAATACTAAATCTGGAAAAAACTCCTGAATGTGTAATTTTAACAACTTTGAAATAAAGGTTACTGTGTACAACATAAGCGTGAGAAAATGTTATTTGAAATTAATACAGCAGATAATCCAGTAATGGCAACATATTTGCCCTTATTTGCTTTTTATTTCTTCAGAAAATAATGGTATTCATTTATCATAAACTCAAATTAAAATATAATTCTGTATGTTGTTGCACAAGGAAATAGAGCATGTAACCATTACGACTTTCTCAGTCCTCTCTTTGTAGAAGTATGACATACAAAAAGCATGCATTAATTGTAAAGCAGTATTATATTGCCTCTTTCATTGTATTTATCATTGTGTAAATCTAGTTATCTCCCTGACATAATTGCTTTTCACTCGTGAATTTTTACCTATTAGAGATACTTTTGTTATTTATGAATACAGTTCTTCCTACGTGGGAACAATTCAGATGTGATTAAAAGTTTGTGATTGAATGGTTTGGATAAACCTTCATGTAATCACCATCTCCTATCTGTCAGAAAGCTGACCAGGATTTTGATGAGAATACCATGATTTCATTAAAATAATTTATGGCAGTTGACTCATTTGTTTTGCCAGAACTGTAAATGCAAGGCATTTCCCTGGTTATTTGAAGTGTTTACGATGTGTAGATAAGTATCTTCTAAATAAGGCAGCACAAACAAACATGCAAGAACATGAGAAAGTTATATTAGGCGATATATGCGTTTACCATGAATGATGATTAATGCCACTGAATTGTGTAATGTGAGTTATAATTTACGGAGTGTGAATGTTTTAAAACTGTTGTGAGCAATGTTAATTTTTCACCAAGTATTCAGCAGTCTCTCTACGCTACTCTCTATGCTGGTTTCATGCATTTGTAGTTTTGAGAGCCATGTTCCATTATTGTGTTTAAAAATAATTTTAAAAAAGGTTCACCTTATTCTGAACCTACCATGAGGTCCACTTCCATAGCCAAGAATCAGATTTTCTCCATGTAGCTCCTGCAGTTACTTATGAATGGAAGAATAGATCCAAATGCGATATGGATAAAGATTTATGTGAAAATTTTGGCTGCAAGTTTTATTAGCACATTAATTATATTACATTGCATCATTTAAGCAATGAATATTTAACTGAGCATTACTCATAATTGCACCTTTCCTGTTCCGTCTTTATAAAATGACCTCACATAAAAAATATAATGAATCTTTTTGTAAGAAAAATATAAGTAATTACATGAAAGAGATAAAAATATCACAGGCTAATGAAAAATCTCATATAATATTCCATTGGGTACATTTGGCAGTGTGCTTTATCTTTTGATACAGTACCAGCTAACTGAAATTATTCTGCCCCCATGTAAATGTTACAGTTTCTGAAACTATGTATCTGACTGTAGAAATTACACAAAGCAATGTTTAAAAGTTGCCTTTTATGATGAATCTACAGTAATACAAACCAAACTTTTTAAAGTAAAAGTTTTGTTCAAAGGCAGAATGCAGTATGAAATACGCAAATTTTTGCCAACTCGGTTGTAACTTAGATTGTCATTCATTTAATCTTTGAAGAGTTTGAGTTTCACATTTCAAGCTGTATAACTCTGTATATGTAAATAACAGAGAAATGCTGTTGTTCAGTTTCCAGTTCCAGTTAGCAGGTACTTTCAGTCTTCTGGCTGGGTTTTTCTGAGCACTTTAACATGAGCATGGGGAGTCATAATCACTAGAAGCTTTTGTCAACGTTAATGCCGAATGATAAAGTCAGAAGTAATACTGCCTTGTGAGAGAAAACTTTGCACAGTCTATTAAAAACGTACCTCGCGTTTCCTGGTTTCTTACATGTGAAGGCATTGTACTGCGTAATGCTTGTGAGTGTATACGGTTAATAGTACAGCTGAAAAACTTGTAACGTGCAGGTGTGAGGATCTATGAACTTGCGATGCTCACGCGCTGAAATGTGTTTCCTGTGGTGTAAAACCTTTGTGTGGTACTAAGGAGTGAAACCTGCCCTCAGGATTTGTTAAAGGAACTTGGGCAGTATTTAACTGCTTTTCGTGACTTCATCATTCAGGCTGAGAGTGTGTGCACCACTTGACTGTTGAACGAGTGCCTAGTCTTCAGAGGGGTCCCACTGATTTGTTTTAAGCAAAAATACTTTGATTTCCATCACAGCAACTGGTAAATTGTGGATAAGTAAGTGTAATCATTTTTAGAAAACTCTTGAGTCCAGTCTTGCAAACGTTTACTGGCAGGGAGTGCGCACGTTAGTGTAAAGAATTCTCCTAAAGTTAATGAGATTCAGTGTGGTAATAAGAGTGTCCATAGTCATCAAGTTTGCAATTACAAATGTAATTACTTACTCCATCGAGTTCAATTAATTTAAAAATTTGTATACGATATTTACAACTTGTATCTAAATGTCAGAATTCTAAACTAGGTTAATAACAAATCAATGAAGACACAATGGTGGAAGTTTTAGGAGGAGTAAGTTAGACAAAACATAAACATTTTGGGGGATGTATGTGTTATTTAAAGAGAAAGGGAGGGTAAAAGAGCTGACTTGAGTGTGGTGTAGCTTTGTTTGTTAAACTTAGCTTTTTGTCTGGATGTGTAAAATTCTAGTCAGCTTTTGCAAGATATTTCCAAAGAGAAGTACAGTGCAGTTAAAGCACCAGAGGGGTTAAAAAACATTTTTCACTATTATTTTAATGGATATTATAATACAAAATGGAATCATTTGGGGGAGAGTGTGAAACATTCCGTTTGTCCAGGTGACTTCATTATGTTTCTTCAGTGTCCTCATCTGTTGTGCTGGTGGAATGCTTATTGCTTCTTGAATGGCTCCCAGCCTTCCAGCTACTCTTGCAGACTAAGGACTTACTGTTAAAAGATAAAATATTTTCATGATTCCTTCTGGTTTTATAGCAAGAATAATTCAAAGTAATGAATACTGTAAGAACAAAAATGCAGTAAGGAGCAGGTTGGGAATTGGGAAGCGTGAATCAAGTTCTGTTACTAACAGAGGGTCTATGTAGAGTATATAGAAAGTCGGTTTCTGTTTAAGAATCTGTGTGCTCAATCTGGAGCGATCACAGATATATTGATAGATACTGTTTTTGGAACAGTGCCAGATTCAACTCCTCCATGCTCTAGGCTTAATCTACAACATCTTGTTTCATACCTTGTAGTCAAAAATTTGTTGTTACTTTTTCACTTAACTTGAATTTAGGTGCTAACCCCTTCAGAGCTGTGTGGGCAGCTACCATTCATTTTAGCAAACAAGCGAAAAATACCTGTCGCTTTCTTGTCCGAAAGATATCTGTGAACATTGATCAAACAGGTTGGAAAATATATTGGAAAAGAGTGGGACAGGAAAAAGAAAAATATAAAGAAACCATGTACAGCAGTGAACTTTAGTCAGTATGAAATAGGTAAACCTATCAGAAAGCATTAATAAGCCAAGCTATCATGAATTAAGCTGTGTTAGGGTGACTGTCAGCATAGAAAGATGAAATTATTCTGAAAGTGAACTGTGACTGTTTCTAGATATTTCCGAAACACCAAATGATCAGCAATAATAACATATTTGGTAGCTTTCAAAGACTTGTTAGGACACTGAGATTGTGCAAAACTGGACCAAAAAAAAGAACAGTAATGAACAAGTAGAAAGATGAGCACTTAGAAGAACATTTTAGAAAGCCCTAAAGGTTAAAACAGACATATAGTAACACAGAAGGCACTGAAGGAATCAGTAATATAGGAATATGTCCTGCAGTGGTATTACCAGTAGTTTCACAGTACTGGTAGCATCAATTTCAAAGGACTTTAGGACTTGGCATTGCACTTCCCAAAACTGTTGGGTAAATGCATTGGTATTTATTACATTATCTAACTTAAATTTTCTGTGTTTGAAAATACTGCAGATTGTTAGATGAAAGTTAACAGCCTAAATATGAAAGGCAGCAGGTTCTATCAAAAGGAATTACTCATTTGGTTCGGTGGTGAACTATTTGCCTAAGAGGCCTAGATAAATTTTAAAAACTTCTCTGTACAAAACATTAATTTCTGTAAAGTACAGAAGCACATCTGATGCCTGATCTTAATTTGTGACCCGACGATTCATTCCTTGAAGTTATGCTGAAAGTGAAGAATTACAGTAGGTCAGAAAGCATCTGTTTAATTAAGGACATCTAATGAAGTATGTAACTTCTTAAACTTGAGAGTGGAATATTTGTTTATCCAAATGTTTTTTGATTTTACTAACAGGTCTAGCAAAAAGCACTTCACTCTTCTGCTGAAGAGTGGCATTTATATTTCTGTGAATTCTTTTTTCCTATTTTAGAAAACGAAAAGTAGTTTGCTTGTAATAAATACGTGGCAGTGTTCTCTAGCGCCATCACAACCTCCTTTTTCCATAATTTAAATGTTAACACAGATCTATGATTTTTAGCCATAGCATCTTTGATAATCAGTTTTACTTCTGATATAAATTGCAGAGATAAAATTGTTGATGTTTTAGATCACTTCAGTTAAGACTCTGCTAATTTTTTTATTAGGGTCAATTCTGATCACCTTATAAGACCTCTGAACTGACTGTTGCAGTTAATACTAAATTACTTAATTATTTTTATCCTCTTTTTTCACTACCACCACCACCAAAATCCAGTATGGTGTTTAGAGCATATTGGTCTACCAGAGCTTAAAGAGAAATTCTGCAATGGAGGAAATATCCTCTTCCAATTTTGTTCACAAAGGCAGTAATTAATTTATTCAATTTGAACTTGATCCAGAACAGGGTAGCCACACTGCCTTTTGGAAGGGGTCCTGGCTCAGGCTGTCTCCCGGATCTGCCCAGGAATTGCTTGGGGTAGAGCTAAGCAGTAGGGGCCACAACTGTCTGTGCGAGGAACCATTTTGTGTCCAGGCAGCAGTAGGGCCAGCGGAGAGTCAGCACCCAGGGTTACTCTGGCATGTTACACCCCTCGCATAGCAGTGGTGCTTAGGTCCCTGGAAGACTTACTACCTAAAATGCCTTGTTTAGCGCCGAATTTTCATTAAAAGGCCTGGAAGAATGTAATCGTAATAAATCAAATTTTTCAAAATGAATGAAATCTTTCTGGAGTATTTATAAAGCCATTTGGTTTAAATTTAGTAACCTTTTAAGATACAAAGTAAGGGTCTTGAGTGCACTATTTGAAATCATTTACTAACTTTAAAATGTCAACCATTATAAAAAAAATCAAGATCAGTGTTTTCAAACGAGGAAGTTGTTCTTTTCTCCAATGTCATAGTAATTTTGAATACAACTTCCTCATCTTAATTTCATAAAAGTATGAAATTCTAACGTTTTGGAAAGACCTGAAGTAGCAAAAAGTACACAGGTATCATGTAGTAAATTAGCTTTAGAAAAATCTTATTTTTTCCAATATCAGCAAAGTTGTACACTGCACAACTGCAGAACATCCATTCCAGTTAAGGAAATCACACTCCCGCCACCCTTCTAGCGTGCTCAGTCCTTCGGCTCCTGTCCACAAGTTGCTCAGCAATTTTCCTCTTGTTTTGAAAAGGTCTTTGCTGCTCTGGGATTACTTCTTTGAGTCAGTGCTTCTGCTGTCATATGTTCCAAGTGTAGTTTTTAAAACTGTGTGTATTTTTTAGAAGTTTGCCTATATTAAAATTTGATAGATTTTAAATGCTTTTAACAGTCAGTCCACATATGCTGTGATCCGTGCCTTTGTCAGTTTAAGCTATACCTGAGATAACCCGTTTTTTCTCACAGCACAAATTCCGAGATAAACCTTGGAGACTTATCCCATTGACTTCAGTAAATGAAGAATTTAATCACATAATTTTTAGCAATTTCTCACTTTTCCTCTTATTTTACTGTTTCAGTCACCTGAGCCCGAGCAGTAAAAGTGCCTTTTTTGCTGTTATGTAGTGATCAGTCACAGACATAAATCCAGGTTATTCCTCATTTAAACCCCTTTACTGCATAAAGCATGGCTGATAGTAATTTTTGGTTCATTTATTTTCTTATGATACGTTCTTATTTGACTCTTTCTTTTCTAATGCTGTGAAGAAGGATGAGGTTGGTTTTGCTGTCATTTGCACACGGTCTCTGCAACAGAGGCTCTGTGAAGCCTTTCTTGCGCTCAGAGGAGCTGCTGCCCAAAAAGGGGCTCTCGGGGAGGCACCCACCAGCAAAGTGTGACACATTGCTCCCATCCACACGCGGTGTCGTGGATCACACCATCTCCCTGCTATGCTCCTGTGCCATGAACTGCTCTGAGAGAGGAATGCTTGCTTAGATGTGCTTTGCGGCAGGTCAAAGGCTTGACTCTCAGATTGGTCATTTAATTAAAAATCTGTCCTGTTGTTTATGTGCTTACAGTGATAGAATTTTCATAAGCTACTGGCAGACAGCAAGTGTCACTAAGTACCGCTGCTCATCGGTGTGACAGTTTGTTTGCTTATTCCTGAAATGGAAGCCATGTTTCAGGTCACCTGTACTACAACCCCAAGAGGAGGGGACCCCATCAGCTCAGTGCGTTCTGTTAAACCAACAGAAGTACGCAAAACAAGCCTCATCCGAGCTTTAGCGTGCTGGTCCTTGTCACAAAAGTGCTTTTGCATCGTGACTGTAGTTAGGTACACTTTTAGGGAGGTAACAACCCTACTTTTTACTTTTGCTATGAAGAGCCAAAACACTTTCTTGTGGTTTATAAAGAAGTTGATAACAAATTTATAAATCTGTATCAAAAATGTCACAATTTTTATTACTTTCAATTGCTTATAAATAAAATATGGGTCATTTTCCTTGAGCAACTATGCAAAATTTTACCAAGATTTTATGTTTATTTTTATACTAAAATAGTTGTTGCTAGCTTTTTAGTTCAAGAACTTTAGCTAATGTCTTAAGGATGGAGTATGTTGTTCTCATTTGCGTCAGCATCAGACTGATGTAATTCTTTTTGCAGTAACAGTATCACTTGAGCTTTATTTTTTATCTAAACAAAAATTGACTGACATCTTGCAAGTAAAAATTTCATTTTAGTTATTTCCTAATTTGTTACAGGTCAATGCACAAACTGACTCAACTGGAGAGACTTGATCTGGGCAATAATGAATTCTCTGAACTGGTAAGAAATGCACCATTTTTTAATAGAAAGCCTGTATGTTTGGGGTGCTCTGTGCATGAGGCATTAAACTTTCACTTAAAAGGCATTATTGTGTTGTGGCCACATGCGCTGGTCACGTTTCCTTGTAGAATAGAAGATTTATCATAGTTCATGAGGTGAATGTTGGTAATAGAATATGCTTCACCTACATCAGGCTTCTGCAGTTCAGAATAAGGTCACAGACGATTCTCACTTGGAGCTGGTTGTTACTGCTGGAATACTGTGGGATGAACTGATGATCTCAATATAAATACTTGTGTCAATTTTGTATTGATTTCTTAATATCTATCATTAGATCTTGCAAATATTAGAAATTGCTATTAGCAGAAGTAAATTTTGGACTCCAAAAGCAGTTTCTGTCCCTAACTTGCCTCTAAGATGAGTATTAAATTCCCTGAGATTTAATAGCTTTTGGGAATTTTCTCTAGCATCAATATAGAAAATAATCAAGTTGCTGTTCCCTTCAGGTATATTTCTACTACATCTGTGGGAATTGACACTTCTCAGAAACAGTATGAGGGTGCTTAAACTGTGGTTTTAAATGGACCTGTTTTTAAGTAGAGCTCACTGACTTCATCCTGCAGGAACTGTAAATATGTTAAGAGAAGCAAAACTTGGAAAAACTGCCGCCTCATCTTTTTTGAGACCTATCACTGCTAGGGCTATTCAGGAGGGCCTGTGCTTTTGTAGCGCAACAAATTACTACTGTGACACTCACTATTGCCCTGAGGGTGAAATAAATGTCTGCATGTGCCTTATCCACCAACAGCCTGTCTAGTGACTGTTAAACCCTGTGAGCCGAACTGTTTCCTCCAGAGTCATAGAAGAACAATCTGTAAAAATAGTGCTGCTGAATCAGGGCTTACAATTGTGTGAGGGTGATATTTCCTGTAACTTTAATTAAAATTAAGATAATTTCACTTTAAACAAATTTTGAAATGTCATCTAGTAGTAGAAAGCTGTAGCAAAAAGTCTACACCTAGTTTATAGGTGGTGCACTACCTTCTACCATTACGGTTATAACCCTGTTAATGTTTACTAATTTATACTGCTGTGTATGAGAAAAGAGATGGTTTCAACTCAGATTTTTAATTAAAACTAGAAATCTTTTGCATAGATAAATAGAATAAAATTTTCAGAAGTGGTATTTGGAATTTTGATCGTAAGAAATATGTATATGCTTCCTGAATTTGGTGTGTCTTTTTGGGGGGCAGTTTGGTTTTGTAGTCTTTGTTTTAAATTACTTCAACATCATTCTACATTTTTGCTGGCCCTCTACCGCTATTACAACCAGACTCCCTGAGCTGACTCATTTTTCAGGAAGCTGGTCCAAAAATGTATGAACTAGAATCAAATGCCAGAAGCAAAATGGGCCAAGAGGCAAGGGAACAGCATGAATCTGCAGAAATGTCATAGGAAAAGTGGTACTAGTTTAAATCAAGATCACCTGGAAAAAAGGATCGAAGGGTTCTGATTTGGGTTTCAATAGAAGCTTTGTTCTTATTGGAGAAATATACTGCCTAGAACTATGGTGGTGAGGAAGAGCTTAATTTCTTTGGCAGTCCATCCCTGGACTATTGAAGTCCCTCCCTTTGCACTGGAAGAGTCTGGGCTCTTTATACAGACCAACTGGAGCAGTAGGCATGGGGTTAAGAATAGAGGTAATTGCAAAAATGGAGTAATTCTGTTCATTAATTTTCTGGAAACAAGATTATACCGATCATGAGATAAAAAATAGAAATTCCTAAAATAGAAATTGTCACTCCCTAAATAGCAGCCATATTCAAGTGACTTAGTGTAATCAAGGAAGGGAATAGGTAATCTGCGTCACAGGTCTCCAGGAAAACTGGAGTGTTAAATCACAAGGCATGGGTCAAGGATTTGAAATCTCCCAATCTTTGAAGTGTCAAAAAATGGCACTGAACCAATGATAAACACCAATTGTTAATACCCCTTATCAAAAGCATTAGTGAGATCTCATCTGCATTATGGTATGCCATAGTGCTATATCATAATCCATGGTGCACCATAATAATGGTATACCATAATCCATGGTTAAGAAATTTCAAATCAAACTGTAATATGTACAACATAGGAGTAGTCTGTTGCCTTTGAGAAGGGGGCCTGTCTAATGAGAGGAACTTGAAAGAAAATTAAAGTTGAGAGGGAAATTGTGATTATCTCTAATAACTTCAGTGAACACTCTGGAGGAATAAAAAACCATTAATCATCACAGGAACAAATAGTATAAAGTGATCATTAATCAGTTTAGTCTGGAAATTAGAAGTGGTTTTAACCATTGAAGGACAACAAAATTTCAGTAGAATTAGCCAAGGCAAAATAAATTATCTTTAAAATACTGACTAATCATTTTTTAATAGAAACACATTATGTGACAACATGGAAAAACTGAGGGATTGAGCTCCCCAGATTAGCAGGTTCTTTCTTATCAGATGATGCATTGGGAGCTTCTCCCCTAATGTACCATGTGACCTGGGCAACTGGAAAATTTTATTTCTTGTGGGAATTACAACATTCCAAAGAACTTAGACCACAGGAGATAATTAGAGGTCTTTCAAGGTCCTGTGATGCTAGACAGATTTGTTTCTAGCTGTGTTGAAATAATTCCAGCAAAATAGTACTACAGACTTTTAAAATGTTAGAATCTGATTTAGTCAGAGCCAAATGAAATATTTAATATCAGTTTCTGGCAGACTTTGAAAAAAATCTCTACAACTTTACAGAGCTAAGGCAAACTGATGTTTTACCTGTGAAAATAGTGTTTCATGTAAAAGAAAAATACTGCTTAGGCTGAAACACGGACATATTTGTGACCTGATAATTCTTGATTTTCACAGCTGTAATGAATAAGAAATGATTTGGGGAATTGCCTTTTTCAGTTTCTCTCACTTATATCCTATAGTGTTGAAAAGAATAGAACATCTTAGATTAAAGTTTAATATTGTAATTTCAAGGCTTTATCATTGCATACAGCTATTTTAACTACTGAATATGACAATTGCAGACATTAAATCGTACATAAATGCAGTATATCCAGGAAAGTTTTCAGCAATATGACTCCATTAAGCTGTTTTTAAGCCTATAAATCATGCAAAAGGCAGAGTTTCGCATGTGCTGCAAGATGAGATTTGGTTGTCTTTTCAGTGCATTGTTTCTGAAGCTCCACAATTCTCACTTCAATCATTTGCATTGTTCATAAATTGCATACTGCCAATAGACTGTTTGGGACAAGAACTTGTAATAAGTTCTTCTTTGTATTCATTGCTTTTCCAAGGGGTTCTTAAATTTTGCAAGTTTTGAAAAAGAGCAACAGTGGTTAA
>VYZV01014344.1:545568-556338 GCA_013401275.1 Pandion haliaetus | reverse complement strand
AATCTCTGTAGAGTTCTGGGAAAATGCTTATCATCCAAATAAATCCTGATTATATCCTTGAAATAGGGATTAAATGGAGCTTAACCAGTCCATGACCCTCCTATATGGAAGATAACTTCTTTTTAAATGTATCTACAGGAGAAAAGATGCCAATGATAAAAGCTGAAAGAGATGGTTGAGCAATTAAAATTTTCTTTCAACATTGTTAGTGAGTTGGTATTTCAGATTATGTCTTTGTGCAACTGTATGTTAATGCCTTGAGAGTCTGATCCAGCACTATTCTATAAATATAAATCTCCCAGCTGTACTGCATTTTAATTTAACCTGCTATCATATTAATGATCTTTTTCAGTGCCTACAGTGGATACAACACGCACTACTTGGTTACTAGAACAGATGGTAAAAATAAAACGCCCAGTTGTTCTTGTAGGTGAATCGGGTACATCTAAAACAGCAACTACACAAAACTTCCTAAACAATCTGAACAAAGACCTTAATGTATGTATGAGGCATTTTGCCTTGTTTGTAAAGCTGCATTTTCATTGTGTAAAATTTGCATTGTGAAGCCTGAGTGTGTGGGTAGCCATATTGACTTTAGTAATGTGACTGCAAGCTGCAGACCCAAAGTGTGTGAATGATTTGAGAATCCTTCAGGATCAAAGATGTTTTGTTTTGTTCTACCATGTACAGATTCAATTTTATAAAGTAAATATGTATTATTGAAGTACTAAGAATGGGATTACTTTTCTTTGTCATCTGTAATTCAAGTGAATAAATGGGCCAGAGAAGTGTTTCCTGTATGTCTGACGGTCTAACATAAAGAATATTTTTTGAATGCTCTAGTTAAAAAAAAGAACAGGTAAAAATCCATTCCTATCCATTTCCTCCCCTTTGCAGCTGCTGCTAGTGATTAACTTCTCTTCTCGTACAACATCAATGGACATTCAGAGAAACCTAGAGACAAATGTAGAGAAACGAACTAAAGACACTTATGGCCCTCCTATGGGAAAACGTCTCATTGTTTTCATGGATGATATGAATATGCCAAGGGTAAGCTGCCAATAGTTTGCAAAGTAGTATAGAAACACTTGGGGTGGCACTGATGTGGTCCCTTCATACGCAGATCCAATGAATCACAAGTCAAGGAGATACACAGTAAGTGCGTAACTGGATTTCAGCTTAGGATCTTCAGAAGCATTGGACTTGTGTGCAGTAAGGGGTGTTTCTGTCTGTTACAATATTTGTCCTATATATAAAAGAGGTGGTGTTGGATTGTTTCTTTATGCCATTAAAATAATGTTTCTGTGGCCTGATATTGCCTGCAGGTTGTGTATTGTAGAAACACCACTTCTCTTTACAAATGGGGCAAAAGAGTATGTATGCATTTAGTTTATCTTAGAGAAGAGGTGCTTTTCCCATAGGAGACATTGGAATGAATGTTCACAATTGGTGCGAGAGCTTTACAAAGTGTTCTTCTGAGTATGGAGCACAATATTTCCACATTTATAGCAGTAATTGGCATGCTGATGTACTGTGCTCTAAATATCTTAACTCTTTTCTGTTACAAAGGTTGATGAGTATGGCACACAGCAACCCATTGCCCTGTTGAAGCTGCTGCTAGAAAAAGGTTTCTTGTACGACCGTGGTAAGGATATGAACTGTAAACTTCTTCGAGACCTGAGTTTTATTGCTGCCATGGGGAAAGCTGGAGGAGGTCGGAATGAAGTTGACCCTAGATTCATCTCACTCTTCAGTGTTTTTAACATACCTTTTCCTTCTGAGAAAACACTGAATTTGATCTATGTCTCCATCCTGAAAGGCCACACTGCGGTAATTTCACTGGTTTTTAAAGGACTGCTCAACAGGTTTATTATTTTTAAATAGACATTTATTTCTGTGTTATCGCAAGAGCTGAAATCTTCTGTTACCAGGCTTTCTTATATTTTGAACCTCATGCAAACCTTTCCCTTCCTCTTCTCTTTTTCACTGGGTTACACAGTTTTGATAAATTCTTGAGTAATATGTAAACATTCAAGTCAGCAGATAATTTATAAACCTGGTGCTTGTCATAGGTTGAAACCTGTGGACAATTTGGTTGTAGTTCCTGTAACTAAATACACAAAGGTCAGCAAACTCTTTCCTGAATGACAGTGAAAAATTTAATATAATGCAGTAGATTGCATCACTAGCAAGTAACCTGGAACATTATGTAAGAAAAGAGCAGTTTATTTTTTCTGCTATAGAAGTGCTGTGGAAATTCCAGTCATGGAGTTTGATGTTATCTTCAGCACTGTGCAAGCTCAGGAGTGAAGCTGGGGCCTGCCCAAAACATTTAACTGCACAATGTTCATACTACAGAGGAATATGAATTTCCAAAAATGTTTGTCCTCAGTTATTTGAAATATACCAAAAAAACTGGAAAGCAGAGCATGTTTAATAGCATTGAGTTCTCTCTGGGCAGTCTCATGAAAACACTTCTTTCTCATGTTTGCAGGTGTTTAATGAGTCTATATCAACCATCTCTGAGAAAATTACTGTGTGTACTTTGGAGCTTTATAAAAGAATTATTTGTGCCCTACCCCCTACTCCTTCCAAATTCCATTACATTTTTAACCTGCGGGATCTTTCCAGGGTCTATAATGGACTTGTTCTTACAACTCCAGAGAGGTAAGAACAGAAAAATTGTCTTCAGTGGTCCTACACCTATTTATATTGGATGAATCTAGGTGAAGATGATGTAATTTGATACATAAAATCAGTCACATTTAGTCGTTTTTCATTAAACCTTCACCATAATGAGAAAATGTTCAGGAACATTGTAAACTGTGATCTTACGCTTGATGACAAACACTGATGCATTAGTCTTCCTTAAATAAGATATCCAGGGGTAAAAATGCAAGCAAATCAGTTATTA
The DNA here is from genome assembly GCA_013401275.1 of Pandion haliaetus. Classification (NCBI taxonomy): domain Eukaryota; kingdom Metazoa; phylum Chordata; class Aves; order Accipitriformes; family Pandionidae; genus Pandion; species Pandion haliaetus. The sequence goes on along the minus strand of VYZV01014344.1, from coordinate 553,424 downwards.
TGAAAAGAAAAAAACCAAAAAGAGTAAAAAAAGTCAATCCAGAATTTGGTCAGTGTTATTAACCATATGGCCTTAAGAATCACGTCAGCTTATTTGGTGCAGTCTGATATTTCAATTTTAATTCAGGTTTCAAACAGTGACCCAGATGGTGAGAGTTTGGAGAAATGAGTGCCTGAGGGTTTTCCATGACAGGCTGATTAATGAAGCAGACAAAGCATTGGTGAGTAATTTCCTTCAATTTTTAGTAGTCACTGACTATAACTATGGCAATTAATTTGTAAAAGCAACATTACCAACTGTTGCACTCAGGTCTTGCAGTCAGACTGCAGACTTGTCTAACCACTGTGTTGCTCCATTAATTTAAATCATGGCCCATGGAGTTTTCTTTTCTAAAATAAAGTGACTATGGCAGACTAAGTGAGCAGACCTGCTGAAGGAATGGAAAGTGTCACTTGGTTTGCCTGTCCAGGAAAATTGGTTAGCAGTGGCACAGGTGACAAAGTGTGAGAGCAGTGCAGGGGAAAACTCAGGAAATCACTTCAAGTCAGTATTTTCCTTTAGGAAGGATTGTATCAGAATGTGACTATACAGTCAAGTAGGAAAAAGAAAGATGAGAGCCGAGTCCTTAAGCAATGGATTCAGTTTTTTCTGTTATGCAAACCGGAAAATGCTGCAGATTATATCTTAAAACACAAGAGAGAATGATGCCAGTTTTACACCTTGAGATTAGGGGAGGAATTGGGGTAAAGTTTACTTACATATAAGCAACTTTTGAAGCAACGTGCTTAGATGAAAAGAGGTAGATTAAGATGCCTTCAGATTTTTCTGCTTAAAACTTTCTCCTCTAATATACAAAGATACATTTCCAGCTCCATTTTCACAACTCAGAATAATTATATCGCAACTTTTCTGTGTTTGTACATTCATTCAGACATACAAGATTTGTGAGAAATCTTAGTGGTAAGACATCTATGAATGCTGAGAAGGAAGGTTTATTAATAAAACATTTACACCAATATATGAGAAGGTATTTTTTTTAACAGGCTTATCCGTTTCTGTCTTAAACTTCTGCAGTCCATTGGCTTGAATGGTTCTTGAACTGCCTATTAGATCATTTTAGATCACACACAGAGCACAATAGGAGTCTGTGGTCTTTGGATCTTCTAGTGACTTAAGTATCCCCTTGAAATCAGTCAGTATTTGAGCAAGAATCTGTATTATCACCCTTCTAAGTGCTACTGGATTTAGAATCATCTGCTTTGTTGTGTTGCCTGACTAATTTCATATCTTTGAAGGTACAAGGTCATATAAAAAACCTGATTGAAGAGAATTTCAGAGATGACTTGGAGCAGGCCATGAGGGATCCTATTCTTTTTGGAGACTTCAGAATGGCACTGAGTGAAGGAGAACCTCGTATTTATGAAGATATCCAAGACTATGATGCAGCAAAAGCTCTCTTTCAGGTAGTGTGCATCAGCTTGGAACTGTGCCTGATTCTGACTCTGTGCCTGAGGAATGGGCAGTAGCCTGCCTCAAACTTAGGAAATCTGTTCTCTTTCTGTGTGCACGTAGAATTTTATGTGCACCGTTACCCATTTGGGGTCTGCAGTAAAGAAAATTGAGGATCAGCTACAGGGTTGGCAGTTTTTTCCAATAGCTTATTTTCCCAGAGGAAGGGGAAAGGAATAATGCTGCTAAATGGGTTGTTATTTTATTAATGTTATTAATTGTTTCATTGGTCTCCTAGTAACAGTCTGTCCACCTTTCTCTGCAGGAGATTTTGGAGGAGTATAATGAAGTTAATATTAAAATGAATCTGGTTCTTTTTGATGACGCTTTGGAGCACTTAATCCATGTACATCGCATCATACGGATGGATCGCGGGCATGCCCTGCTTATAGGAGTGGGAGGCTCAGGAAAGCAGTCTCTAACGAGACTGGCTGCCTATACAGCTAGATGTGAGGTTAGTGACCGTGCATCTTTGCAGTGAAAGAAGACAAGGACAGCAGTATTGTGATCAGGATTAAATTGGCAGGGGAGAGAGGGAAGTCACTCAGTCAAGATAAGATCAGGCTGGCATCTCTTCCCTGTGGAGAGGGTGGTGAGGTGGGGGTGAGGTGATTGCCAGGAGGTCTAAGATGGTAACTGTGGGTGATCTGGGCAGGAAGCTGTCAGTGCCTGAATTTGGGTTTTGGCACTGGGGACAGAGAACAAGGATGGGTTTGGCGTGGGACAACTAATAGTCCCTAACTACTGCTTTTGTTACTTACCTGTATTACAGCAGCACTCCAATGGTGCTTGAGGAACCTTGTTGTGATTGATACTGTAATATTTCAGATAGGAAATGTTCTTCTCTCAGAGGTACTTTCAGTCTCTTACAGACGCTTGGAAGGGAAGAACAAAAGAGGAGGATAAACACAAAGCAATTTTGAAAATGCAATCCTGCAGGGTTGTACAAATGTAATTTTTAAAAAGAATGTAGTGCATAATTTTTTGGATACTTACACATTTACTGATGATAGGGGCCAAACCAAAACCTTTGATCCAGTCTAATTAAAATTCATACTTACCATCATGTCTTGGGTCCATCTGTGTCTTCTCAGTATATGTTTGCATCCTTAGGTATTTGAGATCATCTTGAGTCGAGGATATGGAGAAAATAATTTCCGAGAAGATTTGAAAAGTTTGTACCTGAAGCTGGGTATTGAGAACAAGTCAATGGTCTTCTTGTTCACAGATGTCCATGTAGCAGAAGAGAGTTTCCTGGAACTCATCAACAACATGTTAACTTCAGGTGGCACAGGCAGCCTCAATTACTCCCAATCAGTATCTATTTGTGACTCATAATCTCAAGTGTACCTTTGATCCAGCTATTACTGTTTCACCCTGTGTCCTCTGCTGCTTTAGTTAGTTAAACCTTTCAGTACTACCTGAAATGATCTTGGCCTTAATAATGGCTTTTTGGCATCTTCTTACAGTCATTTATATGTGTCTGGGAAGGCTATAGGGTTAATTCATGCTGATTGTGATGTTGCAGGAGTCTCAGATTTCCTCCGGGACTAAGGTATAACTTCAGCTGCATTTGACCACAAGCTCATCTTTTGTCCCATTGGCTTTTGAATAGCATTCACCTGAACTGCAGCAACTGCGTATATATATATATATGTCCTAAAATATAGCTTAGTATCTTTCAGTGTACGCAGCAGCTGAAAATGAGCAGCAGCTGGCACTCTGTGACCACCCTCTCTTACAGAAGTTCCTACACAGTCTGGTTTGAAGTCAGATGTGCTAAATCTTATCCCTTTCTTTGGTCTAGTTTTCCCTGTTCCTGGTCTGCTTATGGTTGTCATTAGGTAACTTATGCAATATTTGCCACGTGATTGAGAGAATGAAAATGTGAGTTGATGGTTTGTAGACACTAATGAATATTTTCTTTGCAGATTTAAAGGCACTTCATGTTCTTGTGACATTTTGTATGTATTGCTGAAGCCCAAACAAAAATGAATTAATTATTCCTCTAAATCCCCTTGCATCATCTGAAGTACTGCCTCTCTATTTTCCATGGGGGCTGGGGGAGAGGAGGAGAAGCATAGAGAGATTAATAGGTTCATTCAAAACTACCCAGAATAATTTTTGCAGAACTAGGTTTAAAATTTGTGACTCTGGTTTCTCATCTGCTCTATCCCCAGCCATATGGTTTTCTCTTACTGGTTGTTCTCACTAGCATTCTTCTGTCCTTATGTTACAGGAATGGTGCCAGCCCTTTTTCCAGATGATGAAAGAGACACCATACTAAGTCAGATTGGAGATGAAGCTACTAAAGCTGGCATGAACCCAGCTAAAGAGAGTGTCTGGCAATATTTTGTAAACAAATGTGCAAGCAACCTTCACATTATCCTGGGAATGTCCCCAGTTGGGGACAGTCTGAGAACATGGTGCAGAAATTTCCCAGGTATCAACTGGACACACTGCTTAGTCCCTTCCCTGCGAAATACAGGTTTGCAGGCAAGAGAAAATAAATCCTCCAGTGGATACTCAGAGGTGTCTGGCAGCTAAAGCTAAGCAGAGCAGGTTTCATGATTAAGGATCTGCAGTGCATGATTTTTTTTCCAGTTAATTACCACATATCAGTGAGTATTATTGATTAGCATTTACCAGATCAGTTCATTTTCCAGCTGAACAGCTAGAAATCAATTGGTCATCCTCACTGAACTGGAAATATACTGCTTATGTCTGCAGCCTCTCTTCTGTGGTTTACAGAAGAATGTGTGGTATTAAATCATTATGAAACTAGGATGGTGGTAAGAGAAACATTTTTTTTATCAAAAGCCAAAAAAAGGGCATGGTGAGAGGGACACCCACTGAGAGAAAAAACACCTGAGCCTGGTGGATGCTATGCTTCAGCAGGTGGCTGAAAGGAGTCCTGCAAGAGGGAAGAGACACGTGAAAGATGGGTATGGGTGGGAATCCTAATCTGGAAATGAAAAATACCTTGTTGCAGCTCTTGATTGCATCCTGTAGAATGGTACAGCCTAAAGGATAGTACAATGGGGTTAGCAGGGCATGGGTGGAAAGTTGATTGTTTACTATCAAAGTGGAAGTATTGACTTTGTGATAAGTTTTGTTGCTAAGCAGGAGTCAAATAAGACAGATCCTGCAGATTCTTGATGCAAATAAAGTTAAGCGCAGGACTGCCTGGCAGGTTAGGGTCTAGTATTACAAAGGAATTTTTCAGGTAACACTATCCTTTTATTTTAAGGTCTTGTCAACAACACTGGTATTGACTGGTTCTTGCCCTGGCCCCCCCAGGCCTTGTATGCAGTTGCACAATCCTTTGTTGGTATGTAAAAAGTCAGTGTTTTAATGCATTAACCCTTGGGATAGCCTAAGAAATATATTCTTTACTTTGCAGTTATTATAGATTTCATTATTTGATTTCCCATTGTGCTTTTTACCCTGAGTCTAAATGGTTTATGCAAAATCCCAGTTAAAAAGTGTTTTTGGATGGAAGTTTCTTCCTCAAATAGATTTAAAAAACTGCTGAAATTCAAGTTCCCAACTCTGTGGACAATGTGGCCTGCCTACCAGGAGGCCCAGGTTCTCTTCTGATTCTGCCTTGATTTTGCTTTTTGCCCCAGAAAGCAGACTTTTTTTGTGCCTGGCTTAGATGTACATAAGAAAGATGGTAATTGGCATACTCTTAAAAAAATCTGAAACCTTTGAAATTTTTTATTTCTTCTGCCCAATTTTAGGAAATAGCACACGCATCCCATCAGAGAGCTCCAAGTCTGTGATTGAGCACATGGTTATGGTGCATGAATCTGTAGGGGATTTCAGCAAGAGGTTTCTGCAGAAACTGAGACGTAGAAACCATGTCACACCAAAGAATTACCTTGATTTTATCCATACTTACTCAAAATTGCTGCAGGAGAAAAATGAGTTCATTTTAGGTAAGGCTATGTAGAAGTTTTTTACTTTTTAATAAGTGATTTAAATATTTTTAAAAGAAAAAAAAAGCTGTGGTGAGAATCCCACATATTACCCACATTATGCAAAAACCATTTTATCAGTACTATCTCAAATGCTGTGCTGGCATCTGGTTTTGACATTGGACCAATGTCTTGGCCACATGTGAATGTTCAGTCTGTCTGTCAAATGGCGGGCTCTCCTCAAATTCTTTTGTGCATGAACCTGAGCCAGAATCTCCAAACCAGACTCTCCTCTGCTTGGGGAAGAGTCTGATTACATCTAATACCAGCTCAGCCTAGCTCAAGGTTTGACATTCTGCCTCAAGCAGTAATTCTTATTCATGCTTCAGTGGGCACCGAAATAGGTAAAGAGAATAAAACATGAACAATGTAATATGGAAAGCAAGTTGTGGCACAGGGCCAATATGTGGCAGCTCAAGTGACATTAATACCATCTTGGGTGGGAGGCTTAGGAAAGGAAAAATCTCTCAGAGTCCTTTTCCTTTCATAACTGAGGTTGCCTTACTGCAAAGTGCACTTAAAGCATATTTACTTTCTGTGAGATTGTCTGTTGCTGTGTGATAGTACGCAACGAATTGAATCACTAACATTTCTCCCTGTTTTTCTACCTAGCACAATGTAAACGGTTGGATGGGGGCTTAGTTAAACTGAAGGAAGCTAGTATACAGCTGGTTGAGCTGAACGAGAAACTTGCTGAGCAAAAGATTGTGCTAGCAGAAAAATCAGCTTCTTGTGAGGCTTTATTACAAGAGATTTCAACAAACACAGAAGTAGGTAGGTAGTTTACAACTAGTAAAGTGTCACACAGGCTAAGCAAGGCTCACATAGTCTGTGTTGTGTTGGGTTGGGAGACCCTCTAGGAGCTCCAGCTGCTTCTAGAGGTAACCCTCTTGTTCTATCTGTGCTGATCTAATGTCATGCTAGAAGAGTAGGTCCCCTATCTTCCCCAGATTGCCATCTTTGCTATGTATTTGGTCTACAGTGCTTTACACAACTCAATATTGTGTTCGCCTGCCCTTGTCTTCCCTTTCCAAGGTGTAGAACATAACATGGGAAAGAGGCATTAGCAAGGAAGGGACCTTCTGATTCAGAAAATTACTATTAGAGGAAAAACAAAGGGAAGCATGGGAGGAAAAGAGATTGTGTGCTGTTTTGTGGAACACTAGCAGTGTTCCTAACCTCGTGATGGAACTGTAAACATTGGCAATGTAAAGGTACTGAGTTGATGGTAATTTCTGATTGTCAGCCAAGAGCAAATCTGTATTAGTATATGTTCTGTATACAAATTTGAATAATCCATTTATGGTCCTGCCTTTACAATTCCTAGCTGAAGAGAAGAAAAAACTGGCTGAAGAAAAAGCTGTGGAGATACAGGAACAGAATAAGATTATTGCTACAGAGAAGGCAGCTGCTGAGACAGCTTTGGCTGAAGTCATGCCTATTTTAGAAGCTGCCAAACTTGAGCTTCAGAAGCTTGACAAGTCTGATGTTACTGAGATCAGGTGACTCATTTGGATGTACAGTAGTATAAACTCTTGGAAATTCACTGAGAGACCCCTGTTTGCAGGGTCTGAGCCTTAGCCTCACCTTTCTCACCTGCATGTGTATGGGTGAAGGTCAGGACATCAGTTGTCCAGGTGCAGAGGTCACAACAAAATCCCCGATTCCTAGCCCAGGACTTCCTCTCAAGCCTGTTCTTCCAGTCCTTTGTTTGATGTCTTCCCCGTATTTCTCTACCCTGTGGCTGATGCACTAGAAACTGCTATGGTTTTTGCATGAGCAGTAGCTGTCCAAACCCCTTGGTTCCTTCTCTGTTTTTATTCTGTGTGAGTAGGAACACATACCAGTTATTTTTCAGGGATGCTTTGATAGCATGAAAATGTATTTCTCTGCTGAAATAACTTCTCCCCGTGTTTTTATAATACATCTTGTATTTGGGGATAGATATAAAAGCACATCCAGTCCTTGGCTGTCTCCAAAATAGCAATGGCTGTCCCTTCCCTGCCACACTTGTTTAGTTTCTTTTCTCTCGTAGATCTCTGGATTCTTCCTGTACTGCTGCTCCCAATGGACAGCTGCTTCACTGCCCTAGGGAAGAATATCATGGCTCAGGATTTTAGGCCTTCCACTGTTGAAATCCTTTAGTATATCATTGATTGAATTGTCTGAATACAAGAATTGGTTTTGAGCTTTTGACTATTTAATAATTTCTTGTCTGGCCTGGGTTATCTTTTTCACCTTGTGTAGGAAGACTTATGTACTAGCTCTTGTTGTATTGCAATGACTCTCTTAATGGGAAGTACCCGTGCCTGGCATCATGTGCTTTGTCTCCTCCTTTTTCTCCTCCACCTATTTTCTAGATCCTTT
>VYZV01014344.1:517758-539928 GCA_013401275.1 Pandion haliaetus | reverse complement strand
TACAGGGTGGGATTAATTTTATCTAACTTTTGATTTTTATAATTCATACTACTTCTTTAGGGTTACCCGCCCAGATTCCTTGTATAGTCCACATAGAGAGGCAGGCACTGAATAGCTCTGCTTATTGTGATATAATATACATACTATGGATCAGCGCAGTAATTACATGTGTATAAAATATGGCTAGGTGATTGAAAAACTGAATCTGGCTGAGATGACAGCAGTGGACATTGATCTCCTTCGAGATGGCTACAGACCAGCTGCCAGGAGGGGGGCTATTTTATTCTCCGTTTTGTCTGAAATGGCACTTGTCAACATCATGTATCAGTACTCACTGGTCTCCTTCTTAGAGGTTTTTGGACTCTCTCTTCGGAAATCCATGCCCAGTCCTATTCTTCTGAAGAGGTTAAAAAACATCATGGATACACTGACTTTCAACACCTATAACTATGGCTGCACAGGTTAGTGTGAATTAGTGATGGGCTGATACTGTGTTGTGCAAATGCTTGTTAAAAGCCCTGCCTTCAGTTGGTTTACATTAAAGAGGCAAGTTACCAAACAGGGAATTTGCTAATGTTCAGTTCTCAGCATTGGTCCAGGTTTACACTTCACTCCCTGCTATTTCTGTTTCAAGAAACTATACATATTACCCATGTAACTTTTAAAGAAATACTTTTCTTAATGAAGTTATGAATGGTAAATCACAGTTATGGATCTCGCATCCCTGGATGTAGCTCACAGATGCGGTTTTGACTCTGTGAGCCTGATCCAAAGCCCCATTTTCAATCACCCTGATCTTTGCGGGGTGACTAGATGCAGGATGTGGATTTAAAGATTGCTCCAGTTCCACAAGTTTTAGCAGCTGATTTTTGAAAACATTGTCCTTTTAATGTAGGCTTGTTTGAGAAGCACAAGTTACTATTCTCCTTTAATATGACTGTCAGGATAGAACAAGCTGATGGCAGAGTTCCACAAGAAGAACTTGAGTTCTTTCTGAAAGGTAAAGTGAGTATTTATATATAAATATATAGCTATATGTAGCAATAGCTAAAATACCTTTCAAAGATAGATTTTTGACTTGATATGAGTTGCTGTGAGAGCTAGCGCCTAGAGAAACCACTGAAGGCGGCTGAACTATGTTGGTTTACGCAAATTGTGGATTATGCTATTTCTATTTTTTTCACTTTGTTAAACAGTGAAAAGGCTAATCTTTCTCTGCAGATGTTGACAAATCTCACGTCAGCTAATTGTTAGGATGTTACCTGAGAAAATGATCTTTAGCTATTTTCTGACTATGTATAAATAATGTTAGAAATGGTTGTGAAGAGACAACTCTGGCTTTGCAAGCACTTGTAAAATGCCATCTTCAGCAGACCAGTTTAATCTTACAGTGCTTCCAGAAACAAATTTCCAACTGGTTTCTCTGTGCAGTGGCAGCATATGTGTGGTCATGTATTGGAGAATTTATGACATGGACATTCACTCTGGTTTCTAAATGTGACCAGGCAATGTTTCCCTGGAGAAGAGTGCACGAAAGAAACCGTATGCTTGGCTTCCAGATCAAGGCTGGGAAGACCTAATTCGCTTGTCTGAACTATTTCCTGAGAAATTTGAATCTCTTCCAGATGATGTGGAAAAAAATCCAGATGTATGGAAAAATGTACGTGCTTTTCTGCAATCCTGTTCTCTCTCCTTGTTTTTCTTCTGGTATTAAATGTTCAAGTATGATGCAATGTGCCATAGCACTCAGCAGGAGGCATGTCACCACTGGCTTTTTCTGTCAAGGCCTTGCTTTTCTTCTTGACCTCAGTTAGTGATTGGCTTATTTCCTGAAGAATTAAGGTCTTATTATTTAAAACCCGAACCAAAAAAATCTTCCCTGGTATACTGTAGATTTCTTATTTTCCAGTCAAATGCCTTAGATGAGTTATTTGCCCTATTGAAGTCAGTGGAATTTTTGCTGTTGATTTCAACAATCAACATTTCACTGTTATTTTTGTACTGCTAAATTGTACTTTGATCTCCTTGCGGCAGTGAGTTCTATAGGCTAGTTACAAACACAGACTTTCCTTTGTTCTACCTTTAGTTTCATTCCATGTCTTCTTGCTTTATAAGAAGTCTTTCTGTAAGCAGTCTGTTAATACTTTTTGCTTGAGATGCTATTTTCTGTATCTTAAGAGAATTGTTTGACGTAAGATGAAAGCACAAATGTGTTTCTGGACTTGAACACTTTATATACTGAAAAAGTTGAATTTTTTACATTCACTTTCTTCTTTGTTCTCCTTGTGTCTCTTGGCCCCTCGTTAATCAAATTGCTTTTGTCTGCTTTCCTAGTAATTCCATTGATAGAGCCATTTGATTCATTTGCATTGTCTCCCATCTTTTCTTGCCAGTGGTATGATACAGATGGTCTGGAGCAGATGTCATTCCCCATGCAGTACCAGAACAATATCACGAACTTTCAGAAGCTCCTACTTTTACGGTGTTTCCGGGTGGACCGGCTATATCGGGCAGTAACAGACTATGTTACTCTGACAATGAGTGAGAAGTAAGTCACTCGCTTCTTTCAGATCCGAGTCACACTGTTCAGGTATTTCACACACAACTCGAGTTGTAATCAGCTATGTAAATGATTTTGTAATTTGCCTGAACAACAGAGCATGAGCCGTCTTTGTATCATTTTCATGCACGCTCTGCAGTGAGCTTTGATGTTTGTGTAAAAGTCATCTTTTACACAGGATGGCTGCTCTCGTGCAAATTGGCAGTTTATTGTGCTTCTTTTCCTACCAGGTATGTGCAGCCCCCTGTGATCAGCTTTGAAGCTATCTTTGAGCAGAGCAGTCCCTACTCACCGGTTGTTTTTATCTTAAGTCCTGGCTCTGATCCTGTCAGTGACCTCATGAAACTGGCCGAAAGGACAGGCTTTGGAGGGGATAGACTCAAATTCCTAGCCATGGGACAAGGCCAAGAAAAGGTAACTTCAGTGGGAGGGTAGGGATGTGCTGTGTGCAGCAGGTTAGTCTGTGAATTGCAAATCATTCTCCTAATGTGGCGGGCCTGTTCAAATTTCCTTTCCAAAGGTGTGCTCCGTTTTAAAGGGAGTTTTTTTGTGGTTCACGCGCAGCACACAATTCGCCAGCCTGGGAATAATGCTTTCCTGTAATGCGCAAGGGGGCATTTGGCTGATTGGCTGATTTTATGGTTTGGGTAAGGGTAGATTCAGAATGATGCTGTCGTCTGTTAAAAAACAGTTGAGCTGAAAAATGTTACTCTGCAGCCTTTCAAAGGTTAATCAGTGACCCTGTGTGTCTGCGTATAGACATGAGTTGATTGGAAGTCACAGTGTTTGTTACCAAAAAGAAACCCCGCTGCTTTTTCTGTCTTTCCTGTAGCTTTCCTTTTTGTTAGGGACGCTAAGGCAGGGATGTCCAAAGCTTAGGAGCTGGCTGAATTGGCTGTGATTTCAGTCAGTGGGAGAAATCCTATTAAGATTCGTTTACACCACCACTTCCTAGACTCTGATCTTCACCCTTTTCTGGGCCCTGCACACTCCTGTACTGTTTTGAAATACTTTAATGCTCTGCGTGACTTTTATTTCATTAATTCCTTTTGAAATTAAAAAAAGCGTCTCAGAGCAACTTCTTGTGGTATTGGAAGAGGTCTGTTCTCAGCAAGAACATTCTGGTAAGTCTACTAAAACTAACTAAAGGGCTGAGTGTGCTTGCTAGCAGGACGAAATCCAGTGCACTAACCCATCAGAGTCAGTTTGCTTACAGGATAAAGGGAGAGTTACTCACACACAGTTCTTTCCCTCTCTGAAGATTGCTTTGCAGATGCTGGAGAATGTAGTGGTTCGTGGAGAGTGGCTAATGTTGCAGAACTGTCACCTGTTGGTGAGGTGGCTCATTGATCTGGAAAAGGCCCTGGAGAAAATTACAAAGCCTCACCCAGACTTTCGCCTCTGGCTGACTACTGACCCGACCAAGGGCTTCCCAATTGGAATACTGCAGAAGTCGTTAAAGGTACTGTGCAGTGGGGAAACCCTGGTCAGGAGGGCATGTCCCGTCACTCCTACTCAGCAAAAGAGACTGGCTTTGGGAGGAGCATGACCTGAATGCAGCATGTTGACTTCGGCTGTGTGTACTGGCTTTTCGTCTTTATAAGCCAAACCCTTTTTTCATGTTATGGTGATTTTTTCCTTTGGGTGAAAGCTGTTCAGCAGTTTTTTTTTCTGAAGCAGTTATTTCAGAGTTGAGGTTTGTGAGTAAACCTGGAAATGTGACAAATGCTCTTTAGATTCAAATGCTGCCACAAATGAGGAATATCCGGAGAGACAGAAATAGTCCTGTCAGTCCTGATGCTGAAGTGCAGAACTGAGGTCTGTGTCTAGCCTGGCAATAGTGCCAGTGGAGCAGACGTCGTAATAGGATAATGGTTTCCAGCTGCTACTTCAGGCTGCAGCATTCATCACAGGCAAGCTGAGCTGATTGCTTTGAAGGCACAAGCCATGATGCTGTCCTAATGTTCTTTTCTATGGCTGCTTTACTTCTGTTGTGGTGAACCAGTCCTGTAAACATAATTATTTTATTTCACAGATTTGAAAGCAGTGGCATGACAGATCCACCCAATATGTGCTCTAGTTTATCAATGACAGCTGTGGAGTATTCACCTCCAGCAGTGCTTACTGCTGCAGTGGGGAGAAGTGAGCATGAACGTATCTCTAAGACTGCAAATACGCACTTTGTAGGTCTAGCCACGAGCAGTGAGAAGAAAGGTTTTATGGCACTTTGAGAAAGCTGCCAGGAAGCTGGCTCTGCCTCAGTTTCATCACCAGTAAAGCCCGATTAAAGACTGTTAAGCCATCTACTGTGGTGATATGTAGGACACACCTAAATGTGTAAAGTACTGATATTTCAATAAATTAGATCTTCAAGTATGATAAATATGAACACCTTTCCAATACCATGACTGTTTCTAAAATAGTATCAAGTTTCTCTTTACATATGTGTGTTTACCTTGATAAGCTTAAAAGGTCTGTTTCATGTCTTTACTTAAGAAAAAAATTCCATATTGATATGAATTTGGAAAGCTGCTCAAAATTTTCAAGCTTGCATTGTATAGCTTGCTTAGAGAGCGTGATAATCTTTACAACTTATTTTCCTGAGGCTATCCAGTAATTAATGGCTTCCCTAATTATTTTGATAGGTTGTGACAGAACCACCTAATGGTCTGAAACTGAATATGAGAGCCACCTACTTCAAAATTCCCCAGGAAGCCTTAGAGCAGTGCCCACATCCTGCCTTTAAATCCTTAGTCTACGTCTTGGCATTTTTCCATGCTGTGGTTCAGGAGAGAAGGAAGTTTGGGAAGGTTGGCTGGAACATACCATACGATTTTAATGAATCTGATTTCCAGGTAAGAAAATAATTACAATGGCTCTTATATTCTTGAGTTGCTCAGACTACTTTTGAAAACATACAATCTATCCAGCTTTAATCCTTTCTCAGAGTAAGATTTTGCTGCTTTTTTTTTTTTTTTTTTTTTTTTTTTTCTTTTTTTTCCTGCTGCTGTGGAGTCACATAGACTCCCGATCCTCTATAACGTCAATTTTGGCCACTAAAATTTAATCAGATTCCAAATCTTTCATGTGTATATTGCCTCCCTCATGGGTTTCTTTTCTTAAGAGGATTTATACTTAACTTTTTAATTATTTGAGAAAGAAGTAATTGTTAGCTTTCAAACAAGAACTACGGTAAATAGAATCTATGGGTATGCATAGCTGATTTATGAATCTTCTTATCTCACGTGTTCTAACAACTTTATTAGGTCTGCGTGGAAATTCTTAACACATATTTGACAAAAGCTTTCCAACAAAATGATGATAAAATCCCCTGGAGCAGTCTCAAATATCTTATTGGTGAGGTGAGTGCCTACAATGTCACTAAGGAACATTTGATGGTCAAAGAATCCAGATAAATGAAGCTTCCTTTCCGCATGGGCTGTATCATCAGGTAAAGCTGGCAGAGATCTCCCCTGGGCAGTCTTGAAACTCCTGCGTAGCCCTGAGCAAGTCACTTAATCTCATTGTCTCAATGAAATAGGGCCGTTGTGTGTAACTGCACAACAGGGGAGTTATGGTGCTTAATTAATTTTGAGTGAGAGCGCCCTTGGGATGGTCTGATGAAAGGTACTGAACAGCACAACTTCACGGGATTATTAGCGCAGTGGAGCATTACTGATGTGGGAGCTGTACAGACATATTTCTAAAGCTCTTGCAGTGCCATACGTGATACATGCTGTGTAGTAGCTGGCCAGTTTAGTGTAGCTGCTGTGACATGAAATCCTGCGTTATTTTGCAGCACTTAATCACAGCTGGTACCTAAGGAAGGTACCGTTGCGCATAAATCACCGAGAATGGTCATTAGGAGTGGCCCACAGCAGCTCTCTCCAGGCTAAGTCCAGATACTTCCTGCTTGTTCCCCCTCCAGAGGGGACTAGAGAAGATGTACTTGGTATCCCTTAAGGGAGACAGCGTTATACCACACAGTCACGGCAAAAGTGAAGAGTGCTTTGGACCTTTTGGTGTTTGATTTTTTTTTTGTTTTTGTTTTTTTTTTTTATTATTAAATAGTATTTGCTGTCCCAAAAGTATTTGCTGACCCAAAAGCCACTGCTGTAATACTGATGTAACTAATTTCTAGGTCATGTATGGTGGGCGCGCCATTGATAGCTTTGATCGTCGCATTCTGACCGTCTATATGGATGAGTACCTTGGTGATTTCATATTTGACACATTCCAAACGTTTCATTTTTATAAAAATGACAAGGTTGATTATAAAATTCCACAAGGGACTGTAAAAGATGACTTTGTTGGTAAGAAATGCTTTTCCTGCCACTTAAGTTAGCATTAAAAAAAAAAAAAAAGTCTACTTACAGTATACATTCTCTCCATACATCCATTGCCGGATATGAGAAGTTGAAAGGCACTTGAGGCATTGCATGTGTATGTATTGCAGTGTTGTAATCCACAGTTCTTGCCTTGTTTGAGCAGCCCTTGGTAACGTGAGCTCACCAGCCAGCTCCTCATTTCTTTAAAAAAAAAAAAAAATCGCCAGGTAAAGAGCACGTTAATTTTTTATTATTAAGTAAGCGATACATTTCCATGGGGCGGGCTATATGTGCGTGCACATTTCGTGCTTGGAAATGTTTAGTCAACCCTTGCACTGTTTCAACACCAGCTATAGCATTTGATTTGTTTTCAAGCAGAGTAATAACAAAAATCACTCATGGAATTCGCTGCAGTATTCTTTTTTTGCCTGGCAGCTGTGGCTTAATATATCGTATCTTTAGGAAGCGTGTTTTTGTATTGCAGAGGCGATAGAATCTCTGCCGCTTGCTAATACTCCAGAGGTACTTGGTCTTCATGCAAATGCTGAGATTGGGTATTACACACAGGCAGTTCGCGATATATGCTCTCATCTTCTTGAGCTGCAGCCTCAAACAGGTATGTTCTCCGTTACGTCAAACTGGTTTTCGTAGATAAGAAATAAGGAGGTGGCTCCTTGCCATGGGGATTGTGATCCCCGCAGCCTGCCTCAGGGTGCCTGGGTCCTGGCACAGACGCTGCAGCCCATCGCGCTGCCCGCTCCCGGCGCGGGGAGGTGCGGGTGCCCGCAGCCTGGCACGTGGAGGAAGGTTTTGGCGGCAGCACAGGTCGGTGTCTGCGGGCCCGCCCCGGGGCGGTGGGCACGGCCGGATGGCGTAGTGACCTTGGGGAGCAGAGGCAGCGAAACAGCCGGGCTGGGAGGTGAGTGAAGCAGCTGAACGCCTTAGCCCTGCCAGTGTGGAAGTAGTTCGACACGTGCCCAGGGGCACGCAGGGTGCACGTGTCGGTGCTGCGGAGGGTGGGAGACTTTGAGGCCAAAAGGTGAGTCACCTTTCAAAGTTCTCTTGGAGAATTAATAATAGAAGGGGTAGCCTATGCAGAGTTAGTTTCACTACACCATTTTGGTTTCAGGTGAAAGTGGTACAGGAATTAGTCGAGATGAATACATCGCAAACGTTGCTAAGGACATAGAAAGCAAAATACCGCAGGTATTCAATCTTGACCAGATACGGAAGGGTTTTGGACCAGACATAACCCCTACGACTGTGGTGCTGTTGCAGGAACTGGAACGTTTTAATAAGCTGATCATTCGAATGGCAAAGTCATTGGCTGAACTGCAGCGTGTAAGTAAGAACACAACTACTGGGTGAAAGCAGTCAGGCTTCGCTTGCCCCGGGCCGGCACTCAGACTCCCACCGTCTTTCCAGGCCTTGGCTGGGGAAGTTGGAATGAGCACTGAACTGGATGATGTGGCTCGGGCTCTCTTTAATGGACAGATTCCTGGAATGTGGCGGCGGCTGGCCCCCGACACGCTCAAAACGCTTGGAAATTGGATTATTTTCTTTAGAGCTCGGTATAACCAGTACACCAGCTGGGTAAGCGAGTGCCTCCAGAAAGCTTTTTGTCTTGTTAATCTGCATGATATGCTGTGCAAATTGGTGCAGAAGTCAGTGAACACATACTGCTTTAGATAAGTTACTTGAACTAATGCTAATCGCCACCTAGAACGATAACAAATCAGTGCATGACTGTGGGTGCGAGACAGACTAGCCCCTGGCTCGTCTTCAACGAGCCTTGGCCTCTGGGCTGGGTACCAGGTGTGGTGGGAGAACCAGGTGCTGGAGATCATCTTCTGTGATTGCAGGTTAAGGAGTGCGAGCCAAAGGTGATGTGGCTCTCAGGCCTGCACGTTCCAGAAGCTTACCTGACCGCTCTTGTTCAAGGCACCTGCAGGAAAAACAAGTGGCCCCTGGATCGCTCCACCCTCTACACCGAGGTAACCAAGTACAGGACTGCGGAAGAGATCACTGAAGGGTCTATTCAAGGTAGGTGTTTTTATGATCACTGGGCAGAAGTAATAAAGTGGCCGGTTGGCGAGAGAGAGAGAAAGCGCCTGGCGTACTGAGTAAATGACTTAAGATTATACCTCTGCAGACTGTACCCTTGGTTTTGCATTTCACAGCCCACATGATTTCAAGCTGGGAAGGAGCTGGGTTCTGGTTTCCGCTTTCCTGCTGCGTACGCTAAGGTTGATTTTCCTTCTTCAGCTCTTTTCACCCATGTGCATGTACCTGAACTTGCACCTCTCCCCTGCTCGCTCACTCTCTGTATACTTTTTTACTTAATGCCTAGAACATTAGCAATCAGAGCCGGTCTCTTTACACCACAAATACTATGTTGAAATATATTTAAACAAACAGTAAATGCAACCATGTATGATTTATTGTGTAGATGTAGCTTTATGAAATCTCTATGACTAGCAATGCTCTAACGACTAAATATAACAAATGCTGAGCAATGCTTTTGAGTACCAGAGCCGCTTGGGACCAGAGGAGGAAAAAAAAAAATCTGCCTATTTTTGCTAAATCTAACTTTCAGTTAAAAATAAAAAGTCACCTTGGGGGCTTACCTGGACTATTCTTTATTTACTAACATTTCATCAGCATGCTTGGTATTTGTACCACAGCGACCCTATCCCACCCCTTCACCTTTTGTCAGAAAGGACGTAGCGAGCAGTCCCACAGGAGTTACAAAGCTCTCTTCCAACCTGGCTATTACTTGGGCAAGTAACTGGAAGATGGCACCCACTGCAGGGAAGAGAACTGCAAGCAACTCAGAATTTATTCCTAATAATGTTTATAGTATGTAGTACAACTGAGAGAATTTTAATTTGAAAAAATTTTTTGAACCAAACAGAGCTGTATTATAAAAACAAACACCACAGATAAATGTACCTCTGTGTAGCTGCAGTTTGGAACGTAGTGGGTTTTGTCAGGAGTGCAAGGGCCAAGGACAGCTGTTGCTTAAACTGATTTCTTGAGCAGCTCAATTTACACAAGGTGTTGCACTTTCTGCCTGTCCAGGCTGCTTTGTTTCTGGTCTGTTTCTGGAAGGAGCAGACTGGGACGTAGAGCACAGCTGCCTGACCAAAAGCCGGCCCAGAGTCCTGGTGGTGGAGTTGCCCATTGTGAAGATAATCCCCACTGAAGCGCACAGGCTCAGGCTCCAGGTACTGCTCCGTGGGGGACACAACGGCTTATTAACTTCCTCCTGGTTTCACACCTCAATAGCTGGTAGTCCCTTCCCTCGTAGCACAAGCAGCACTAGTTTCTCATTACCACGAGCATATGAAGTATGCCGTTTAACACTTCGCCTTACAGTAGCCTTCATTACAGTTTTTCGTTCCCAAGGGTTACGCTCGGGGGGGGTTAATAGGTTTGTTGCCTTTTTTCCACTCGGGCAGTATGGGACAGGCATCCTGGGACACCCTTACTCTCCTGCTACTCTTCTAATTATTTCCCATTACCAGTTAGTGACATGCAGGATGTTTACATTTTCTGGGTATCGGATATTTAAGACTTACAGCAAAAAAAGTGAATTTCTGAAGACAGTCAGCTCAGGTAGAGGCTTTTCTTGTTTCCACTTTCATGTAGTACTTGAAGCACTACTCAGTGTCCTTCTTTCCTCCACGCTCTTTCAGAATACCCTCCGGACACCTGTGTACACAACCTCCCAGAGAAGGAACGCGATGGGCAATGGCCTTGTTTTTGAAGCTGATCTTTACACCACAAAGCACATTTCCCATTGGGTCCTTCAAGGCGTTTGTCTCACCTTGAATGCAGACTGACACTCGGGAGTTGGCACCAGATTTTCCCCACCGAATCCAACCCTTTAGCCGGGTGGGGAAAAAAAAAAGTCAAACCAGGCAGAAATTCAGCACCACAGGTGGGGTAGTGTTCACTTAAAGTCACGTGTGCCTAAATAGTGTGATATAACCAAGCTCCTCCTGTCAATAAACACAGTTGAAGAGGAGAGTGTTTTTCGTAATTCGTATTTCCTTTCAGAAAGGCTCCATCCAAGCTGGTCTATGCATACGAAAGAGGTAAGAAGGTAGTCTCGCACGCACAAAGACCGAGGTTTGCGAGTATGGTTTTAAGAAATGTTTTTAATTGCCCAAAGCATCACTTCTGCTGTGCTTAGAAGCGGTGCCTTCCATCAACCTTGAACAAGTGGCAGGGTAGATCAGTCATACAATAGATCGCCATAGAAATATGGCAACAACCACCAAAAAAACCCAAACCCACTGCTGCTTAATGCAATACATTTAAAAATAGTAAACCACGGAATAACAAACTTTCTTTAACCAACCATTTTCCAGGAACACAGCTGTTCCCTATCCCTCCCCACCATGCATGAAAGAAATCCTACCTACCACACAACCAGCAAGGCGTAACACTGAGGAGTGTCTCTTGGGCGTCGCAACAGCGAGTGACCGAGTCGTGAGGGTGCGTGGGAGGCCTGGGGCTACTGGGTGTTCAAACCCTCTCTGACTGGGAACAACCCTGCTGTAAGTTGTCATGCTGCACAGGAACTTGAGCAGTACCACAGTTAGGGAGAACAGCTTTTGTCATCCTGCCCGTGCCTTTGGGGAGGGGAAGCTGAGAGAGAGCGGTCCAAGGCTCCCGTGGGAGACGCACACCAACACACAGCCGCAGAAGAAGCTTAAGAGGGGCAGGCTACAGCTGGCGAGGGGAAGGAAAGAGGGCAGGCAGGGATCCTTCGTCAGCTTTCACAGAGAGTACGCGTTCCAAGTTTTTGAAGGCACATCATAAGCTTAGCAGCATTTGGGAGCCATTGTTTCTTGCTGGTCCTACTCAGAGGCTGCAGACAAGAGCGAAGCAGAGGTGAGCTGGAGGTGCTAATCAGAATTTAAGAAAAATGGTCAAATTTGTGCTCCTTTCCCAAAATTACATACGCTCACAGCTCGCAGTATGCCTTTCTTTCCTAGGAAAAAAAGTAATAAAAAAGCTAATCGAGTAGTCTAACAGCTGTTGGGTCTACCTGTTGCTTACTAGAAAGGGGTAGGGGACTCGGGGCAAGTGCAAGGCAAATCCATCCCAATCCGCAAGGATAAAAGTCAAGGATGCCAGGTTCTCCTCCTGTATGAATTGGTCATGTCAGTTAAAATTAAACAAAATAATACACACGTTTTAGAGGGACAGCTCAGGTTTCTAAGCACTGCCTGATGATGCCTGGAACAAGACTAAGGTTTTCAGGAGACAAAAAGAATCCTTTACAAAAAAGTGCAGGTTAGAGCATAAAGAACCATTTCCATACCGGATAGCCAGTTACATTGTCTCCCTGGAAAAGGAGCTCTGAGCCAGTATGGAAGGTGCTACAAGTGCAGTGTACTGACTAGGGTAACATGTAATGGAGCCATACAATTTAAAAAAAAAAACCAAAACAAACACAACCCCCCCCCACCCAAACAACCCAGTGTTCATATTCTATGAGGATCATTAACCCTTTAAGAGTGCTTTATTCCCCCCTCCCCCCAGTTTTTACTTAAACAAAGCCACAAACCAAAGTATTTAGGAGTCATCAAGTAATGCTTGCTGGGACTCTCGGGAAACTATGAGCACAACTGGCAATCGAGAGCACGTGCATGTGGAGGAAAAGATGTCCTTAGTTAATTTTTAAAGTGTACGTACAGCTGCACTATTGGCAATGCTACTGCGAGAAAGGCTTTGTCATGGAGGTGAGGGTTGGTGTATGAAGTGCTTACCTCATACACAGTGAAGACAAAAGAACCACTGATAATTAACAGCCAGTACATACTGCTGCAGGTTCACAGTTAAGTTCGTTTTCACTAATATTGATTAATAACGCAGCCTGTGCCTTTGTCCACACGTGTAGTTACACTAAATGGAGCAGTGCTCAGAAGCAAGCGGTCAGGTGCCCCTGATTTGGCCACAGCGTTTAGTAGTGATATACCTTGCCCTATGAACACAGTCCTATTAGGTTTCGTTAGAGGAGCATAATCTATCAATGATGTATCTGGAAGAAGTTTTGGCATGCAGGGGGCATCAAAAGAAACTTTACTGCAGGTGCTATTTATCCTACAGGATCACAGTGCGTAAACAGCGACAGAGTAGAGCATTTCAGTGATTTTACTCAAACAGTTCTGTCTGTCCCTGAGTGCTTTCTGGCCACTTTGCTTCCATGAACCTGATCCACTGCCAGCGTTTCAACCTCCGGCTGAGGCTGCGACGGCGCGACATGGTGGATGCGATGCGCCACCCCAATGTGTGCCTTGTGCGGCTTCTCTCGGGCTGGGCTGTGCGATTCACCGGCTGCACGATCTGAAGCAATAGGTGGAATAACTAACGGCCTCTCCTTAATAAGATGTACCTCTGCCGTTTCCCTGGCCAACAGAAACGGCGTGGGATCAGGCATGGCATCCACGGGCTCTCTTAACAGCAGCTTCCGGCTATCCGACCCTATTCTGTAGGCCTCTTCAAACTCGGGGTTGAGTGGTGTCGACAGACTCTTCTTCATTCTGCGCCGCGGAGTCTCCGGCAGTTTGTCTTTGGGAGGGGACGGCTTATAGTTGGACAACACGGGACTGCCAGAAGGGGTCCCCTCTGAAGTCCCACTTGAACTCATCAGCTTCTTCTTAGTCGCATGCAGCTGAGAAGTTAAGTAAGCAATGGTGCTCGCCCTCTGCTCTAGTTCACTTGACAACATATTGAGCTTATGGCTTTTCATTTTTAACTCTTCCAAATACTTCTTTTCTCTTTCTTTGATAGTGTTTTCCAGCACCATTATCATCGCATTCTTTTGCTCAAGTTCTTTCAACAATTCATTATTTTCAGCCTCTTTGACTTTCAGCTGAGCTTCAAGATCTTCGCACTTTCTTTTCAGTTCATCACTTCTTGAAACACCATTTCCTAGAAGAACAGGAAAAGCAGAAGTGTTCCAAGTTAACAACAGCTGCTAAATAAAATAGTGCAATGGGGGTTCCTTTTCCCATCCCAAAACCGTAAGAGAAACCCCAAAGACTAACTTCAGCTAATGCTCTTAAAATTGCTTCATCTTCAGAAGCACCAGGACAGCTTTTAAGGAAATGATGAGGAGCTACTGCCACTCACATCGTTTAATAGCATTGACACTAAGTAGAGATGCTTCACACGTTCTGGGGAACAAGGATTACAGAAACCATGCTTGCTGAACTTGCTCAAAACTGGATCCGTTTTGCAAATCCTCTGTTTATTCAGAGCCGCTTCTCCCACTGCAAATGCCAGACTGGCTGGAAAGAGCGATGGAGCTGCTGTCACAGCGCACCAGGAAGACATGCTCAGGCTTTAGCTTCACCCCTCCATGGGCAGCTGAAGCCCGTGACTCTAAGGCAGAGGCGCACCTCGTCACTGAGGCTCTGCTGCTGCACAAGTCTCTGTGGGGATTATGTGTCCCAGCCTGGCTGCCCTCTCTTCACATCACGCCGTGACACTAGGGGTTCTTGCACCGCTGAGGACATGCCATCAGGAACAGGCAGGCTGACCCGTCTCAGCACCCCTGCCCTCACACCACAGGGCCCGTGGGGCAATTTTGTCACTCTTCTTCCCCTGGTTATTACAGCCAGACGGCTTCCCAACCGCTTAGCAGAGACCAGCAGCCCGAATGCCTCCACTAACAAGCACCCTGTGTCGCAGGGCTAGTGACTATGAGGTGTTAGGTGTTGTCCCCTCCACACCGGGCAGTGTCTGAGCTTGGCACAGCATCGGCTCAGTGGCATCACTGGTACATCACCTGCTCTGAAAATCCTGTGATGAGAAGCATCTGAGCAACATTGCAGTATCAAGGCATAACATTGAGCACATGCAAAGCTGCTCAGCTGCTTTGCTAAATTCGCCCATGTTCTCTCTTATCTGCAGTACATGTCCTGTCCCACACGATCCCTGATCCGGGAGGTTACTCCCAGGGAGTATTTTATTTCTGTGCTTCACCTGTTGATAACATAATACATCTGAAATAACCGGAATCTAGTGTGTGTGTGTATATATACACACGCAAAATAAAAGCTTTGTGGTGCAATTACAGTACAAGCTAAGTTTTAATAACAGTCCCACTTTTCTGACCGTAAAATTCCTGTCCCGTGCTCCCATATAGCATGCAGGGAACCGGCTGTCCAGCAAGAGAGAGGAGTCAGCAGTTCCACACTCGATTCCTGGCTCTTTCAAAGATTCCCTGTATGACCTTGGTAACGAGCTTACTGTTATTTATGAAGTAAATGTCACAAGTCTGGAAAGTAGACAACTACTCTTACACCTTTAGAATTTATAAAGTCAACATCCCAAGTGCTAAGTATTCTCACCTACTTGTAATGGAGAAAATACAAACACTGAAAAAGATGAGGGAGTTTAACATGACCATTAAAAGAAAAATGCCAAGTATTCCTTACCTGACAAGTCCGAACTCTTTACAGTCAGCTCATAGGTTAAATCTGAGGAAAAAAGTTGTGTATTGTTGTTAGAACATCATCATCTACCCCATACAGCACCTGGTGAGCACGTTTACAAGGGCATACTTCAGTAAAAAGACAACTCACTCTTCCCCCCACCTGAAGCAATAATAGGAGATCCATTGCAAATTATCAAATCTGTAAAACAATGGAACTACCAGGTTTTTTTTTTAAATTAGAAAATCTTTGCTTAATGATCACACAGTTGTGCCCCAACATACATGCTGATCACCCTAAATGATCACCACATGCTGGTGGTGGGCTTTGTCGCTGAGGTTTTCCTGCTGAAGTAGGAAGCAGTTACTCCATTCCTGAGAAGAGAATTAAGCACCGAGTCAGCATCGGCATCCTCTCCCAGCTACCTGTGCAGTGCTGCTGCAGGCGTCGAATCTCGGCGTGCAGGCCTTTCAGTGTGTTGGCATGTTCTCGCTGGAGAAACAACAGATTCTTCTGGGCACTCTGTAGCTGGTTCTCCAGGTTTGAAGTTGCCATCCTGACATGCAGTTACCCTGTCAGTAAACAGACATAGAATTGAAACAGCGAGTGATCTTGCACATCCCAAGATCCTCACTCTACAGCCAGGATTAGCAGGAATAGTTGAATTCTGCTATTAATGAACTGATGTGCAACCAAGCAAATACCACAAGAGGTTTTTCCGTTTCATGACTATTTCAATTAGAAGTGCTCCAAATTCATAGAAAGCTTAATTATACCCTAGGCCAGAGCAGCATAGGCAATGCATTTGTTTGGAGTTAACACATTGAAAGGATTAACTTCAGACAGATTCACTAATCCTGTTAGAAGATATAAGTGGCCTTCTGAGAAATGGGCTAGTACGTCCCTCTGTCTAGCTGGGGGTTTTCCACTTACCTCCAGGGATACAGGAATTAGTAATATCCCTGGACAAGAACGAGGAGGAAAGCACTAAAACGCACCATCTCTAAGAGAAATGTGAAACGGTACTGTCATGGACGCCGTTGCTACGGGGCACCTCAGCCGAGACATGCTCACTGGGACCTGCACGGGAGGAAGCCCTGGCTGCTGTTGCGTTTCCTCAGCCGTGCTAACACAGGATCCCGTTCCCAGTGGAGGCCCCACGGCACTGGAGACTGGCGTCTCGCGTGGGCCCCGATGACATGGAACAAGACAGTTGACTAGGACAATGTTTCATTTAAAGAAAAAACAAACAGATTTTTCTTGCTCTGGTTGTGAGTACCCGGAAAGCTGTTACACCGCTGGGTTTTCCTTGCGGAACAGCCTTATAAAGCTAGGTCTTGACTGCAGCAGTGCTCGGACTCAGAGACAGAAACGGTTAACTGTACGATGCCAAGAGGCATTCTTGAAGACCCCTGCACTGCCAGTACTACTGCTGCTCCTGATAAAGCACCAATGGTTTTATGTATACCCACAGGCCAAACTGCTGAGAAACGTCTGGTAGAGCTGGAGATACAGACTCCCAAATGAATTCCCCGATCGAGAGGTAAAAATAGCTCCTTGAAACCAGGCGCAGCCAGATGCTTCCTGTGGAGAAGCACACACTGTGCCCTGGGGTTCTCTCTTCTGTGACATTTAAAGGAATACCTGGAGGAGCATCCAGAGAAGCAGAAACAGGAGTTACCAGGTCCCTAGTGGTATCTGGTCACCAAGTCTGTCATGACAGGATTTTGTTTATTGAAATTTCACTAGGAAACAGCACAACTCTAAAATAAGTATACTAACGAGAAAAAGCAACAATGACAGTATGCAATCCTCCTGCTGCTTCAAAGCACAAAAATCACTCAGGTATACTTTTAGTTCCCGAATTTCACTGTGTGATCATTACCCCGCCCTGCATAAACAGAGCGTGCCGTGCTGCTATGGCTGCCGCAGGGCGCATGGTGCTGCTCAGCCTACAGCTGGGTCATAGAGGCTGCTGGGTCTACATGAGAAGAACTTTCCAGAAACGTATACCTGTAATAACTCCACATTACTACACTTGAGATTTCTTTAGCAAGAAAGCTGTCATGCTTGGGAAGCCTTCTGAAAACGCTGGTAAGCCAGCCTTCTCCTCGGGCAGCTCAAGAGCACGACGACAGCACAAAAATAGGTGCACAAATTCTAGAGAACCGGGCTCACGGGGACACCAGAGTGACAGGCAGTAGCACATACCAGGTGGGAATGACACAGGCCACAGTGGGAGAAACACTTTCTGGGGGACAGAGCAGCCCAGGGAACCGTCGCAGCCCCTGGCCTACCACCAGGAGCGAGGAGGAAAGGTTTGTCAGGTGCCTCTGCGCACTGCCCGTGCACAGCCGATGATCTGGCCTGTCGGGGCTGGGAGCCACAGCAGCCCTCTCCCGCTGCCAAGAAATCCTGCCAAGGAGGCAGGAGACTGATAAAGCGGTTAGGACGCCAGGTTAAACACTGCTGATGCCTGAGGAGCATTAGCTTTGTCATTACAGTATGAAAGGCTAAATTCAGTTATCCATCTGGTTTTGTAAAAACAATTACAGTATTTAGGTTACAAAGATAAGTAAAGAATCAGGACTCCCGTTGTCTGGACAACCATCTGCAATGGCATTACAACCACATGTTGTGCTTAAGATAGACCTGAATTGTGTCCCGCGGCTGCCTCACAGGCACCTTTAACAGGTTCTTCTTGCCATGTCAAGTGTTTTCCATTGGGCTCTTTTTGGCAGGTAGGTTTATGACAACAATTTGATTCTACAAGTTTAAAATTGATAGAGCATACACTCAGAGAAAGTAACACGCTTTTGCCATTCCTAAACATAACACAGCCCTGTGTTTAATTTTATACTTTTTACTCCCCCTAAAAAACCAGACTCAGTGCTCCTGCACCTTGGTAAAGCACTAAAGCACTGTGTGCGTGTGTGTCTGTGTCTGTCTGTCTGTCTCTCTCTCTCTCTCTGCGCACGTCAAATCACACACCCTTCCTTAACTGACATCATCATCAACTCACTTATCCCTACAGAAGCATATATTTGATTGTAAAAAAATAAAAGTGAAGGCGTAAATGACTTTCAAGGAATCCACTTCTGTGCAAGAGGCAAAAAAGAGCTCTTGGTTACTTTCTAACAGAGATCAAAGATTAAATTCAGTGCTCAAGAAGAACGAGGGTGACGGTGCCAACTCTGGCTTTGTTGAGTCGAACGGGTCATCTTGCAGTCACCACCATTAGCAAACAAGCAAAAATTACAGAGCAAAAAATGCTCTAAAGAGAGGTTTCTGTGTTGGCTAAATAAGAAATAAACTGAGCTGTGCCTACAGGCTCTGCTTTATGACTTCTGAAGAGCAGCTCATCTGAGTCATCGCTGCTTTGCACACGCCGGCAGCAGGCGCGCTGGGACACTCCATTACTGCCACACCGGTCGGTACCCCCTCACTGCCCACAGCCTCAGAGGACTGTTCACACAGTCCACAGCAATTACTGTGGGGCACCATTACTTTTAAGGATTAGTGATCATTTTAGCTGTATTACATTTTCATAGTGACTTCATCTTGTTTGCAAAGCTGACTTCAGACAGACAGAAGCTTTAATCAATCATCCACTTTCTTAAGTGACCATGATGCTCTGACCAACTGAATACGACAGCAGAATAAAACCTGCAAGAGTCCATGCCCTCACCACAGCTGGAGCTCAGACTGCACGGTACACCAAGGCTCAGAAGGGATTTTTAATCAAGAAATGTATGCACTGACAGTACTAGGTGCAAGAATAGCCTACACGTAGTAACCCGAAGCCTTTACTGTCACAATGGTTACTAACGGTGGCTTTACACCCGTAACTACAATCTGAACAGAAGATGACTTCATCACCAGCAACAAACAGTGTTTACAACTCAGCCCTTGCAAATAAATGCATTTTTTAAAAACTAGTTTCTAGATGTTGGAAAAAGCAAAACAAGGCTGTCGCTATTCATCTTCTCAGTTTTTTCAGCTTGATCTCTCGCATCTTAAAGATCACACTAGGATTACCTACTCTGAAGAAAAAAAAATAATAATCAGAGGCAGGCTAGTTTTATAGGCTTAGGAAGAAAATAAGAATTACCAGCACGAGAGCATCATCTTCCCTGCAGCACCGGTAAGTTAATCAGTGAGAGCAATTAAATCAATCCACTATGAATTTTAGCTGCGGCCCCTCTGCACTAAGTAGTTCCTCTCCTCGGAGGGCTGACTTTCCCACAAGTCTTCTGCAACCTTCCCATGCTTTTCTTCCTCACTGCAGCCTGGTTGCCTGGTCATCCTCCCTTCAAGGGAAAGGGAAGGCCACCGTGGTAAAGTCACAGCTTCCACAGAATTTATGGGCAGCGGCTTCAGTTCAAACCCCATGCTACCCCACCCAGTCATGTCTTTTTAGAGAGCACACACAAACAGCGTGCAATCCGTGCACGTGTGTTCTGGGAAACAGCCAAAACCATCTACCATAAAACCGGGGAAAAGGGAAAGTGCCTTGCATAGACAGTCACTATACAGAGACGCTTTTGCTATGAAATCTGCTTAGAATTGCACAAATTAGTATTAACAACAATACATTCCAAGGCACTATTTGCTTTGTACCTATTTTACACCAAATCTTAAACCACAAAATTAGACCTAATATTATTCAAGTCCGAGATTTAGATTAAATGGATTTCAACTGAATATGCATTACCTGTCAACCAAGCTCATTAGCACAATATTAAAAATATTTTTGATTGCTTTTGCAGCCAAACTTATAAGGAAATTTCTATTGCACAAATGAGGGAAGAGAAAGAACTCACATCTGCAGTCTGAAGAGCTCTCAGATACCCTTNATGGGTTGAGATAAGAACAGCTTAATAGAACAGAAAGGAAGAAACGAATAATGATAATAAGAACACTAATAAAATGACAACAGTAATAATAAAAGGATTGGGACGTACAAAACAAGTGATGCACAATGCAATTGCTCACCACTCGCTGACCAATGCCCAGTTAGTTCCTGAGCAGCGATCCCCCCAGCCCCACTGCCCCCAGTTTATATACTGGGCATGACAT
Source organism: Pandion haliaetus (assembly GCA_013401275.1). Classification (NCBI taxonomy): domain Eukaryota; kingdom Metazoa; phylum Chordata; class Aves; order Accipitriformes; family Pandionidae; genus Pandion; species Pandion haliaetus. Next base: position 519,505 of record VYZV01014344.1, on the reverse strand, counting down.
CACACGGTATGGAATACCCCTTTGGCCAGTTTGGGTCACCTGTCCTGGCCGTGTCCCCTCCCGACTGCTCGTGCCCCTCCAGCCTTCTTGCTGGCTGGGCATGAGAAGCTGAAAAATCCTCGACTTGGTACAAACACTACTGAGCAACAACAGAAAACATCAGTGTGCTATCAACATTCTCCTCACACTGAACCCAAACCATAGCACTGTACCGGCTACTGGGAAGACAATTAACTCTATCCCAGCTGAAACCAGGACACCACAGATCACCTGCATTTCACCCAGTTCTAAGTTCAGCAATATTCTTCCCTGTAGGAACTTTTTTAGCCAGTGCCTAACCAAAAAGCTGGTCAAACTGCCAAAGCAGAAGCCAGATAAAGAGAAAATCTTTCTAGAATATCAAATTGTTTTATGCACCTAGAGCTAATCAACTGAACTGGACACAAAAAGATTGAACATATGGATAGAATATACAGTAAGTTAGGCCAACAACCTAGCCAATTAATTTGTTGTTGGCCAAGTTTACCAAACCCCATTTCTGAAGATCAGAAACATGGGGTTAAAAGCAGGGAAAAACCCTCTCAGCGCGAGATCGCAGAATTGCTCTGGCGATTGTTCTGCTTTTGGGTCAGACAAGAGCAGTATCTTCAGCCACCTGAATAAAGATTACCTTGAAGAGCCTGGCGACACCACATGTGTTCTGTAAAGGGACAGAACCTGAGAGAGAAGTAGACGTCCTGGCTGCGACCCTCCTGGATGCTCACATCCATGATGCTTCCACAGGACAGAACAAGAGGGGACATTACTTGCTTCATTAGAGACTCAGTGCTATTTGTTATCCGAATTGTTACGATTTAGTGTGATTATGCTCTTGAAAAGCCCACCCAAATCATGTATTTCAATTTAAAGCATGCTGGCTGAAAACAGTGTTTTTGGGGTGGTGTTTGTGGGTTTTTGTTTTGTTTTGTTTTTAAAAGAAGTGGCAGCATGAAAATATGCTGCTTTATGACAGAAAGGTCATTTTATACAAATAGTTGTCTTTGAATAATTGGATTATTAAAACACGGAAGGTTTTTATTTCATTTTCCCCACTTACAGTCAGTTTGCATATTTGGTACATTTCATAGCATTTTACAGCTAATCAACTTCCTTGTTTATTTAGGTCATGTAAAGGTCAAAGAACACCATGCAAAAAATATAAACTAATTTTTAAAGCCAAAACCATTGACAACTGTCACAAAGTTAAACTATGCATTGAAACTTGAAAAAGCTATTATAAATTACCAGCACCCCTTTAATTCTGCATTCTCAAGTATACCATTAGTGAAAGCTACTACGATTGCATAAAACATTTTATTTCATGTTAGTCTCAAATTTGTCAGCAGCTCATAGGATATGATGCAAGCGAGACCTACCGACCCATGCAATCTCAGTCAGAAAGTTTTTTAAATAGGAATAGACTCAGGAGATGTAAATGAAAAAGAATTAAATACATTAAAAATAATTAACAGTTTCTTTTAATACAAGTCAGTGAACATTTTCCCACCACTTCTCTATGCAGATGCTTTGACTTAATTCCAGGGAGTTTGGTTAGTGGGATTTACAGCTGCTCTAAGTTCCTTAACAATTCTTAACCTGCTGTTTCTTGGTGCGTAGCACTGAGCCACAAATTACATCCAGCAACTGCTCTCATGGGCAGCTGAGATCTTTCAGAAAACACGGTCTTGAGAGGGGTCAGTCTAAAGGA